>CM077643.1:407069153-407239153 GCA_039707465.1 Rhabdophis nuchalis
AGAAACCGCTGTTTTTCTTTGGTAAAATCAGTCAATTATCTGTTCCTATACCTGCAAGTAAGTGAGTGTGTGTGTGTGGGGAGGAGCATTTGCACGGATAAATAAATATAAATATTATTTATTTATCAGCACAAATGCAACGCAAAAACGGTTTCCTGCCTGGGAGGCTCCTAGGGTGGAGCTGAAAGGCCAAAGGGAAGCAGTAGGCTCCCTCTCGTATTTGGGCACACCTTATATATAAAATTATATATATATAATTTTTGCTGATAAATAAATGAAGGGAGACTAGTATAGATCTATTTCGAGCTATTTAGTTCTCATCAGCTAGCCATACCCTGACTGGGATTCGAACCAGGGATGTTTTTAAATGTTAGGCAGTTATATTAACCTCTAAGCACAAGTGCAGAGAAGAAGAAGGAAGAGGATTAGGGGACTGGAGGCTCAAACATACAAAGAACGGTTGCAGGAACTGGGTAGGTCTAGTTGAATGAAAAGAAGGACCAGGGGAGACAGGATAGCAGCCTTCCAGTATCTCAGGGGTTGCCCCAAAGAAGAGGCAGTCAAGCTATTCTTCAAGGCAGCTGAGGGCAGAACAAGAAGCAATGGGTGGAAACTAATCCAGGAGAGAAGCAACTTAGAACTGAGGAGGAATTTCCTGACAGTGAGAACAATTAACCAGTGGAACAGAAGTTGCCTCCAGAAGTTGTGAATGCCCCAACACTGCAAGTTTTTAAGAAGATGTTGGATAGCCATTTGTCTGAAATGGTATAGGGCTTCCTGCCTAGGCAGGGGGTTGGACTAGATGACCTCCAAGGTCCCTTCCAACTCCGTTATTCTGTTAAAACATACGAAGGACGGTTGCTGGAACTGGGGATGTCTAGTTGAATGAAAAGAAGGACCAGGGGAGACATGATAGCAGCCTTCCAATATCTCAGAGGTTGCCCCAAAGAAGAGGGAGTCAAGCTATTCTCCAAGGCACCTGAGGGCAGAACAAGAAGCAATGGGTGGAAACTAATCCAGGAGAGAAGCAACCTAGAACTGAGGAGGAATTTCCTGACAGTTAGAACAATTAACCAGTGGAACTCCTTGCCTCCAGAAGTTGTGAATGCCCCAACATTGCAAGTCTTTAAGAAGAGGTTGGATAGCCATTGGTCTGAAACGGTGTAGGGCTTCCTGCCTAGGCAGGAGGTTGGACTAGATGACCTCCAAGGTCTCTTCCAACTCCGTTATTCTGTTAAAACATACGAAGGACGGTTGCTGGAACTGGGGATGTCTAGTTGAATGAAAAGAAGGACCAGGGGAGACAGGATAGCACCCTTCCAATATCTCAGAGGTTGCCCCAAAGAAGAGGGAGTCAAGCTATTCTCCAAAGCACCTGAGGGCAGAACAAGAAGCAATGGGTGGAAACTAATCCAGGAGAGAAGCAACTTAGAACTGAGGAGGAATTTCAGACAATGAGAACAATTAATCATTAATAGCATATGCACAGTTTTGGGAAGGGAAAGAACTACCATCAAACCAACTAATTATCAACAAAATCTTCTGGTGTGCTGAATGCGACAGACTATATTCTCAAAGACAGACAGGAAGCAATATTTTATCAAAGTTGGGACAGATGGTATGACCGGATGGAGGTAAAGAGACTACGGGATGAGTGATGAGGGAAGGATATACAATGTAGATATGTAGATAGTAAATAAAATGAAAGTACAGTATGGAGCAGTGGCAGCTATGGGGAATTGATAAATGTAAGATATAGACAAATAGAAATAGCTGGAATATCTAGGAATGTAGTAAGATGGTATACGATGTTACCTGGTAACTGTGTACATATAGGGGGTGAGTTACTCCCAGTTGTATCTATGTAGTTTTGTCTTGTCAAGGTCTTTTTTTCCCTGTTACTAATTTACAATAAAAAAAAAAGAGAACAATTAATCAGTGGAACAGCTTGCCACCAGAAGTTGTGAATGCCCCAACACTGGAATCTTTAAGAAGATGTTGGATAGCCATTTGTCTGAAACAATACAATACAATACAATACAATAGCAGAGTTGGAAGGGACCTTGTAGGTCTTCTAGTCCAACCCCCTGCGTGGGCAGGAACCTTATACCATTTCAGACAAATGGCTGTCTAACATCTTCTTAAAGACTTCCATGGTTGGGGCATTCACAACTTCTGGAGGCAAGCTGTTCCAGAGGTTAATTGTTCTAACTGTCAGGAAATTTCTCCTTAGTTCTAAGTTGCTTCTCTCCTTGATTAGTTTCCACCCATTGCTTCTTGTCCTGCCCTCAGGTGCTTTGGAGAATAGCTTGAATCCCTCTTCTTTGTGGCACGGTATAGGGCTTCCTGCCTAGGCAGGTATAGGGCTTCCTGCCTAGGCAGGGAGTTGGACTAGATGACCTCCAAGGTCCCTTCCAACTCTGCTATTTTATAGGAAGGAAGGGAGGGAGGGAGGGAGGGAGGAAGGAAGGAAGGAAGGAAGGAAGGAAGAAGGGAAGAGAAAGAAAGTGCAAGGGAAGGGAAAGGGGGAGGGAGGGAGGGAGAAAGGACCAGGGTTTCCTTCCTAGTCAGGGGGTTGGACTAGAAGACCTCCAAGGTCCCTTCCAACTCTGGTATTGTATTGTATTGTATTGTATTTGTTTGTCTGTCTGTCTGTCTGTCTGTCTGTCTGTCTGTCTGTCTGTCGGTCGGTCGGTCGGTCGGTCTGTCTGTCTGTCTGTCTGTCTGTCTGTCTGTCTGTCTGTCTGTCTGTCTGTCTGTCTGTCTGTCTGTCTGTCTGTCTATCTATCTATCTATCTATCTATCTATCTATCTATCTATCTATCTATCTATCTATCTATCTATCTTATCTACCTACCCACCCATCCATCCATCCATCCATCCATCCATCCATCCACCCTCTCTATCTACTCTATTATGTATGTCTGAAACGGTATAGGGTTTCCTGCCTAGGCAAGGGGGTTGGACTAGAAGACCTCCAAGGTCCCTTCCCAACTCTGCTATTG
The DNA here is from genome assembly GCA_039707465.1 of Rhabdophis nuchalis. Lineage (NCBI taxonomy): Eukaryota > Metazoa > Chordata > Lepidosauria > Squamata > Natricidae > Rhabdophis > Rhabdophis nuchalis. Next base: position 407,072,159 of record CM077643.1, read on the forward strand.
TATTGTATTGCATTGTATTGTATTGTAAATAGCTTGAAATAGATCTAAACTATTCTCCCTTCATTTATTTATCAGCAAAACTGCAACACTATACATGTATGTATGTATGTTTGTATGTAGTACGCATGTGTGTATATATGTATATATTTAATGCACCCTTTCCTACGCTGAGTTATATAAATTTCGCACGGAAGAAAGATGAAGGCACTCAATTTAAGTAATAAATTCAGGCACCAGCAAAGATTAGATATTCTAATATTCGCCGGTCGGGTGGCTGATAGGGAGAGTTCAAGAGGAAATGAAAACAGGCTGTTATTTGATCAAAAGCACAACTGCAAATAACGCCCAAGTAATAAAAAAAAAAAATCTTGGCTATTGTGCTGACTATCTACGAAGTGAGGAAGGTGCAGATTGTAATCGGTGTCGCCTTGGCCACCAAGTCCCCGTGAGCTCCTGGACCAGCCGAGATAGAGAATTAATAGAGTTGGAAGGGACCTTGGAGGTCTTCTAGTCCAACCCCCTGCTTTGAGCAGGAGACCTCACACTAGGGCAGGGGTGGGCAAACTTTGCAACTTTAAGTCTGAAGGACTTAAGCTCCCAGAATTCTCCAGCCAGCAAAGCTGAAGTCCTTCAGACTTAAAGTTGCAAAGTTTGCCCACCCCTGCACTAGGGATATCCAACTTTAGGAACTTTTAAGACTTGTGGACTTCAACTCCCAGAATTCCCCGGAAGTCCAGAAGTCTTAAAAAGTTCCTAAAGTTGGACGCTGTTACCATTCCAGACAGATGTCGGTCTAATATGAGCCAGCCGTGGGCAGCAGCTGCCAAAAAAGCCAACACAGTTCTAGGCTGCATAAACAGAGGGATAGAATCTAGATCACGTGAAGTGTTAATGCCACTGTATAGTGTCTTGGGAAGGCCACACTTGGAATACTGCATACAGTTTTGGTCGCCACGATGTAGAAAAGACGTGGAGACTCTGGAAAGAGTGCAGAGAAGAGCAACCAAGATGATTAGGGGACTGGAGGCTAAAACATATGAAGAACTGTTGCAGGAGCTGGGTATATCTAGTTTGATGAAGAGAAGGACCAGGGGAGACAGGATAGCAGTGTTCCGATATCTCAGAGGGTGCCACAAAGAAGAGGGAGTCAAACTATTCTCCAAGGCACCTGGGGGCAGGACAAGAAGCAATGGGTGGAAACTAATCAAGGAGAGAAGCAACTTAGAACTAAGGAGAAATTTCCTGACAGTGAGAACAATTGACCTCTGGAACAGAAGTTGCCTCCAGAAGTTGTGAATGCCCCAACCCTGGAAGTCTTTAAGAAGATGTTAGACAGCCATTTGTCTGAAATGGTATAAGGTCCCTGCCCACGCAGGGGGTTGGACTAGAAGACCTCCAAGGTCCCTTCCAACTCTGCTATTGTATTGTATTGTATAGTCTCTTCTTGAAAGCCTCCAGGGATTAAGCTCCCACAACTTCTGGTGGCAAGTTGTCCCACTGGCTCATTGTCCTCCCTGTCAGGAAACGTCTCCTGGGCAGCAGGAAACTGGCTCTCTTCAGGGAAGAGGGGAAAGGGGCAGGTTGGGTCTAGAAAAGCAGAATTGAGGAGTTTCAACAAAAATATCCCTGGAGATTATTGGACTATTCAGCCTTCTGGGATATGGAGAATCTGGGGCTTTCCAGATGTTGTAGAGTTGTAACGTCACCCGTGCTGGAAGGGAGGGGGATTTGCGGAGAGGGGGGGGAGGAGGAGGAGGAGGAGGAAGAAGAAGAAGAAGAAGAAGTAGAAGAAGGAGGAGGAGGAGGAAGAGGAGGAGGAGGAGAAGAAGAAGAAGAAAAAGAAGAAGAAGAAAATTTATTTATTTATTTATTTATTAGTTGGACTTATATGACCGCTCCCTCTCCCCAAAGGGACCCGGGGCGATTAACCCCATCTAAAACCCAATTAAAACAATTTATGGTACAGACTGTAGGCTAGGTAAATGACTTGGCCCAAACCGGCCTGATGAAACAAGAGTGTCTTTAATTTCTGGCGGAAGGTGCGGAGGTCCGTGGTTGTTCTGAGGTCAGGGGGAAGGTCGTTCCAGAGGGTCGGGCCCACCACAGAGAAGGCCCTTCCCCTGGGAGTCGCCCGCTGGCATTGCCTAGTGGACGGCACCCGGAGAAGTCCCTCTCTGTGGGAGCGAATCGGCCGAAGGGATGTATGGGGTAGGATGCGATCCCGCAGATAGCTAGGTCCCGTGCCATGGAGCACTTTGAAGATTGTGACCAGCACCTTGAAGTGCACCCGAAAGACCACAGGCAGCCAGTGCAGCTCGCGCAGGAGTGGTGTTACATGGACGTTACCTGGACGTTCCCAAGATTGCCCGCGCGGCCGCATTCTGGACTAGCTGTAGTCTTCGGGTGCACCCCAAGGGGAGCCCCATGTAGAGAGCATTGCAGTAGTCGGGATGTCACAAGCGCATGAATGACTGTGCGAAGGGCGTCACGGTCCAATAGGGGACGCAGCTGCCGCACCAGGTGTACCTGGTGGAACGCCCCCCTGGCCACGGCCCTCACATGGTCTTGCACAGACAGCCGGGTATCCAGGAGGACGCCTAAGTTGCGTGCCCGATCCACGGGGGTTAGATGTTCGCCCCCCATGGCCAGTGATGGAATTAACTGGTTGTACCGGGACGCCGGAAACCAGAGCCACTCGGATGGGTTGAGTTTGAGTCTGTTACTTCCCATCCAGATCCATACGGCTTCCAGATATCGGGAGATCACTTCAACGGCATCGTTGGGGTGGTTTGGGGTAGAAAAGTACAGCTGCGTATCATCAGCGTAGATGTGGTACTCTACCCCAAAACCACGGATGATCTTGCCCAGCGGCTTCATATATGTGTTGAACAGGAGCGACGAGAGGACCGACCCCTGAGGCACCCCACAAGTGAGGGGCCTCGAGGTCGACCTCTGCCCTCCTGCCAACACAAATTGCGATCGGCCGGAGAGGTAGGAGGAGAACCACCATAAAACAGTGGAGGAGGAGAGGAGGAGGAGAGGGAGGAAGAAAAGTATTGTGGGGTCTTTGATGTTCTCTGAGCTTGGTTGTTTCTTTGCAGACATCTCATGACCCTTCTAGGTAGCATCATCAGGATTAGAAGGCGAACCCCGATAAAAGTATCCGTGCGCAAATAAACTATCCCACTGTCCGATCCTATCCCGGAGTTCTGGCGGTGGGGAGGGGGATTCCTGCGTGAAGTGGGGAGGGTCTCAGTCTGGGGGGAAGTGGGGCGGAGGGCCCTCCTGGGGGAGGGGGGCTGGGGGCGTGGCTGAGCGTGCTCGCTTTGTGTCCCTAGGTGTGGGTGGACGCAGCGGCCCAGATCTTCTTCTCCCTGGGACCCGGATTCGGCGTCCTGCTGGCTTTTGCCAGCTACAACAAGTTCCACAACAATTGCTACCAGTAAGTAGTATTTCTCCTCCTTTCTATCTCCAGGGGGGGAAGGTGGGATGGGGAGACCAGGAAAGCCCCTTCGGGAGAGATTCAGCATTTCTTTCTTTCTTTCTTTCTTTCTTTCTTTCTTTCTTTCTTTCTTTCTTTCTTTCTTTCTTTCTTTCTTTCTTCTTTTCCTCCCTCTGTCACTTTCTTTCTTTCTTTCCTTTCTTTCTCCTTCCTTCTATTTATTTACAGTATTTCTATCATTTTTCTTTTACTTTTCTTCCTTCCTTCCTTCCTTCCTCCTATTTATTTATTTCCTTTCTTCTTCCTTCTTTACTTTTCTTTCTTTCTTCTTTTCCTCCCTCCATCTCTCTTTCTTTCTTTCTTTCTTTCTTCTTTCTTTCTTCCTCCCTCTATTTATTTATTTCCTTCCTTCTTTACTTCCTTCTTTTCTTTCTTTCTTAATTTTTTTCCTCCCTCCCTCCATCTTTCTTTCCTTCCTTCCTTCCTATTGTCCTCCCTCCTTCCTTCTATTTTCTTCCTTACTTCTTTCTCTCTTTCTCTTTCTTTCTTTTCTTCCTTCCTTTCTTCTTTTCCTCCCACCATCTCTTCCTTCCTTCCTTTCTTCCTCCCTCCTTTCCTCTATTTTCTTCCTTCCTTCTTTCTCTCTCTTTCTTCTCTTCCTTCCTTCTCCTTTCTCCCTCCCTCCTTCCCTCTTTTCCTCTATTTCCTTCCTTCTTTCTTTCCTTCTTTTTCTTTCTTCTCCTCCTCCCTCCCTCCATCTCCCTTCCTTTCTTTCTCTTTCTTTCTCCCTCTAATTTATTTCCTTCCTTCTTTCTTTCTTTACTTCTTTTTCTTTCTTCCTTCCTTCCTTCCTTTCCTCCATATTTCTTTCTTTCTTTCCTTCCTCCCTCCCTCCTTCTCTCTATTTCCTTCTTTCCTTCCCTCCCTCCCTCCCTCTCTCTCTCTCATTATTTTTATAAACGTGGTGAACATATCCAACACAACCTCCTCCTCCTCTTTTACCCACAACAACAACCCTGTGAGGTTGGCTGGGCTGAAAGAGAGAGAGAGAGAGAGAGAGAGAGAGAGGCCCAAAGCCACCTACCGTTCACATCTAAGACGGAACTAGAACTCCCGGTCACCTGGTGATTGGGCCAAAGTCACTCAGCTGGTTTCATATGTAAGGCAGCACTAGAACTCACTTTCTCCTGGTGATTAGCCCCAAAATTAGCCAGCTGCCTTTCTTGATCAAGCCGGGACTAGAACTCCCGTCTCCCAGTTTTTAGCCTGGTGCCTTAACTGCTAGACCACGCTTGTTAGAACACAGGAATATTCTCCGAGTATTAAACGAGTAGTAAGGTTAACTCAGAGACGGATAACTTACTTCCACCTTCAACTAGCCAGGTAGTCCTTGACTTATAACCACCATTGGAGCCACTGCTGAGCAACATGCTGGTGAAATGTGTCACGGCCAATTTTACGACTTGTTTCGCCACCGTGCATTAAATGAATCACACGGTCATTAAGTGAATCCGGCTCCCCCTCCAATCACTTCGCTTGTTGGGAAGGTCAGAAACACACACACACACACTCTGGACGGTCATAAAGACACGCCTGTCAGCAAGCATCCAAATTTTGATGACGGTGGAGGACGCCGCAATGGTCGTAAATGCGAGGAACGGTCCTAAGTCACTTTTCCCACCCCTGTTGTAGCTTCGAAGGGACTCTAAATGAGCACTTGTACTGTACCAAAGGTCCTTCACTTCGTCTGCCAGAAATGGTGTAAGGACGGTGGGGTTGGACTAGATGACCTCCAAGGTCTTTTCCGACTCTGTTATTCTGTTATCCAGCGGGATAGCCTCAATTTCACATCCCCAGCTAGTCTAGATAACCTTTCTACTCCTCCATGGGTTGGGAGAGGCCGTGGGGCAGAAGCCACTAGTGCCCCTTCGACGCTGAACCGGTTTTGGGGTTCTCGTTGCAGAGACGCCCTGGTCACCAGCGCCATCAACTGCCTCACGAGTTTCCTCGCAGGATTTGTCATCTTTACGGTCCTGGGCTACATGGCGGAGATGAGGAAGCTGCCAGTCTCCGAAGTGGCGAAGGATACAGGTAAGGTCCACGTTTGTTTTACCTCAGGAGGTCCACGTTTGTTTTACCTCAGGAGGTCCACGTTTGTTTTACCTCAGGAGGTCCACGTTTGTTTTACCTCAGGAGTGTTTTACCTCAGGAGTGTTTTATCTCAGAAGTGTTCTACCTCAGGAGTGTTTTACCTCAGAGGTGTTTTACCTCAGGAGTGTTTTACCTCAGGAGTGTTTTACCTCAGGAATGTTTTACCTCAGAAGTGTTTTACCTCAGGAGTGTTTTACCTCAGAAGTGTTTTACCTCAGAAGTGTTCTACCTCAGGAGTGGCCAATGGGAAGACTTGTGGACTTCAACTCCCAGAATCCCCCAGCCAGCTCTGCCGGCTGGGGAATTCTGTGGGTTAAAGTCCACAGGTCTTCAAGGGGCCAAGATTGGACACTCCTGGTGTAGGAGAAGGCCTTCTTCTGCACTTAAGATGCTGTCCTGAGATGTGGAGGTTTTGAAGTAATTTGGATTGGGGGCAAGTGGAGTTTGATGCCTCGTGTCTTGGGGGGGATCAGTCTGGTTCTCAGGGGGACCCATCTGTTCCCCCCCCCCTGATGACAGCCCTTAGGCTGAAGTACCATGGATTGTTTGGTCTTTGTGAAGACCAATTTCCAATTTAAATTGGACAACTATGAAGTTTTCAAGGCCAGGTGGGAGGGAGGGAGGGAAGGAAGGAAGGATGAAAGGAAGGAAGAATGGAAGGAAAGAAAGAAAGAAAGAAAGAAAGAAAGAAGGAAGGAAGGAAGGAAGGAAGGAAGGACGGACAGAAAGAAAGGAAGAAAGAAAGAAAGAAAGAAAGAAAGAAAGAAAGAAAGAAAGAAAGAAAGAAAGAAAGAAAGAAAGAAGGATGGAAGGATGGAAGGGAAAAAAGGAAGGAAGGAAGGAAGGATGAAAGGAAGGAAGGAAAGAAAGAAGGAGGAGAGGATAGAAAGAAGGAAAGAAGGAAGGATGGAAAGAAAGAAAGAATGAAGGATGGAGGGAAGGAAAGAAAGAAGAGATAGAAGGAAAGAAAGAAGGAAGGAAAGAAGGAAGGAAGAGAGGATAGAAGGAAAGAAAGAAGGAAGGAAAGAAGGAAGGATGGAAGGAAGGAAGGAAAGAAATAAGGAAGGAAGGGTGGAGGAAAAGAAAGAAGGAAGGGAGAAAAGAAGGAAGGAAGGAAACAAGAAAGGAAGGGAAGAAAGAAAGAAGGATGGAAAGAAGGAAGGACGGAAGGAAAATAAAAGCGGAAAAGAGAAAGTGAGTGAGGAAGATGAGAAGGAAGATGAGAAAGGGACAAAGAGGAGAAGGAAGGGAGGCAGAGAGGAAAGGACAAAAGACGGAAGGAGGGAAGGAAAGAACAAATGAATGAAGGCAAGAAAGAGTAAGGTCCACTTTTCAGTTTACCTCAAGAGTGTCCCACTTTGGCCAACTGGAAGACTTCTGGACAGAGCTGGCGGGGGAATTCTGGGAGTTGAGGTCCACAGGCCTTCGAGTGGCCAAGATGGGACATTCTTGGTTGACATCCTGGCTGAGTTTTCCAGGATATATTTTTTTTTTTAATTTATACCCCACCCTTCTCCAAACGGACCCAGGGCGGCGCACAGGAATGTTAAAATACATACAAAACATATAAAATTTAAAAAACTTTTTCTAATAAAACCCTGCGCTAAAAACCGAATTAAAAATCCCAAATTTAAAACTGTCTAATAGTCAGTGATGGAGGTTACGCTAGGCCGGCTAGATGGAATAGATGTGTCTTCAGACACTTGGGGAAGAGGCGGAGGTCGGAGATGGTGCGGAGTTCAGGGGGTAAGTCGTTCCAGAGAAGGCTCTTCCCCTGGGTGTCGCCAGTCGGCATTGCCCAGCCAACGGCACCCTGAGGAGGCCCTCTCTGTGGGAGCGTATCGGTCTGAGGGATGTATGGGGCAGGAGGCGGTCTCACATATAACTATGATAAAATAGAATGAGCTGGAAGGGACCTTGGAGGTCTTCTAGTCTAGCCCCCTGCTCAAGCAGAAGAACCTATATACTATTTCAGATAAGTGACTGTCTAGTCTCTTCTTAAGAATCTCCAGTGGGAAGGAAGGAAGGAAGGAAGGAAGGAAGGAAGGAAGGAAGGAAGGAAGGAAGGAAGGAAGGAAGGAAGGAAGGAAGGATAACAGAGCTGGAAGGGACCTTGGAGGTCTTCTAGTCCAGCCCCCTGCTGAAGCAGAAGAACCTATATACTATTTCAGATAAGTGACTGTCTAGTCTCTTCTTAAGAATCTCCAGTGGAAGGAAGGAAGGAAGGAAGGAAGGAAGGAAGGAAGGAAGGAAGGAAGGAAGGAAGGATAACAGAGCTGGAAGGGACCTTGGAGGTCTTCTAGTCCAGCCCCCTGCTGAAGCAGAAGAACCTATATACTATTTCAGATAAGTGACTGTCTAGTCTCTTCTTAAGAATCTCCAGTGGGAAGGAAGGAAGGAAGGAAGGAAGGAAGGAAGGAAGGAAGGAAGGAAGGAAGGAAGGAAGGAAGGAAGGAAGGAAGGATAACAGAGCTGGAAGGGACCTTGGAGGTCTTCTAGTCCAGCCCCCTGCTGAAGCAGAAGAACCTATATACTATTTCAGATAAGTGACTGTCTAGTCTCTTCTTAAGAATCTCCAGTGGAAGGAAGGAAGGAAGGAAGGAAGGAAGGAAGGAAGGAAGGAAGGAAGGAAGGAAGGAAGGAAGGAAGGAAGGAAGGATAACAGAGCTGGAAGGGACCTTGCAGGTCTTCTAGTCCAGCCCCCTGCTGAAGCAGAAGAACCTATATACTATTTCAGATAAGTGACTGTCTAGTCTCTTCTTAAGAATCTCCAGTGGGAAGGAAGGAAGGAAGGAAGGAAGGAAGGAAGGAAGGAAGGAAGGAAGGAAGGAAGGATAACAGAGCTGGAAGGGACCTTGGAGGTCTTCTAGTCCAACCCCCTGCTCAAGCAGAAGAACCTATATACTATTTCAGATAAGTGACTGTCTAGTCTCTTCTTAAGAATCTCCAGTGGGAAGGAAGGAAGGAAGGAAGGAAGGAAGGAAGGAAGGAAGGAAGGAAGGAAGGAAGGAAGGAAGGAAGGATAACAGAGCTGGAAGGGACCTTGGAGGTCTTCTAGTCCAGCCCCCTGCTGAAGCAGAAGAACCTATATACTATTTCAGATAAGTGACTGTCTAGTCTCTTCTTAAGAATCTCCAGTGGAAGGAAGGAAGGAAGGAAGGAAGGAAGGAAGGAAGGAAGGAAGGAAGGAAGGAAGGAAGGAAGGAAGGAAGGAAGGAAGGATAACAGAGCTGGAAGGGACCTTGGAGGTCTTCTAGTCCAGCCCCCTGCTGAAGCAGAAGAACCTATATACTATTTCAGATAAGTGACTGTCTAGTCTCTTCTTAAGAATCTCCAGTGGGAAGGAAGGAAGGAAGGAAGGAAGGAAGGAAGGAAGGAAGGAAGGAAGGAAGGATAACAGAGCTGGAAGGGACCTTGGAGGTCTTCTAGTCCAACCCCCTGCTCAAGCAGAAGAACCTATATACTATTTCAGAGGTGGCTGTCTAGTCTCTTCTTAAGAACCTCCAGTGGGAAGGAAGGAAGGAAGGAAGGAAGGAAGGAAGGAAGGAAGGAAGGAAGGAAGGAAGGAAGGATAACAGAGCTGGAAGGGACCTTGGAGGTCTTCTAGTCCAGCCCCCTGCTGAAGCAGAAGAACCTATATACTATTTCAGATAAGTGACTGTCTAGTCTCTTCTTAAGAATCTCCAGTGGAAGGAAGGAAGGAAGGAAGGAAGGAAGGAAGGAAGGAAGGAAGGAAGGAAGGAAGGAAGGAAGGAAGGATAACAGAGCTGGAAGGGACCTTGGAGGTCTTCTAGTCCAGCCCCCTGCTGAAGCAGAAGAACCTATATACTATTTCAGATAAGTGACTGTCTAGTCTCTTCTTAAGAATCTCCAGTGGGAAGGAAGGAAGGAAGGAAGGAAGGAAGGAAGGAAGGAAGGAAGGAAGGAAGGAAGGAAGGAAGGAAGGATAACAGAGCTGGAAGGGACCTTGGAGGTCTTCTAGTCCAGCCCCCTGCTGAAGCAGAAGAACCTATATACTATTTCAGATAAGTGACTGTCTAGTCTCTTCTTAAGAATCTCCAGTGGAAGGAAGGAAGGAAGGAAGGAAGGAAGGAAGGAAGGGAGGAAGGAAGGAAGGAAGGAAGGAAGGAAGGAAGGAAGGAAGGAAGGAAGGAAGGATAACAGAGCTGGAAGGGACCTTGCAGGTCTTCTAGTCCAGCCCCCTGCTGAAGCAGAAGAACCTATATACTATTTCAGATAAGTGACTGTCTAGTCTCTTCTTAAGAATCTCCAGTGGGAAGGAAGGAAGGAAGGAAGGAAGGAAGGAAGGAAGGAAGGAAGGAAGGAAGGAAGGATAACAGAGCTGGAAGGGACCTTGGAGGTCTTCTAGTCCAACCCCCTGCTCAAGCAGAAGAACCTATATACTATTTCAGAGGTGGCTGTCTAGTCTCTTCTTAAGAACCTCCAGTGGGAAGGAAGGAAGGAAGGAAGGAAGGAAGGAAGGAAGGAAGGAAGGAAGGATAACAGAGCTGGAAGGGACCTTGGAGGTCTTCTAGTCCAACCCCCTGCTGAAGCAGAAGAACCTATATACTATTTCAGATAAGTGACTGTCTAGTCTCTTCTTAAGAATCTCCAGTGGGAAGGAAGGAAGGAAGGAAGGAAGGAAGGAAGGAAGGAAGGAAGGAAGGAAGGAAGGAAGGAAGGAAGGAAGGAAGGAAGGAAGGATAACAGAGCTGGAAGGGACCTTGGAGGTCTTCTAGTCCAGCCCCCTGCTGAAGCAGAAGAACCTATATACTATTTCAGATAAGTGACTGTCTAGTCTCTTCTTAAGAATCTCCAGTGGAAGGAAGGAAGGAAGGAAGGAAGGAAGGAAGGAAGGAAGGAAGGAAGGAAGGAAGGATAACAGAGCTGGAAGGGACCTTGGAGGTCTTCTAGTCCAGCCCCCTGCTGAAGCAGAAGAACCTATATACTATTTCAGATAAGTGACTGTCTAGTCTCTTCTTAAGAATCTCCAGTGGGAAGGAAGGAAGGAAGGAAGGAAGGAAGGAAGGAAGGAAGGAAGGAAGGAAGGAAGGAAGGAAGGATAACAGAGCTGGAAGGGACCTTGGAGGTCTTCTAGTCCAACCCCCTGCTCAAGCAGAAGAACCTATATACTATTTCAGAGGTGGCTGTCTAGTCTCTTCTTAAGAACCTCCAGTGGGAAGGAAGGAAGGAAGGAAGGAAGGAAGGAAGGAAGGAAGGAAGGAAGGAAGGAAGGAAGGAAGGCTAAAAGAGCTGGAAGGGACCTTGGAGGTCTCCTAGTCCAGCCCCCTGCTCAAGCAGGAGAAGCAACCTGGAATTAAGGAGAACCTTCCCAACAGTGAGGACAATTAACCAGGGAAACTGCTTGCCACCAGAAGTTTGTGGCTACTCCACCACGGGAGACTTTTTAAGAAGAGACTAAGACAGTCACCTGTCTGAAATGGTGCGGGGTCTCCTGCTTCAGCAGAGGGGGGTCAGACTAGAAGGCCTCCAAGGTCCCTTTCCGATACGTCGATCGAACCCAGGTTCACAAGATCCAAGGTTGGCTGCATTCGCTACCTCCTTGGTCCTCCTGCCAAAGGTCTTGGCCAGCAGCATGGGTGAATTGGCAACTCTGCAATCCCTGAGCGCTCTTGGCCAACCTCCCTGGTCCTGGTTCCTGGACCAGACCGGCATGTTCTCGCGACGGAGTTGGCCTGCCCAAAAGTTTGGCAAACTTCTGCTGGTTCCGAAATGCGTCAGCTTTGCTTTCAAGCACAGCCAGATGAGGTTTTTTATTGCACTCCGTTGTTTATTGTAGCTTGGTGATGTCATCCGTCCTGGGAATTGGGTCAAGAGTGGGGTACCCCTGCTTCTAGTCGACGTAAAGTCGTAGTAAGGCAAATGGGGGAGCCCGCAGGGGTTGGTATCGTGGTGGCGGCTGTGCAAGAGCCTGGTTAGCCTCCCCAAGAATGGAAAATGCCCCTTTTGATTTGCAAAGGGGGAAAGGAATGAAAACTATTTGCACAACAGCTGCTTATTGCAAAAGCTTTTCCTGGCTAGGATGAAGGTTACCAGTCATAAAATGGATCGTCATTTCCTTCCTTCCTTCCTTCCTTCCTTCCTTCCTTCCTTCCTTCCTTCCATCGGTTCTCCCTCCATCCCTCTTTTTATTCTGTATTATTTGTTCTTTCCCTTCCTTTTTCCTTTTGTTTTTTACGTTTGTTATTTCTTTTTTTCCTTATTTTCTACCTTTCTTCTGTATTTCCTTCTTTCCTCATTTCTTTCTTTCCTTCTTTCCTTCCTTCTTTCCTTCCTTCTTTCCTTCTTTATGTCCTTCCTTACTTTTCCTTCCTCCCTTAATTCCTTCCTTCAATATTTCCTTCTATATTTCCTTCCTTTCCTCCTTATTTCCTTCCTTTCTTCCTTATTTCCTTCCTGATTTCTTTCCTTCCTTATTTCCTTATTTCTTTCCTTTCTTATTTTCTCCTTTATTTCCTTCCTTTCTCATTTCTTTCCTTCCTTCTTTCCTTCCTTTTTCCTTCTACCCTTCCTTCCTTCCTTCTTTCCTTCCTTCTTTCCTTATTTCCTTCCTTCCTTTTCCTTCCTTCCTTATTTCCTTCTTCTTATTTCTTTTCTTCCTTTCCTTCCTTATTTCCTTACTTCTTTTCTTCCTTATTTTCTCCTTTATTTCCTTCCTTCCTTATTTCTTTCCTTCCTTCTTTCCTTCCTTTTTCCTTCTCCCCTTCCTTTCTTCCTTCCTTATTTCCTTCCTTTCTTCCTTAATTCCTTCCTTATTTCCTTCCTTCCTTATTTCCTTATTTCTTTTCTTCCTTTCGTCCTTTTTCCTTCTTTCCTTTCTTCCTTATTTTCTCCTTTATTTCCTTCCTTCCTTCTTTCCTTCCTTCCTTCCTTCCTTCCTTATTTTCTCCCTTATTTCCGTCCTTCCTTCCTTCCTTCCTTCCTTCCTTCCTTCCTTCCTTCCTTCCTTCCTTCCTTCCTTCCTTCTTTTCTCCCTGATCTCCTCCCTTCCTCATTTTCTTTAACACCTGGCTCTTCGTTGGCAGAAGAAGAGGGAAGCAAGGCAGGAGGAAGAGGAGGGGGAGGGAGGAGGAGGGGAGGGAGGAGGAGGGGAGGGGGCTTCCCACAGGCCAGAGAGGGGGCTGCCCTGACCCCCCCCCTCTCTCTCTCCGGGTGTCCAACAGGGCCCAGCCTCCTCTTCATCACCTATGCTGAAGCCATCGCCAACATGCCTGCCTCCACTTTCTTCGCCATCATCTTCTTCCTGATGTTGATCACCCTCGGACTCGACAGCACGGTGAGCAGGGGAGGGGCGGAGGGAGGGTCCCCGAGGGTCTCCGGGGGTGGGGGGACACGTCACAAGTCCACACCACGCAGGGGACCTTGGGGGTCTTCTAGTCCAGCCCCCTGCTCAAGCAGGAGACCCTGTTCCATTGGAGACAAGGGGCTGCCCAGTCTCTTCTTAAGAACCTCCAGTGGGAAGGAAGGAAGGAAGGAAGGAAGGAAGGAAGGAAGGAAGGAAGGAAGGAAGGAAGGAAGGAAGGAAGGAAGGAAGGAAGGAAGGAAGGATAACAGAGCTGGAAGGGACCTTGGAGGTCTTCTAGTCCAGCCCCCTGCTCAAGCAGGAGACCCTGTTCCATTGGAGACAAGGGGCTGCCCAGTCTCTTCTTAAGAACCTCCAGAGAAGGAAGGAAGGAAGGAAGGAAGGTAGGATAGAGCTGGAAGGGACCTTGGGGGTCTTCTAGTCCAGCCCCCCGCTCAAGCAGGAGACCCTGTTCCAGTGGAGACAAGGGGCTGCCCAGTCTCTTCTGAAAAGCCTCCAGGGATGGCGCATTCCCAACTTCTGGTGGCAAGGAGTCCCACTGGTGAATTCCCTGCCAGGGAATTTCTCCTCAGTTCCAGATTGTTTCTCTCGTTCCCTCATAAAAGGGATCAACCTTCACCTTGGGGAGGGTGGTTGAATTCTGAGGTCAATCGAGCATCAAACAATCTTAGACTCAAAGGGCTGGAAGGGACTCTAGAGGTCTTCTAGTCCAATCCCCTGCTCAAGCAGGAGACCCCACGCCATTCTTGAAAGGCTCCAGTGATGGAATGTCCAGAATTCCTGGAGGGAATTCCTACCTTTAGTCCTTTCCTTCCTTCTTTCTTTCTTTCTTTCCTTTTTTCTTTCTTCTTCTTTCTTTCATACTTTCTTTTTCTTTCTTTTATACTTTCTTTTTATTCTTTCGTTCCTTCCTTCCTTTCTCTTCTTGTTTTCTTTCTTTCATACATTCTCTTTCTTTTTTTCTTTCCTCCCTTCCTTCCTTCTTTTCTTTCCTTCCTTCCTTCCTTCCTTCCTTCTTCTTTCTTTCATACTTTCTTTTCTTTCCTTTCTTTCTTTCTTCTTCTTCTTTCTTTCATACTTTTTTTTCTTTCTTTTATACTTTCTTTTTATTCTTTCGTTCCTTCCTTCTTTCTTTCTCTTCTTCTTTTCTTTCTTTCATACATTCTCTTTCTTTTTTTCTTTCCTCCCTTCTTTCCTTCCTTCCTTCCTTCCTTCTTTTTTCTTTCATATTCTCTTTCTTTATTTCTTTCTTCTTTCTTGTTTCTTTTTTCTTCTTCTTCCTTTCATACTTTCTTTTTCTTTCTTTTATACTTTCTTTTTCTTTCTTTCATTCATTTCTTCTTTCTTTGTCTTCTTCTTTTCTTTCTTTCATACATTCTCTTTCTTTCTTTCCTTCCTTCTTTCTGTCATGCTTTCTTTTTCCTTCCTTCTTCCTTCCTTCCTTCCTTCCATCCTTCCATCCATCCTTCTTTCTTTCTTTCTTTCCTTTCTTTTTCTTTCTTTCTTTCTTTCTTTTTTCTCTTTCTTTTCTTTCTTTTATACTCTTTTTCTTTCTTCTGTTCCTTCTTCTTCTTTTCTTTCTTTCATGCTTTCTTTTTCTTTCCTTCCTTCCTTCTTTCTTTCTTTCTTTCTTTCTTTCTTTCTTTCTTTCTTTCTTTCTTTCTTTCCTTCCTTCCTTCCTTCCTTCCCTTCCTTCTTCCTTCCTTCCTTCCTTTACTTCCTTGACCTCTCCTGGTGTTTTTGCCCCCCCAGTTTGCAGGCCTGGAGGGCGTGATCACTGGGGTGCTGGATGAATTCCCTCACATCTGGGGCAAACGGCGGGAATGGCTGGTGCTGATTGCCATCGTGATGTGTTTCATGGGCTCTCTGTCCACCCTGACCTTCGTAAGTAGCTCAGCTGGGCCCTGGGGGGGGGGGGGGGCTGGGGAGGGGCTGGGGAGGGGGGAGCTGATCTGCAGCCCCTCGTGAATGGGGAGGGGGTGGGGGGGGGTGTCAGCCACAGGCCGGCCTGGGATCGACCTATCACGAAGCAGAGTTGTTTGGGGGTCTCCTATCCCTCTGAGCTACGGACTGTGATGGACAAGGATGGGGGGCAGGAAGGGGTCGGCAGAGGCCCAGAATTGGTTGGAAGAGACGAGGGGGGGGGGCTGTATTTAAAAAGAAAAATTCACTACTAGTCCTCAAGGCAGAGACAAGAAGGGGAGATGGTGGGATCTAAACCATGCGCGGAATAAATCATGTTTCCTATTATTGTTATTGGCTGCGACACTGATGATGTTCCCTAGTTGGGTCATGAAACGTCTGTAAGAAGAAGAAGAAGAAACAAGCTCAGCAAGCACCCAGGACCCCACAGTCCTTTTCTTCTTCTTCTTCTTCTTCCTCCTCCTCCTCCTCCTTCCTCCTCCTCCTCCTCCTCCTTCGAATCCTTCTCCATCATTCCTCCCCTCTTCCTCCTCCTCTTCTTCTTCCTCCTCTTATTTTCTCCTCCTCCTCCTTCGAATCCTTCTCCATCATCATTCCTCTTCCTCTTCTTCTACCTCCTCTTCTTCATTTTCCTCCTATTTTTCTCTTCCTCCTCCTCCTCCTCCAAGATCTTCTCTATCATCATTCCTCTCCTCCTCTTCTTCCTCTTCTTCTCTCCCTCCCCTCCACAATCATCTTTTTCTCCTCCACTTCTTCCTCATCTTCTTCTTCCTCCTCCTCCTCCTCGTTCCTGCTCCTCCTTCCTCCTCCTCCTTCCCCCTCCCCCTCCCCCCCTCCTTCCTCCTCCTCCTCCTCCTCTCCTTCTTCCTCCTCCCCCTCCTTCCTGCTCCTCCTTCCTCCTCCCCCTCCTCCTCCTTCCTCCTTCTCCTCCTCCCCTCCTCCTCCTTCCTGCTCCTCCTTCTCCTCCTCCCTCTCCTTCCTCCTCCCCCTCCTCCTCCTTCCTGCTCCTCCTCCCCTTCTAGCACTCAAGACGTTACCCAGCTCAGAGGGTACCAAAGACCCTTCCAATGAAGAATAATAAGTATTCAATGGTTCAGGGGAGCCTCAACTGGGGGGCAAATAAATTGGACCGATTCATAGATGAAACAGGAGAGGCGTTTCCCGACCTCTTTGTCTTCACGCAGGGGGGGGGCTTTCTTCTTCGGGCGTTCACAGGAGGGCTTGCGAGACCCCCTTCCTTTCCCCCCAACGCTTCTCTTCCTCCCTTCCTTCCTCCCAGGGGGGGGCTTACGTGGTGAAGCTCTTTGAAGAATACGCCACCGGGCCAGCCGTGATCGCCGTGGTCTTCCTGGAATCCATCGCCGTGGCTTGGTTCTACGGTGAGCTCCCATCTGCACCTTCATTGTGGGGGAACATGGGTGTTGTGGTCCGCCCGTGGTCAGTGGAGCTGGCCGCCGATTCGGAGAGTGAGGAGGGTTGGGGAGGAACCTGGGCCAGTCCTGGAGTCTGGGGAAGGCTCTGAGGAGAGCTCTGTGTCGGAGGCAGAGAGGGGGCCAGGGCCGTCCGACGGTTCTCAGCTGCCTTCGGAGTCAGACAGCAGTGGGGCAGAAGAACAGCTGGAGCCTGTTCCCAGTGTGCGGAGGTGCAGAGCGGCCAGACGAAGGGAATGGCTAAAGAACAGGGGTCGACTTGGGAGGGAGGCCACAGGTGGAGGACGAATGGCCCCTCCCAGAGGAAATAAAAGAGGAGCAACCGGGGAGTGGAGCTTACAGGAGACCATGAGTTCAACTTGGGAGGAAGGCCACAGGTGGAAGATGAATGGCCCCTCCCAGAGGGAATAAAAGAGGAGCCACAGGGGAGTGGAGCTTGCAGAAGACCATGAGTTCCCTTCATTGGTCCGTGACTCTCCGAGATTCCTTGCTTAAGTTCTGCAGATCTCGGCCTGGCAGCTCTCCAAGCCAGATGAGGTCTGTGACCGTAAATCCTCCCTTGAAAGACTTTTCTGGATGTCAAGGAGCAGAATTCACCGTCGATGTATAAAATGGGATTTTTGGGGCGACCAGGAGTTGGTTTCAGGCTCTCGGGAAGCCTCGGTCAGAACAATGGCTTAAGAAAGGATGGGATGTCTTCCTTGGAGAGGGGGGCACAACCAACGGGTGCCAGGGCTCTGGTGCCCACCCATCTCCCACCAGCCAGAAGGAGCCCCTGCAGTCCAGATGTGGTGGACCTCCGTAAGGACGTGCCTCTCACGAGAACCATTGGCCTCTCGCCCCTTATGTCCTTCTTGGCAAGAATTGGGTGAGGCCACCCAGCCTCTTCATTGCAACCCTCCCAGGTTTTGGGATACAGATACTTTTGTGGGGGGCATGAAGGAGGATAGAGGGGCCGTGAGGTTCCTTCTGTCCTCAGGGGTGGAACTGGGGGGATGGGACCCCAAAACCCCTCTTTCACGGCCTCTTCACCCCTTCTTTGCGTCCCTCCACAGGGGTCACCCAATTCTGCAGCGACGTGAAGGAGATGCTGGGCTTCGTTCCTGGCTGGTTTTGGCGAGTCTGCTGGGTGGCCATCAGCCCCGCCTTCATCCTGGTGAGTAGAGGCAAAGTAAACCCCCACCGAGAATCCAGAGTCCTCTTCCTCTTCCAGCATTGATGATGTTCCCTAGTTGGGTCATGAAACGTCCGCAAGGAAATCGCAATGCTCAGAGAGCACCAAGGACCCCCACAATCCTCCTCCTCCTCCTCCTTCTCCTCCTCCTCCTCTCCACACACCCCTCTCCCTTTTAGCACTGATGATGTTCCCTAGTTGGGTCATGAAATGTCTGTGTTAGGGGATATCTCTGTTGGGAGACAGAAAGGTTGTGCAGTGGAATATGCAGGGAGAGAAAACGTTGCTAGTAAAACACACAAATAGTAACCCAGACACTGCTAGTAAAAAACAAATTAGCTTTACTGGTGTTGTAAAACTAACCTACTGCTTCACAAGGAGTGATAGTAAAGTGAGTCAAACAAAGTCCTTAACAAACAAATAGTTGCTTACAGTCAGCAATCCACAATTCTTCCTTCTTCAAACACAGTCAGTCTCTCTTTCTCATTCTCTCTTTCTCTCATTCTCTCTCATTCTCTCTTTCTCTCTCTCATTCTTTCTTTCTCTCTCTTTCTCTCTTTCTCTCATTCTCTCTTTCTCTTTCATTCTCTCTCATTCTCTCTTTCTCTCTTTCTCTCTTTCTTTCTCATTCTTTCTCTCATTCTCTCTCTTTCTCTCTTTCTCTCTCTTTCTTTCTCATTCTTTCTCTCATTCTCTCTCTTTCTCTTTCTCTCTTTCTCATTCTCTCTTTCTCTCTCATTCTCTCTCTTTCTCTCTCTCTCTCTCATTCTCTTTCTCTGTCTGTCTCATTCTCTCTCTCTCTCTCATTCTCTCTCTTTCCAGCCATATCTTATTTTTTAATTTCAACATCTGTTGGGTCAGTTTGACAAAGCTGTTTCCATCCCCTCATTAAACAAAGACTTAGCTCCCTGTTCCAAAATTAGCTCTTACTCAAGGGCTGCCAACATTACGCACGAGACACACCAGATGTGTAAGGATTACGGAGGGCCAACACCTCCTGCGTCTGCCCCACCAGGAGAACAGGAACCTTCGGCTGGCCTGACGGGAGAACCATTTAGCAAAGTCCTCACTTTATGGCTAAGAATGAAAGGGCTAAACGATTCCTCCAGCTAGTCTCTCTCTCTCTCTCTCTCTCTTTCTTTCTCTGTTTCTTTTTTTATTTCTCTCTCACTCTTTTTTTATTTCTCTCTCTCTTTTTTTTATTTCTCTCTCTCTCTTTTTTCATTTCTCTCTCACTCTTTTTTTATTTCTCTCTCTCTCTTTTTTTATTTCTCTCTCTCTCTTTCTTTCCCTCTCTCTCTCTCTATTTCTCTCTTTCTTTCCCTCTCTCTCTCTTTCTTTATTTCTCTCTCTTTTCTTTATTTCTCTCTCTCTTTCTTTATTTCTCTCTCTCTCTTTTTCTCTCTCTCTCTCTATTTCTCTCTCTCTCTTTCCCTCTCTCTCTTTCTTTATTTCTCTCTCTTTTCTTTATTTCTCTCTCTTTTCTTTATTTCTCTCTCTCTTTCTTTCTTTCTTTCTCTCTCTCTTTCTTTCTTTCTCTTTTCTTTATTTCTCTCTCTTTTCTTTATTTCTCTCTCTCTTTCTTTATTTCTCTCTCTCTCTCTTTCTTTCTCTTTTCTTTATTTCTCTCTTTCTTTCTCTCTCTCTCTCTCTTTTCTTTATTTCTCTCTCTCTTTCTTTCTTTCTCTCTCTTTTCTTTATTTCTCTCTCTCTCTATATTTCTCTCTCTCTCTCTATTTCTCTCTCTCTCTTTCCCTCTCTCTCTTTCTTTATTTCTCTCTCTTTTCTTTATTTCTCTCTCTTTTCTTTATTTCTCTCTCTCTCTCTTTCTTTCTTTCTTTCTCTCTCTCTTTCTTTCTTTCTTTCTCTTTTCTTTATTTCTCTCTTTCTTTCTCTCTCTCTCTCTTTTCTTTATTTCTCTCTCTCTCTCTCTTTCTCTCTCTCTCTCTTTCTGTATTTCTCTCTCTCTCTCTCTCTCTCTCTCTCTCTCTCTCTCTCTCTCTCTCTCTCTCTCTCTCTCTCACACACACAAACACACACACACACACCCTTCTCTTTCTTGTTCACCCTTTAATGAGCCTGGAAAAAAAAAGAAAGAAATGAAATAAAAAGCAATAACTGGGCAAATTGTGATTGCATGGTTGTTGAGGACAATGCAAAGAGGAACACGAGAGGAGGGTGCGTGTGTGTGTGTGTGGTTGTGTTGCCATGGAGGTTTGCAAACTAATTTTTAATTTCTGGGGAGTTGAGGTCAGGTCAGGAGGAAGGCCGGAGAGTCTCAGCAGCCTCTCGTGTTCTTCGGCGGTTTGTTTTACTGGCGAGCAAATATAGCAGCCACGCTGGGAAGGTGATTTACTCTTCCGATTTACGAGGATACTTTCGGTCTTGTAAATACCGAGTAGTGCTTTGCGTGCTCTGTGTGTGTGTGTGTGCGTGTGTTTTCTTTACTGAAAAGTTTATTATTTTTTTATTCTCTTACATACCCTTGTAAGTACACATTCACATAAATCTTCTTCTTTGCACTTGTCCTTCTTCTACATTTCTTATTTCCTTTAATAGGTTATAATATCCAGTTTGGGTTGCTCTGTTTACCTCCCTTCCACCTGTGGTAACCCCACCTTCTTTTCCCTTTCTTTTCTCCCTCCCTCTCTTCTCTCCTTCCTTCCTTCCTCTCCTTCCCCTTCCTTCTTCCCTTCCTCCTTCTCCTCCTCCTCCCCTTCCTTCCCTCTCTCCTTCTCTTTCTCTCCCTTCCATCCTCTTCTCCTTACCTCTTCCTTCCTTCCCTCCCTTTCATTCTCTCCTCCTCTCCCTCTTTTCTGCCTCCCTCCCTTCTCTCCTTCCTTCCTCTCCTTCCCCTTCCTTCTTCCCTTCCTCCTTCTCCTCCTCCTCCCCTACCTTCCCTCTCTCCTTCTCTTTCTCTCCCTTCCTTCCTCTTCTCCTTACCTCTTCCTTCCTTCCCTCCCTTTCATTCTCTCCTCCTCTCCCTCTTTTCTGCCTCCCTCCTCTCCTTCCTTCCTCTCCTTCCTCTTCCTTCTTCCCTTCCTCCTCCTCCCCTCCCTACCATCTCTCCTTCCTCTCCCTTCCATCTTCCTCTCCTTACCTTTCTTCTTTCCTCCATCTTCCTTTCATTCTCTCCTCCTCTCCCTCTTTTCTGCCTCCCTCCCTTCTCTCCTTCCTTCCTTCCTCTCCTTCCCCTTCCTTCTTCCCTTCCTCCTTCTCCTCCTCCTCACCTTCCTTCCCTCTCTCCTTCTCTTTCTCTCCCTTCCATCCTCTTCTCCTTACCTCTTCCTTCCTTCTCTCCCTTTCATTCTCTCCTCCTCTCCCTCTTTTCTGCCTCCCTCCCTCCTCTCCTTCCTTCCTTCCTCTCCTTCCCCTTCCTTCTTCCCTTCCTCCTCCTCCTCCCCTCCCTACCATCTCTCCTTCCTCTCCCTTCCATCTTTCTCTACTTACCTTTCTTCTTTCCTCCATCTTCCTTTCATTCTTTCATCCTCTCTCCCTTTCTTTTCTCCTTCCCTCCCTTCTCTCCTTCCTTCCTCCTCTCGTTCCCCTTCATTCTTTCCTTCCCTCTCCTCTTCCTCTTACCCTACCTACTCTCTCTCCTTCTCTTCCTCTCCCTTCCAGTCTCCTCTCCTTCCCTCTTCCTTCCCATCTTCCTTTCATTCTCTCCGCCTCTCTCCCTTTCTTTTTTCCTTCCCTCCCTTCTCTACTTCCTCCCTTCCTCCTGTCCTTCCCCTTCGTTCTTCCCTTAACTCTCCCCTACTCTTCCTCTTCCCCTTCCTACACACACACACACACATCCCTCTCTCCTACCCTCTCTCCTTCTCTTCCTCTCCCTTCCATCCTCCTTACCTCTTTCTTTCTTTCTTCCACCCTCCTCTCCTTCCCCTTCCTTCTTCCCTTACCTCTCCTCTACTCCTACACTTCCTCTTACCCTACCTACTCTCTTCTTCTCTTCCTCTCCCTTCCATCCTCCTCTCCTTCCCTCTTCCCTCCTTCCCTCCTCTCTCTCTTCTCTCCTCCCCTCTTCCTTTCTTTTTCTGTTGTTATAGGTGTCTTTTTTCAAATCTCAGTTTTTTGTTTTCTTGGGATGGTATCTCTGCAAACCCAAATATAGTTTAGTATCATTTCTTATTCCCTTGTGTGTGTGTGGTGTGTGTGTGTGTGTGTGTGTGTGTGTGTGTGGTGTGTGAGTGTGTGTTTTAAAAAGGCAAACAACCACAAGGGCTAAAATCCGCAGCCTTCTCAGCACGTGAAACTGAATTTTTTTAAAAAAAGAAAGATGCTTTTTCAGAGCGAATGGGGGAATGAGGGCATTCGAGGGACCGTTTGCAGGCTCTCTCTAGTCTTCCACAGCTGGATGGAGTTTGGAGTTGAGGATGGGTTGGTGACGATCAGACAAGATCCTTCAGGATTCCGAGAAGCCCACCGCGGGAATAAAAATTGGGATGGAGGCTGTTGAGGGATACCTCCGTTGGGAGACAGAAAAATCGTGCGGCGGAATATGCAGGGAGAGAAAACGTTGCTAGTAAAACACACAAATAGTAACCCAAACACTGTTAGTAAAAAAACAAATTAGCTTTACTGGTGTTGTAAAACTAACCTACTGCTTTACAAGCAGTGATAGTAGAGTGAGTCTAACAAAGTCCTTAACAAACTAACAATTGCTTACAGTCAGCAACCCACAATTCTTCCTTCTTCAAACACAGTCAGTCACGGCACACGAGCAGATAGCAAGCAGTAGAGATATCAGCAGCGAGAGGAATATGCGCTCTCCAGACTTCCTCTTATTGCCGAGATAATTACAGTCTCTAATTGCATCCCAACATCCTTAAAGCCACAATGACCATTTGTCATCATGGTGTGATATATTGCCTACCCAACTCTAGGAGTCTACTCCTAACAGTCTGCAATAAAAACCACCCAGCTCAGAGAGCACCAAGGACGGACCCCACATTTATTGTCTCCTCCTCCTCCTCCTCCTCTCCACACACCCTTCCCTTTAAGCACTGATGATATTCCCTAGTTGGGTCATGAAATGTCTGTGTTAGGGGATGTCTCCGTTGGGAGACAGAAAAGTTGTGCAGCTAGAGAAACGTTGCTGGTATACACACAAATAGTATCTCAGACACTGTTAGTAAAAAACAAATTAGCTTTACTGGTGTTGTAAAACTAACCTACTGCTTCACAAGCAGTGATAGTAAAGTGAGTCAAACCAAGTCCTTAACAAACAAACAATTGCTTACAGTCAGCAATCCACAATTCTTCCTTCTTCCTTCTTCAAACACAGTCAGTCACGGCAAACGAGCAGATAGCAACCAGTAGAGAGATCAGCAAAGAGAAAACAATCCGGCAGAGACAGCAATTAGCAGAGAGCGATTGCGTTCTGCTGACTTCCTCTTATAGTGGAGATAATTACAGTCTCCAATTACAGCCTCTAATTGCATTCCAACATCCTTAAAGCCACAATGACCATTTTGTCATCATGGTATTATATATTGCCTACCCAACACTAGGAGTCTATTCCTAACAGAGGCTACAGAAAGGGGCATCCTGAAGGTGGCATCACTCAGGCCTGTCTAAACACACCGACAGGTTGGAGTGGGGAGCAGTCCCCAGTCTTCTTCTGGACCTCCTGCCCTGATGCCTCCTGGCTGATCCCACTGTCCAACTGGAGGGTGGGCTGGTGCCCCTCCGTCTCTTCTTGTGGGACCTGAGGTCTCTGCCCCAACTGGTTAGATCTGAGAGGTCCAGACTGACCACCGATGATGGGTGTGAAGCTTCAGTCTTTGGGTTCTACTCCACAGACTAGGTGTGAGAGGTCCAGATTGACCACTGATGGTGGGTGTGGAGCTTCAGTCCTCAAGTTCTGTTCCACAGACTAGGTCTGAAAGGGCTAGATTGCCCACCGATGGTGGGTCTGGAGCTTCAGTCTTCAGGTTCTGCCCCACAGACTAGGTCTGAGAGATGCAGACTGACCACCAATGGTGGGTATGGAGCGTCAGTCTTCAGGTTCTGTCCCACAGACTAGGTCTGAGAGGTCCAGACTGACCACCGATGGTGGGTCTGGAGCTTCAGTCTTCAGGTTCTGCCCCACAGACTAGGTCTGAGAGATGCAGATTGACCACCGATGGTGGGTATGGAGCGTCAGTCTTCAGGTTCTGCCCCACAGACTAGGTCTGAGAGGTCCAGACTGACCACCGATGGTGGGTCTAGAGCTTCAGTCTTCAGGTTCTGCCCCACAGACTAGGTCTGAGAGATGCAGACCGACCACCGATGGTGGGTCTGGAGCTTCAATCTTCAGGTTCTGCTCCACCAGCTAAGACATTGGGGTCTTCTCCAGTTCATCCTCTGCAGCTTCGTAGCC
This sequence comes from Rhabdophis nuchalis, assembly GCA_039707465.1. Classification (NCBI taxonomy): domain Eukaryota; kingdom Metazoa; phylum Chordata; class Lepidosauria; order Squamata; family Natricidae; genus Rhabdophis; species Rhabdophis nuchalis. The sequence goes on from CM077643.1 coordinate 407,095,967, forward strand.
AGCCCCCCGGAAATCCGCCTCTTTGACTACAGTTACCCATACTGGACCATGGTGCTCGGCTATTGCATTGGGACGTCCTCCTTCATCTGCATCCCTGCCTACATGGTTTATCGGTTGGCAAAGACTCCGGGGACGCTGAAAGAGGTAGGCTTGGCCTGTGGGGCAGGGGGGCAGGCAAAGGAACTGCAGGAGGAAGGCAAAGGGTCAGCTGGCCCATCAACAGAGGAAGGTACCTGAGATGGAACAGTCCATTCTGGTGCTTCTCAAGCTGGGCAAACCGAAGACAGGTGAACTTCCACTCCCAAGATTCACCCAGCCAGAAGCTTTAAGAGGGGAGGGCTTCCACTCCCAGAATCCCCCAGCCAGGATGCTTTAAGAGGGGAGGACTTCCACTCCCAGAATCCCCCAGCCAGGATGCTTTAAGAGGGGAGGACTTCCACTCCCAGAATTCCCCAGCCAGGATGCTTTAAGAGGGGAGGGCTTCCCCTCCCAGGATCCCGTGGGGTCCCTCCATGTCCACCTTCCCTGACTGTCCTTCCCTTCGTCTCCTCCACAGCGTCTCCTGAAGGGCATCACGCCCGAAACGTCCACGGAGATTCCCTTCGATGGGATCCACATGAATGCCGCTTAGGCCGACCCCCCCGCCCACCTTTTTGGGGTGGAGTTGGGGGGGGGGAGAAAAGAGAGTCCAGGTACCGGGGCCGAATCCTGCCTCCCGTTTGCTTCCCAAAGCTCTGATTCCAAAGACGGGGAATGTCCAGCCGGGAACCTTCTTGGCACGGAGGACCAAGGAAGATCTGCGGGCGATTTCCAGAGAAAACTACTACCTGGCGTTGGGGGGCGCCCTCCCCCCTTTGGCCCCCGGGGGTCTTCCGAATGGCCGTGACTTTCTTTTTGGAACACTTGAGTGCCAGTGAATCCTCCGTCCCCCGGACCTGGGAGCTGTCTGAATGCATGCGTGGTTTTCCTCCGGCCTTCGCTGGGCCTCCTGTGCAAGTTACGAGTGTCTTTCTTAGAGCCACCTGTGTGCCATCATCGTCCGTCGTGAACCCCCTTTGTGGTAGACCCCCCCCCTGTTGTGTCATTGCGAAGAAATCTCAGGTTTCCCCCCCCCCCCTTGGCTGAGGGGGGGGAAACCCCTCCAAAAACAAAAGCAGGAATGGTCCATCTAGGTTTGTCCGTTGTGATGTTAGCTTAACCCTAGCCAAAGGCCAGCTCAAGCCCTGAGAGAGAGAGAGAATGAGAGAGAGAGAATGAGAAAGAGAGAGAATGAGAGAGCAAATGAGAGAGAGAGATAGAATGAGAGAGAGAATGAGAGAAAGAGAGATAATGAGACAGACAGAATGAATGAGAGTGAGAATGAGACAGACAGAGAGAGAGAATGACGCACACACAGAGAGAGAGACAGAGAGCACGAGAGAGAATGAGAGAGAGGAGAATGAGACAGAGAGAGAATGAGAGAGAGAGAGACAGAGAGAATGAGAGAGAAATTGAGACAGAGACAGAATGAATGAGAGAGAATGTGACAAGAGAGAGAGAGAATGAGACAGAGAGAGAGAGAGAGAATGAGACACACAGACAGAGCACGAAAGAGAGAGAGAATGAGAGGAGAATGAGACAGAGAGAAAGAGATAGAGAGAATGAGACAGAGACAGAATGAATGAGAGAGAATGAGACAGAGAGAGAGAATGAGACAGAGAGAGACAGAGAGAGCATGAAAGAGAGAGAGAATGAGAGAGGAGAATGAGACAGAGAGAGAGAATGAGAGAGAGAGACAGAGAGAATGAAAGAGAGGAGAATGAGACAGAGAGAATGAGAGAGAGAATGAGAGAGAGAGACAGAGAGAATGAGAGAGAGAATGAGACAGAGACAGAATGAATGAGAGAGAATGTGACAAGAGAGAGAGAGAATGAGACAGACAGAGAGAGAGAGAATGAGACACACACAGAGAGAGACAGATAGAGCACGAAAGAGAGAGAGAATGAGAGAGGAGAATGAGACAGAGAGAAAGAGACAGAGAGAATGAGACAGAGACAGAATGAATGAGAGAGAATGAGACAGAGAGAGAATGAGAGAGAGAGACAGATAGAGCACAAAAGAGAGAGAGAATGAGAGAGAGGAGAATGAGACAAAGAGAGAGAGAATGAGAGAGAATGAGACAGAGAGAGAGAGAGAATGAGACAGACAGAGCACGAAAGAGAGAGAATGAGAGAGGAGAATGAGACAGAGAGAGAGAGAGAGAGAGAAAGAGAGAATGCAACAGAGAGAGAATCAGAGAGAGAATTAGAGAGAGAATTAGAGAGAGAAAGAATGAGAGAGAGAATGAGACAGAGAAAGAGAATGAGAGAGAAAGAGAATGAGAGAGAGACCGAGAGAGGGAGGGGGGAGAAAGAGAGAGAGGTTAGAGCAGGCGGAGTTTAAGAATGTCACCTGCCCAAAATTTCAGGAATTAAATTCCCCACAGCTGGAAAACTAGCATTGCAAGGCGCTCAAAGGAGACAAGCCTCTTAAGGTTTCCTTAACGGAAGGGCTTTGCAGATCCCACCTCTCAAAGCGGTTCCGTCTAGCAGGAGCTCCTAAGCAAGGGGGTTGGACTAGAAGACCTCCAAGGTCCCTTCCAACAGTCTAGTATCTACTCCTCCCCCCCCTCCCCACCACCAACCTGCGCCGAGGTTAAGTGCTTTTCTTGCAGACGTTTCATCACCATGCTAGGTAAGATCCTCAGTGCTTAGAAGACCCCCAAGGACCCCACAGGCTGCCTCCTCCTCCTCCTCCCTCCTCTCCACAAACCCCACACCCTTCTAGCATTTGATCACGTTCCCTAGTTGGGTCATGAAACGTCTGCCAGGAAACCCCCGAGCTCAGAGACAATTAAGGACCCCATAGTTCAACCCTGAGCAACTAACGGCCTCTACTATCGATCTACTACTTGGATACTCCAGGCTGCAAGTCAGCCTCTTCTTGCCGCAGGCCTCTTTTCCTGCCACAGCTGAGGGAAGGACCAGTGTGCGAGTGGGTGTGGATCTCCCCTGGGATCCCTCTTAAATCTCGTAGGACCAGCTGCGAGATTCCCCTTTGCAGGAAGCTGGCGGGGAAAGATTCCTCTCGATCCAAGACGCCTTTCTCTTTTTTTAAAATGAGGATTAAACTATCAGCAGGTGTAAGGGCCGTGTGTAAATAATAACTCTGCAAATCAAGGTGTGAAACCATTTTGTCCCCTGGGCTGGATGAGAACCACGGAACAAGCGTGAGACGAGTTTATGGGATCCTTCCACGCCTCCCACAAAATAGTCTTTAAATCGATCTGTGGATCCAGGAGGAGAATTGCCTTCTTCTGGGTTGGTGGATCACCACAGGGATCCACCGCCCTGGGTCCTTTTTTAGGAGAAGGGCGGGATATAAATTCGAATAAAATAAAATAAATAAAATAAGGGAAGGTTTAGGCTGGGAAAATCTTCAACCATGGTTACTTTTAAGACTTGTGGACTTCAACTCCCAGAATTCCCAGCCAAGATCGGATAAACCTGGTTTAAGCCTTTCTCCAAGCCAAACCCGTGCTAACTTCTGGGAGTTGAAGGTCTGAAAAGGAACCAAGATCGGATAAACCTGGTTTAAGCCTTTCTCCAAGCCAAATCTCCCCCATTCCGTGCCAACCTGGAACTTGTGTGTTTTCTGGTTTATTTTTGTACAGAGGAATTCCAAAACAGAAAACCAAAACTGGAGTTTTTCTTTTGACAGAACGAGGCGCGGAAACGGCGCCCTCTCGGCCGCCGATCTGGTCGTCTCGCGTTTGCTGCTTTCCCGGACTGTGCCCAGTGGCGTTTGTGTGCGTATGTGTGCGTGTGTGTGTGTTTTTGATTGTCGTCTCACCAAACGTCCCCAAGTGTTGTAATAAAGTGAATGTGTGACAATAAAACGGAAGTTGTACACCTCTCTTACGCGTTTGCATCATTTTCGATACCATGGCAGCTCCACTGCGCTGTACAGTAGAAGCCATTTTACGGCAATACAGTAGAAGTCATTTGAAGGCACAACAGGCTGTACCTTAACAGAACACACACCCTGCAAGAAAATCACCCAGCTCAGAGAGCATCAGGGACTCCACAAACCTCCTCCTCTCCTCCTCCTCCTTCTCTCCTTTCTCCTCCTCCTCCTTTCTGAAAACCTCTCCCCCTTCTAGCACTGATGACGTTACCTAGTTGGGTCACGAAACGTCTGCGAAACCACTGAATTCAGAAAACCCGAAGGACCCCGCAGTCCTCTTCTCCCTCCTGATTCTCTCCCATTCCCATAGTCCCGCTGCCCCCCACCTCCTATTTTTCACAACCCTCCTTCCTTCTAGCATTGATGATGTTCCCTAGTTGGGTCGTGAAAGATCTGCAAGAAAACCATCAAATTCGGAGAGCACCAAGGATCAGCCCCGCAAAAAGCGACTTTCCACACTTATGACCGTCGCAGCATCCTCGTGGTCATGTGATCAAACTTGGCTTGGCAACTGACTCATACTTATGGCGGTCACAGTGTCCCGGGGTCACATGATCCCCTTTTGCGACCTTGTGACAAGCAGTCAATAGGGAAGCTGAATTCACTTACCAACCGTGTCACTGACTTCACAACTGCAATGATTCACTTAACAACGGTGCCAGGAAAGGTCGTAAAAGCTGGCGAAACTCACTTAACAACTGTCCTGCTTAGCAACAGAGAGTTAAGGTTCAATTGCGGTTGTAAGTCAAGGGTGGGCTGCAGTTTTGGCTTAACTTTGGTCTGTTCCTTGACTTACAACCACAATTGAACCCCACGTTTCTGTTGCTAAGCAGGACAGTATACATATACATATACAGTATACATTCTCTCTACATGGTGCTCCCCTTGAGGTGCACCCGGAGACTTCAGCTAGTCCAGAATGCAGCCGCGCGAGCAATTATGGGAACCGCTAGGTTTACCCATGTAACACCGCTCTTGCGCGAGCTGCACTGGCTGCCTGTCGTCTTCCGGGTGCGCTTCAAGGTGTTAATTATCATCTTTAAAGCGCTCCATGGCTCGGGACCTAGCTATCTGCGGGATCGGATCCTGCCCCATACATCCTCACGGCCGATTTGCTCCCACAGAGAGGGACTTCTCCGGGTGCCGTCCACTAGACTTTGTCAGCGGGTGACGCCCAGGGGAAGGGCTCTCTCTGTGGCGGGCCCGGCCCTCTGGAACGACCTTCCCCCCGACATTAGAACAACTACGGACCTCCGCTCCTTCCGTCTCAAATTAAAAACTCACTTTTTCTCTCTGGCCGGTCTAGGATAAGTCTCTCTGTCTTTGGGGTTTTTTGGGAAATTAGTACTGTTTAGTTTTAATGGGGAAATTTTAGCGCAGGTTATGTTTAATTTGCTTTTAGAATTATTTGTATGTATTTATTGTTTTTATTCTACCTGTGCACCGCCCCGAGTCCCTGTGGGGAGAGTGTGCGGTTTTATAAATATTAAATATTATTTTATAAATATTAAATATATAACTAGCCAATAAGCTGGCTTTTCCCAGCTATTTACAGTATTTATTAGGGGGGGGGAATGTCCTGACCAAACATAATTTATTTATTTATTTGTTTGTTTATTTATTTATTTATTTAAATTTATACCTTAAAACATTAAACATAATTTTTAATGTTGGATTTTCCCGCTTACCAGAGGGAGCCCCCTTGTGGAGGACCGTGAAACTGTCAACTCCATGGCGCTGTACAGTAGAAGCCATTTTACGGCAGCACTGAAGCCATTTGAAGGCACAACAGGCTGTATCTTAACAGAACATACACCCCGAGGGGTTTTAGGGGTGTCTTACCCACCCACCCCCACTGTATTTGTTTCCAAGGAGTAAGTCAAGTGGTGGAATTCAATTTTTTTTACTACCGGTTCTGTGGGCGTGGCTTGGTGAGTGTGGCAGGGGAAGGATACTGCAAAATCCCTACTCCCTCCCCACTCGGGGGCCAGCCAGAGGTCGTATTTGCTGGTTCTATGAAGCCACCGCTTCTCCAGAACCTGCTGGATTTCACCCCTGAGTAAGTCATATGTGTACCAAGTTTGGTTGAAATTGCTTGAGTTATGGCTGGAACCTGCTGCTGTGGCCTAGAGGTGGATCTCTCTCGCCTCCTAATCAGGAGGTTGTGAGTTCGATCCTAGGTAGAGGCAGATGTAGCGTCTCCTGCTTGGGCAGGGGGGTTGGACTAGATGACCTGCAAGGTCCCGTCCAACTCGTTAATCTGTTAACACACACACACACACACACAGTTGTATTTATATATATATATATGTATATATATATACTAGCCGTTCCTGGCCACGTGTTGCTGTGGTCCAGTCTGGTTAAATGGCCAACCAATCTGTGTATAGATCTACACCTGCACACACAAACACATACACACAACCACCGTATAACCTCCAACCTACCTACCTACTCCCTTTCTCCCTCTCTCTATCCAACTCCCTCCCTCCCTCCTGCATTTCTCCCTTCCTCTATCCCCCTACCTACCTACTGTATTTCTCCCTCCCTCTCTCTATCCCTATACCTACTTATCTTATGGACAGAGTATTTTATGTCATAAAGGATGACATAATACCTGTGGCCCACTGCTCTCTCTGTATCTACCTACTGACCTTTTTTGCAATTTTTTACATTTCCGTTCCGTGTTCCTGGCACAGGTGTGACATCTACACTATATATATGTTAGATTTTTAAGGGCTGATTAAAAAATAAGAGACCAGGATGGATCCATTTCAGGCTTATTAGCCCTATGGCCAGCTGAAGAGGGCTAATAAGCCCGAAATGGATCCATCCTGGTCTCTTATTTATTAATCAGCCCTTAAAAATCTAACACATATCTAAAAAAATTCACACAACAGTAATCTCATTGGATCTCTGCCCAGATGGTCTCTGGGTCGAGCCGAAAGGCAGAGAAGGATGACAGTCTGTCTCCTCCCTTAAAGGGGCCCATAACAGGAGTTGTGTATTTGAAAGGAACGTTGTGTGAAAATTTGGAAGTGATCAGTGCAGGACTTTCGGAGAATAGCGGCTTTGAACAAACTCATAATTGAATTTTTATTTATAGATATAGATATAGAGATAGATAGATAGATAGATAGATAGAGGAGGAGAGGCGGAACCAGAATTTCCTATCTGGTTTCGCCCCAGGCGCCTGATGGACCCTGTTGGGTTCCAGACGGCGCTTGGGCCACTTCCTGTACCCCTGACCCGCGCCCCGATGGAGGACCTCGTGGCCGCATGGAATATTGCGACCACGGGAGCCTTGGATCGGGTCGCGCCCTTGCGGCCTCTCTTGCGGCGCCGAGCCGCCCCGGCTCCTTGGTTCACTGAGGAGCTGAGGGCGATGAAACGCCGCAAGAGATGCCTAGAGGGAAGATGGAGGGCTATTCGCTCTGAATCTGACCGGACACAGGTAAGAGCCCATTTACGGACTTACATTGTGGCGCTGAGAGTGGCCAAACGCCATCATTGCGCCACTCTCATAGCATCCGCAGAAAACCGCCCTGCCGCCCTGTTTAGGGTGACCCGTTCCCTCCTGCAACAGAGGGTGCGGGAAGCCCCGCTACAGGGTAGAGCAGAGGAATTTGTGACTTTTCTGCAGGACAAAACCGCTCAGATACAGAACGAGCTAGCCGCCATTCGTGGCCCAGTGGGATGCCACGAGGCTGATCTTGTCTGGGAGGAATTTGACTCCGTTGCTTCCGAGGATATGGACAGGTTACGTGGACGACTGCGAGCCACCACATGTTTATTGGACCCGTGTCCCTCCTGGCTTGTATTGGCATCCTGGGAGGTGACACGAGGCTGGCTCCAAGAGGTTGTCAACGCTTCTTTAAGTGAGGGTTCCTTGCCTGCTTCCCTAAAAGAGGCTATGGTAAGGCCCCTCCTTAAGAAGCCCTCTTTGGACCCAGCTCTTTTAACCAACTATCGTCCCGTCTCCAACCTTCCCTTTTTGGCGAAGGTTGTTGAGAGTGTGGTGGCACAACAGTTTCCCCGTCACCTGGAGGAAGTTGATTATCTAGACCCGCGCCAGTCCGGCTTTCGGCCCGGGCATAGCACCGAGACGGCATTGGTCGCGTTGGTGGATGATCTCTGGAGGGCCAGAGATGGGGGTTGTTCCTCCATCCTGGTCCTATTAGACCTCTCGGCGGCTTTCGATACCATCGACCATGGTATCCTATTGCATCGGCTGGGGGGGTTGGGGGTGGGAGGCACCGTTTTACGGTGGTTCTCCTCCTACCTCTCTGGCCGATCGCAATTTGTGTTGGCAGGAGAGCAGAGGTCGACCCCGAGACCCCTCACATGTGGGGTGCCTCAGGGGTCGGTCCTCTCGCCCCTCCTGTTCAACACATACATGAAGCCGCTGGGTGAGATCATCCGTGGTTTTGGGGTAGAGTACCATCTCTACGCTGATGATACTCAGCTGTATATATCTTATTTATTTATTTTATTTATTTATTTTATTTAAATTTATACCCCGCCCTTCTCCACAGAGGACCCAGGGCGGCGCACAGGAAATTTAAAAAACATACAAAAATACAATAAATATAATTTAAAAAACTATTAAATAACCCCATCCTGCGCTAAAACCAAATTTTAAAACCCAATTTAAAACTATCTTAAGTCCCCAAGGGAGGTTAGGCTAGGCCGGCTTGTTGAAACAGATATGTCTTAAGACATTGGCGGAAGAGGCGGAGGTCGGTGATGGTACGTAATTCAGGGGGTAGGTCATTCCAAAGGGCTGGCCCCGCCACAGAGAAGGCTCTTCCCCTGGGTGTCGCCAGTCGGCATTGTCCGGCCGACGGTACCCTGAGGAGGCCCTCTCTGTGGGAGCGGATTGGTCTGAGGGATGTATGGGGCAGGAGGCGGTCTCGCATATAACTAGGCCCCGAGCCATGGAGCGCTTTAAAGATGGTAGTCAAAACCTTGATATCTACCCCAAACCACCCCAACGATGCCGTAGCGGTGATGTGCCAGTGCCTGGAAGCCGTGCGGATCTGGATGGGAAGTAACGGACTCAGGCTCAACCCGACCAAGACCGAGTGGCTGTGGTTTCCGGCTGCCCGATTCAACCAGCTCTCTCCAACGCTGGCCATAGGGGGCGAACATCTTGCCCCTGTGGATGGGGCGCGCAATTTGGGAGTCCTCCTGGATACCCGGCTGTCTATGGAAGATCAAGTGACAGCCGTGGCCAGGAGGGCGTTTTACCAGGTTCGCCTGGTTCGCCAATTGCGCCCCCTATTGGATCGGGACGCCCTTCGCACAGTCACTCATGCCCTCGTGACATCCCGACTGGACTATTGTAACTCTCTCTACATGGGGCTCCCCTTGAGGTGCACCCGGAGGCTTCAGTTAGTTCAGAATGCAGCCGCGCGAGCAATTATGGGAACCACTAGGTTCACCCATGTAACACCGCTCTTGCGCGAGCTGCACTGGCTGCCTGTCGTCTTCCGGGTGCGCTTCAAGGTGTTAGTGATCATCTTTAAAGTGCTCCATGGCTCGGGACCTAGCTATCTACGGGATCGGATCCTGCCCCACACATCCTCACGGCCGATTCGCTCCCACAGAGAGGGACTTTTCCGGGTGCCATCCACTAGACTTTGTCAGCGGGCGACGCCCAGGGGAAGGGCTCTCTCTGTGGCGGGCCCGGCCCTCTGGAACGACCTTCCCCCCGATATTAGAACGACCACGGACCTCCGCTCCTTCCGCCTGAAATTGAAGACTCATCTTTTCCGCCTGGCCGGCCTAGGGTAGTCTCTCTCTCTATGGGTTTTTTAATGTTTATTTATATTTAGTGGGGATTTTTAGTTAATGGGATTTTAGTACAGGAATTAGTTTAATCGGTTTTAAATTGTATGTATTTTGTATATTTATTGTTTTTATTCTCCCTGTGCACCGCCCCGAGTCCCTGTGGGGAGAGGGAGCGGTTAATAAATTCAACTTTATTATTTATTATTATTTATTATTATTAGATAGATAGATAGATAGATAGATAGATAGATAGATAGATAGATAGATAGATAGATAGATAGATAGATAGATAGATAAGAGATAGATAGAAAGATAGATATAGAGATAGATAGATAGATAGATAGAGATAGAGATAGATAGAGATAGATAGATAGAGATAGATAAGAGATAGATAGAGATAGAAAGATAGATAGAGATAGAGAGATAGAGATAGAAAGATAGATAGATAGATAAGATAGAGATAGATAGACAGAGAGATATAGATAGATAGAAAAATAGATAGAGAGATATATAGATAGATAAGATAGATAGATAGATAGCGATAGATAGATATAGATAGATATAGATAAGAGATAGATAGAGATAGATAGAGAGATAGAGAGATAGATAAGATAGAGATAGATAGATAGAAAAATAGAGAGATAGATAGTTAAGATAGATAAATAGCGATAGATATAGATAGAGATAGATAGATAGATAGAGATAGAGAGATATAGATATAAAGATATAAAGATATATAGATATAGATAACAAAAGTTTCCCAAATCCACAACAGTTCCAAGGAGTGAACGTCCAATTTCAGTGCTAGGATATCTTGTTCCACTTTGGAAAGAAACAAGTCGAAGATGCAGAAAATCCCTTTAAGACTTTAGAACTCTGCGAAGGGGATTTCCACCAAATCCAACCGCAGGGGAAGAAATCCCCTAAAATCCTCTTTCCTCACCCTCCCCATGTGCAACGCCAAAGGAAAGCATCTATTTTGGGAGTTTGCAAAAAGAAAAGGAAAAAAAAACCCGGTCCACTCTGTCTCCATAGCGACCAGAAAATACAAGGGCCCTCCTCCGAGTGGCTTTCCAGGATACAGGATGTAAACACGAGATACTTTTCACACCGACCACAAAGAAATAAATAAATCTCTTTTAAGAAATTTAAACTTCATTCGGGAAGATAAATGGAAAATATCCTGTGCCGGCAGATTGATGCAGTTTTTTTCCAGTTGTGGCCCCTTTAAGACACGCGGACTTCAACTCCCAGAATTCCCCGGAAGTCCAGAAGTCTTAAAAAGTTCCTAAAGTTGGACGCTGTTATCATTCCAGACAGATGTCGGTCCAGTCTCTTCTTGAAAGCCTCCAGGGATGAAGCTCCCACAACTTCTGGTGGCAAGTTGTCCCACTGGCTCATTGTCCTACCTGTCAGGAAATGTCTCCTATTTGCACCCGGGAATTCTGGGAGTTGAAGTCCACGCGTCTTTTAAAAGAGCCAGTTGTGGATTTTTTGATTTAAATGGAACAGAGAGCCCCAAACACAACTTTTTTTTTTTAACTAACAACTTGGAATTTTCTTTGGGGGAAAAATGTGGTTTTTTTTGCAGTGTCGATTGCAACCTTTTTATGAAAAGGTTGTGAGAAAATGAGCTGGGAAGGGACCGGGGTTTGGCTGGAAGGGCGTTAATAAAAACAGGGACCCCTGCCAGGTTCCTCTTGATAAGAGGGAGATAAGCAGGATCCTTTTACGGCCGATCCATAAAACTCTTTGGCACAAGATCTGGTCCAGAAAAGCTGATACGCAGCAGGAAAGTCCCTATTTTATGGCCCGCGTTTTCTGATTTGGCTCCAGGGTGTATATGCTGGCGGAGTGTTTGGAGTTCAAGGTTGAACTCGGTGCTTGCTGAGCCTGGTGGTTTCCTTGCAGACGTTTCATGGCCCAACTAGGGAACATCACCAGTGCTAGAAGGGAGTGGGGTTTACAGAGAGGAGGAGGAAGATAGGAGGAAGAGGAGGGGAAAGAAGAGGAAGGTGGGAAGTGGAGGGCTGTGGGGTCCTTGGTGCTCTCAGAGCTTGGATGTTATCTTGCAGATGTTTCATGACCCAACTAGGGAACGTCATCAGTGCTAGAAGGGAGTGGGGATTGCAGAGAGGAAGAGGAGGAGGAAGAGGAGGAGGAAGAGGAAGAGGAGGAGGAAGAGGAGGGAAAGGTAGAGGAAGAGGAGGAAGAGGTAGAGGAGGAGGAAGAGGAGAAAGAGGTAGAGGAGGAGGAGGAAGAGGAGGAGGAAGAGGTAGAGGAGGAGGAAGAGAAGAGGAAGAGGAGGAGGAAGAAGAGGAGGAAATTGTGGGATTTCTGGTGCTCTCTGAACTTGGTTTTCTTGAAGACGTTTCGTGACCCAACTAGGGAACATCATCAGTGCTAGAAGGGAGTGGGGTTTGCAAGGAGGAGGAGGAGGAGGAAGAGGAGGAGGAGGAGGGGAAAGAAGAGGAAGGTGGGAAGTGGAGGGCTGTGGGATCCTTGGTGCTCTCGGAGCTTGGATGTTATCTTGCAGATGTTTCATCACCCAACTAGGGAACGTTATCAGTGCTAGAAGAGTGGGGGGAGGGTTGCGAGGAAGAGGAGGAGGTGGCGGTGGAGTAGTAGTAGTATAGAATGAGGGGGAGGAACAGGAAGGTGGGTCGGAGGAGGTAGAGGACTGTGGGGTCCTTTGTGCTCTCTGGCCTTCGATGTTTTCTTGCAGACGTTTCATGACCCAACTAGGGAACATCATCAATGCTAGAGGGGAGGGGGGTTGGCAAAGAGAAAGAGGAGGAGGAGGAGACAACTTCCTTAGCGCTCTCTCTTAGCGTGGTTGTTTTCTTGCACTCATTTCATTACCAAACTAGGGAGTGGCGCGGTGGCTTAGAGGTGGAGCTCTCGCCTCACAACCCAGGAGGCTCTGAGTTCGATCCTAGGTAGAGGCAGAGATTTCTCTCTCTCTAGGCAGAATGAGAATATATCTGCCGAACAAAACTCCGCATCGGTGACAGGGAAAGGCAGCGGGCCAGTAAAACTCCCTGCTAGCTCCATTCAGCAGGCCAGGCTCCACCCCGCAAGCGATTACGGGGTCGTTAAATGAAGATGATGATGATTTAATTACCTCAAATTCACACTTCAGGATCAGAAATAACAACGTTGAATTAAAATTTAGCATAGATTTTTTTTAAAAAATAAAAACAACGGAGGCTAAAATCATTCTTTTCACTTTATTTTGCTGGCACTGGAAGTCAGAAAACGCCGGACGGAAACGCCTAATCTTTACATCTGCATTTCAAACAAAACGAAACGAAAAATTAAAAAAAAACAACCACGAAAACTCAGATTATCCCTGATCTCGTATCCTTCTTTCCTTCCTCAAATTTTTGTGGGTCTGGACGAAACGTCTCGGAAAAATCTTTCGGCCCAGGCCGAGCTTCAAAAAAAAGGCTCCCCAGCCCAGTAGACTCCCAGCTAAAACGAGACTCGTCTCCCTCCGAGACCCGTCCCGTCGCTCCTCGCACCCAGGACCTTCTGAAATCAAGAGGCCCCTTTTTTCTTCCCTCCGCTCGGAGGGCCCTGAGATTTCCCAACCAAAGTCCTTCCCTGCGATCCCAGCGGGGTAGCCCCCGCCTAATCCTCCTCCTTCTCTACGTAGGCTTTGGGGCCCACGCGGGTCATTTGCCGAGAGAGGTAGCGATCCCGGGCGGAGGAGACGGACTCCTGGTTGCTGCGCTTAGCGAATTTGTTGGGTTTCTCGGCCGGCTTTTCGAGGGGCTCTTGGCTGTCTTCGGAAGCCTCGTGGGTCACCTCGGTGGATTTTTCAGGGCTGGGGAGGTTCCCCGCTTGAGTTTGGGGGTCCTCTTGGGCCGCGGACGCCGAGCTGCGTTTCCTGGGGTGTTTCGGCTTCTCGTCTCGGTCTGCATCCCTTCCCCGTCCTTTTTCTCTCTCTCCCTCTCGGTCTTTCTCTCTGGCCCGATGTTCCTTCTTGTCTCTTCCTCTCCTCTGCTCTCGTTTCTCGTCCTTCTCCTCGTCCTCGTCGTCCTCCTCCTCCCAGTCCTTCCTCCTGTGCCGGTCCTCCCGCCTCCTGTGATGGCCGTCGGCCCGGCTTCGCTCGTCCTTTCCATGTCTTCTCTGGCTATTTCGGTCGTCGCGCTGGTGGGCTTCGTCCCTTCGGCGGTCTCGCTGCTCCGCCGGAGGGGAGCGCGGAGGTCTTTCCTCACTGGGAGATCTGGAGTCCCTCGGCTTCGGCTTCGATTGGCGACCACGGAGGTCCCCGTCACCTGCTCCGGAAGCTCTCTCCTCGCCGCGTCGCTCCGGGACTCCCTCAGCAACTGCCTCCTTGCCGTCGCTGCTATCGGATCCCGAGTCACTGTCGGCATCCAGGTTCTCTTCTCCCTTCCCGGGTACGCAAGTTCCTGTTTTGTCTTCCAGACTTTGATGGGAGCCTGTCGGCTTCTCGGGGGCATCTTCTCCTTTGACCCTAAACGTCGTTTGGAGACAAAATAATCCATTAGCGTTAATTCTCTATAAATAAAGGAAGTCCTCAAGTTACAACAGTTTGCTTACTGACCAAAGTTAGAAAAATAGGGACTTAGGGCCCTTTTTTCACACTTACGACCGCTAGTTGTAGCATCCCCATTTGTCAAGTGAGCAAAATTGGGAGGCTTGGCAGCCGACTCCCATTTATGACGGTCGCGGCATCCCGGGGTCGCATGACCGTTGCGACCTTCTGACGGGCAAAGTCCATGGGGAAGCCAGTGATTCACTTAACAACCGTGTTACTAATTTAACAACCGCAGTGATTCACTTAACAACTGTGTCCAGAAAGGTCGTCGGGGGGGGGGGGGGGCAAAACTCACTTAACAAATTTCTCACTTAGCAACGGAAACGTTGGGGGTTCAACTGTGGTCGTAAGACGAGGACCGCCTGCAGAGAATAGCCATAAAAATATGCTCTCTGAGCTGGGTGGTTTCCTTGCAGACGTTTCATGACCCAACTAGGGAACAGCATCAGTGCTAGAAGAGAACGGGTGAAGAGGAGGAGGAAAGGAAGAGGGGCGTGAGGAAGAGGAGAAGGAAGGAGGAGGAGGAAGAGGAGAAGGAAGCAGGTAGTGAAGGGGTTCCTGGTGCTCTCTGAGCTGGGTGGTTTTCTCGCAGACCCAACTTGGTACCGTCATCAGTGCTAGGAGGAGGAGGACTGTGGGGGGACCTTGATGGTTCCTGAGCTTGCTTTTTGGTTTTGTTTTTCTTCTTCCAAACATAGCCATTTGTCTGAAACGGTGTAGGCGTTCCTGCCTAGGCAGGGGGTTGGACTAGAAGACCTCCAAGGTCCCTTCCAGCTCTGCTATTGTGTTATATTCTGTTAAAACATATGGAGAACGGTTGCTGGTATTGGGTATGTGAAGTTTAATGGGGGAAAAAGGACCAGGGGAGACAGGATAGCAGCCTTCCAATATCTCAGGGGTTGCCCCAAAGAAGAGGGAGTCAAACTATTCTCCAAGGCACCTGAGGGCAGAACAAGAAGCAATGGGTGGAAACTAATCCAGGAGAGGAGCAACTTAGAACCGAGGAGGAATTTCCTGACAGTGAGAACAATTAATCAGTGGAACTCCTTTCCTCCAGAAGTTGTGAATGCCCCAACACTGTAAGTCTTTCAGAAGATGTTGGATAGCCATTTCTCTGGAACGGTATAGGGCTTCCTGCCTAGGCAGGGGGTTGGACTAGATGACCTCCAAGCTCCCTTCCAACTCTGCTATTGTGTTGTATTGTATTATA
Organism: Rhabdophis nuchalis; assembly: GCA_039707465.1. Classification (NCBI taxonomy): domain Eukaryota; kingdom Metazoa; phylum Chordata; class Lepidosauria; order Squamata; family Natricidae; genus Rhabdophis; species Rhabdophis nuchalis. Next base: position 407,111,521 of record CM077643.1, read on the forward strand.
ATTGATAATGATAACGTCCTTGATATAGAAAGAGTTTCTCCAGGGATGAACCTGGGGGGCTCCTGGGTAACATTCCCAAATTCGATGCCAAGGCAGAGAAAAGGAAATGACTTGAACCCGGATTCTTGGCTTCAAAGATGCTTCTGCCGCTCAGCCCCCCCCCCCCCCCAATATAAAATACAAATAAACTATTCTAATACACCTTGCCCCCAAAGGCCTCCTTCCTTGGGAGGAAAAACTCTTTCCTTGTTCCATGGCAGGAGGAGGGAAAATGTGAGCAAACCCACCACTCCCTTCTAGCACTGATGAGGTTAACTAGTGGGGCCATGAAATGCCTACAAGAAAACAACCAAACTCCAGACAGTCCTCGTTCTCCTCCCCCACTTCTAACACTGATGATGTTATCTAGTTGGGGCAGGAAATGTTTGGAAGAAGAAAAACAAAAGCAAAAAGCAAGCTCAGGAACCACCAAGGTCCCCCCACAGTCCTCCTCCTCCTAGCACTGATGATGGTACCAAGTTGGGTCATGCAACGTCTGCGAGAAAACCACCCGGCTCAGAGAGCACCACGGACCCCTTCACTACCTGCTTCCTTCTCCTCTTCCTCCTCCTCCTCCTTCCTTCTCCTCTTCCTCATGCCCCTCTTCCTTTCCTCCTCCTCTTCACCCGTTCTCTTCTAGCACTGATGACGTTCCCTAGTTGGGTCATGAAACGTCTGCAAGGAAACCACCCAGCTCAGAGAGCATGAAGGACCTCACAGTCCTCTTCCCCTTCCTCCTCTTCCTTTTCTTCCTCCTCCTCTTCCTCCTCCTCCTCCTCTTCCCCCTCTTCTTTCTAGCACTGATGACGTTCCCTAGTTGGGTCATGAAACGTCTGCAAGGAAATCACCCAGCTCAGAGAGCCTCAAGGACCCAACAATCTTCCTCCTCCTCCTCCTCTTCTTCCTCCCCGTTCCTGTTCCTCTCCATAAACCCCCTTCTCTTCCAGCATTGATGATGTTCCCTAGTTGGGTCATGAAATGTCTGCGAGGAAACCACCCAGCTCAGAGAGCACCAAGGACCTCACAGTCCTCTTCCTCCTCTTCCTCCTCCTCCTCCCCTGTGCAAACCCCTCCTCCTTCTAGCATTGATGATGTTGCCTAGTTGGGCCATGAAACGTCTGTGAGAAAACCACCCAGCTAAGAGAGCATGAAGGACCTCACAGTCCTCTTCCCCTTCCTCCTCTTTCTTTTCTTCATCCTCCTCTTCCTCCTCCTCCTCCTCTTCCCCTTCTTTCTAGCACTGATGACGTTCCCTAGTTGGGTCATGAAACGTCTGCAAGAAAAGCACCCAGTTCAGAGAGCCTCAAGGACCCAACAATCTTCCTCCTCCTCCTTTTCCTCCTCTTCTTCCTCCCCGTTCCTGTCCCTCTCCATAAACCCCCTTCTCTTCCAGCATTGATGATGTTCCCTAGTTGGGTCATGAAACGTCTGCAAGGAAACCACCCAGCTCAGAGAGCACCAAGGACCTCACAGTCCTCTTCCCTTTCCTCCTCTTCCTTTTCCTCCTCCTCCTCCTCCTCCCCTGTGCAAACCCCTCCTCCTTCTAGCACTGATGATGTTGCCTAGTTGGGCCATGAAACGTCTGTGAGAAAACCACCCAGCTCAGAGAGCACCAACCCCCCAAACAATGCTGCCTTAACCCAGCTGTCCATCTTCCCCAAAGCCCATTTCGATTGCATTTCCAATGGAGACACCTTCTGGATCCACAAATCCCTCTTAGCCGAGGGAGCGCTAGAATTCCCAACCTCGCCCAGCCCAAATTTACCCGGCTCCCCGAAGGCTGCAGTGGGGCACCTTCTCCTCCCCCACGGATTGGTTCAGCAGATGCCGGTAGAAGCCGCTCAGGTCCTTCTGTTTGGTGACATCCAGGGAGGCTGAGTGAAGAGAGAGATGAAATGTTTAGGTTTACTCGGGCGACTTAATGAAGGAGTTCTACAGGGATGGAGCCATAAAGCTATCAGGCCTGCAGCCCTCTTTCCTTGTGGGCCTCTGGCCTGCCACCCTTTCTATTCTTCTACTAGGCCTTTTCTATGGTGGGGAAATGGGAGGGGGGAATTGTACGGAGTTAGATGATAGGTAGCCATAACAACATTCTTCCTAGAAAGCCAAGGCCTGCAGCCCTCTTTCCTTGTGGATCTTTGGCCTGGCACAATTTCTATTATTCTTCTACTAGGCCTTTTTCTATGGTGGGAAAGTGGGAGGAGTTAGATGATAGGCAGCCATAACAATGTTCTTCCTAGAAAGCCAAGGCCTGCAGCCCTCTTTCCTTGTGGATCTTCGGCCTCCCACCCTTTCTATTATTATTCTCCTAGGCCTTTTTCTATGGTGGGAAAATGGGATTGGGGAATTGTACGGAGTTAGATGATAGGCAGCCATAACAACATTCTTTCTAGAAAGCCAAGGTCATCCTTTGTACAGAGTTAGATGAGAGGTAGCCATAACAACATTTATTTCTAGTAAGCCAAGGCCTGCAGCCATCTTTCCTTGTGGATCTTCGGCCTCCCACCCTTTCTATTATTATTCTCCTAGGCCTTTTTCTATGGTGGGAAAATAGTACGGAGTTAGATGATAGGTAGCCATAACATTCTTTCTAGAAAGCCAAGGTCATCCTTGGTCTCTGTGCCTCTGCACCTGACCAGACCTGGATGGGTAGAAGCTGCCAGCGTGGCGGTGGGAGATGGGACCATGGGATGGACTGGTGGGTGTGGGGGGGCAAGATCTTGAACTTCCAACTGGGTGGGGAAAACCGGGAAGCCTTCAGATTCGGGTTTTCCACAGATTGTACCAACATGTCTCTCTTGATAAATTGGAACTTTTGAGGAATCCTTTGTCTGGGACTCTGATTGACTTTCGGAGGCTGCTTGGAACCCTGACACGACCTAATGGTGAATTAAAGCAGGATGGGTGGCAAGTAAATTAAAAAAAAATCAAATAATAATAATAAAATGAAGTAAAACCGTGTGTCTCACTTACCTCTAGCAGTGATTCACTTAGCAACCGCGGCAAGAAAGGGCGTAAAGCGCAGCAAAAGTCTCTTAACTGTCTTGCGTAGCAGCAAAAAGTTTGGATTCATTATAGTCATTAACCAAGTCATTGCCAGGCTTGTTGACAGTCGTAAGTGGAGGACCAATTGCCAGGCTTGATTATGGTCATAAGTTGAACACTACCAGTAATTGCCAGGCTCGATTATGGTCGTAACTCAAGGACTAACTGCCAAGCTTGATAATGGTCGTAACTCAAGGACTAACTGCCAGGCTCGATTATGGTCGTAACTCAAGGACTAACTGCCAGGCTCGATTATGGTCGTAACTCAAGGACTAACTGCCAGGTTTAATAATGGTTGTAACTCAAGGACTAACTGCCAGGTTTAATAATGGTTGTAACTCAAGGACTAACTGCCAGGCTCGGGTATGGTCATAACTCAAGGACTAACTGCCAGGTTCGATAATGGTCGTAACTCAAGGACTAACTGCCAGGTTCGATAATGGTCATAACTCAAGGACTAACTGCCAGGCTCGATTATGGTCGTAACTCAAGGACTAACTGCCAGGGTCGAGTATGGTTGTAACTCAAGGACTAACTGCCAGGTTCGATTATGGTCGTAACTCAAGGACTAACTGCCAGGCTCGAATATGGTCGTAACTCAAGGACTAACTGCCAGGGTCGAGTATGGTTGTAACTCAAGGACTAACTGCCAGGTTCGATTATGGTCGTAACTCAAGGACTAACTGCCAGGCTCGAATATGGTCGTAACTCGAGGACTGCCTATAAACCAGGCATTTGAGCGGCTGACCTGTCCCATCCCCCCTTCACCACCACCCCCCGCTCACCTTCAATGGCCGCCTCCTTTTTCTCGCGCTCCTCCTCTTCGGCTCTCTCCTGCAGCTTCTTCTTGTAGGCGGAGGTCACGAAGGCCTCCTTGTCCTGGAAGGCGTCCCCTTCCGACTCCCGCTCCTTCTGGATCTTCTTCTCCATCCGACGCTCCTGCTCCTTCTTCCGCAGCTCGGCCGCCTGCAGGATGTTCTGGATGTACTTGGGCTGCCGGGAGAAAGCGGGTGGAGCGATTCAGGACTAGCCGAGAACCCGACGTTATCTGGGTATTTATTTATGGGGGGGGGGGGGGAATGTCTGGCCCAAACGTAATTTCTAATCTTGGATTTTCCCTTTTACCAGAGGGAGCCCCCTGGTGGAGTACAGTGAAGCCATTGGCAATTGGCAACTACACTGCGCTGTACAGTAGAAGCCATTTTACAGCAGCACAGTAGAAGCCATTTTACGGCAGTACAGTAGAAGCCATTTTATGGCAGTACAGTGGAAGCCATCTTATGGCGGTCCAGTAGAAACCATTTTACGGCAGTACATTAGAAGCCATTTTACGGCACTACAGTAGAATCCATTTTACGGCAGTACAGCAGAATCCATTTTACGGTAGTACAGTAGAACCTATTTTACGGCAGTACAGTAGAAGCCAGGCAGTAAAGTAGAAACCATTTTACGGCAGTACAGTAGAAGCTCTTTTACGGCACTACATTAGAAGCCATTTTATGACAGTACATTAGAAGCCATTTTACAGCAGTATAGTAGAAGCCATTTTACGGCAATACATTAGAAGCTATTTTACAGCAGTACAGTAGAAGCTATTTTACGGCACTACAGTAAAAGCCAGGCAGTACAGTAGAAGCCATTTTACGGCACAACAGGCTGTATCTTAACAGAACACACCCATCCAAGGGGTTTTAGGAGTGTCTTACCCCCACAATATTTTTCTCCAGAGGGTAAATCATCTGTGTAATTGTCGCCGTAAGTGAAGGGACTCCCTGTATTGCAGGCTAATTTCTGCCGACCGTGGTGATTCGCTTAAGAAATACGGCAAGGAATGTCGTAAAATGGGACACAGTTCACTTAACAAAAATTGGCATCAGAATTTTTTTGGAGGGGGGGGGGTGTCAATGATGGTCATAAGTCGAGGACTTACCTGTACCCCCTTTTTGTGCCCTCCTCTGCTTCCTGCCCCCCCAGTCCCAGATGTGGCTCTCCGCTCCCCAACCGCTGCTGCCCAGGGACCCACCTTTTTTTCGGCTTTCCCCGCAAGCGAGCTGGCCTGGCTCTCGGCCTTCTTCTGCTGGATGTCCTCGTAAATGGTGTCGTATTCGTAGACGGTGGAGTCCTCGGCCAGGGCCCTCTGGATCTCCAGCTTGGTCTTTGGGGGGGGAGGACAGGGGGGGAGGGGGGAGATGGGGGGGTCGTTAGCGTCTTGTAGCAGGCAACTCTAAAGTACAGCCGGACGGGGTCCCTCGATGGGGACCGGCTGCATTTCATAAATGTAAGGGGGGGGGGGGAGTAAATAGGAGCTCAAGACATTGGGGGTGGGGGAAATCAGCATTTTCTAAGGGCAGGTGGATGGTGGACAGACGGGAGAGAGAGAGAGAGAGAAATAGATATGGATGGATGGATGGATGGATATTAGATAAGGGGAGAGAGAGAAAGAAAGAGAGAGAAATAGATATGGATGGATGGATGGATGGATGGATGGATAATGATAGATAGATAGATAGATAGATAGATAGATAGATAGATAGATAGATAGATAGATAGATAGATAGATAGATAGATAGATAGATATGGATGGATAGGATAGAGATTAGACAGGGAGAGAGAGAAATAGATATGGATGGAAGGATGGATAGATAATAATGATAGAGATAGATAGATAGATAGATAGATAGATAGATAGATAGATAGATAGATAGATAGATGATAGATAGATAGATAGATAGATAGATAGATAGATAGATAGATAGATAGATAGATAGATAGATAGATAGATAGGGATGGATGGATGGATGGATGGATGGATGGATGGGATAGGATAGGATAGAGATTAGATAGGGAGAGAGAAAAATAGATATGGATGGATGGATAGCTAGATAATAATGATAGATAGATAGATAGATAGATAGATAGATAGATAGATAGATAGATAGATAGATAGATAGATAGATATGGATGGATGGAAGGATAGGATAGAGATTAGATAGGGAGAGAGAAAAATAGATATGGATGGATGGATGGATGGATAGCTAGATAATAATGATAGATAGATAGATAGATAGATAGATAGATAGATAGATAGATAGATAGATAGATAGATAGATAGACAGACAGACAGACAGAGGTAGATGATAGATGATAGATAGATAGATAGATAGATAGATAGATAGATAGAGAGAGAGAGAGAGAGAGAGAGAGAGAGAGAGAGAGAGAGAGAGAGAGAGAGAGAGAGAGAGAGAGAGAGATATAGATAGATAGATAAATATGGATGGATGGATGGATGGATGGAAGGATAGGATAGAGATTAGATAGGGAGAGAGAAAAATAGATATGGATGGATGGATGGATGGATAGCTAGATAATAATGATAGACAGACAGACAGACAGACAGACGTAGATGATAGATAGATAGATAGATAGATAGATAGATAGATAGATAGATAATGATGTTAGACAGAGGTAGATGATAGATAGATAGAATGGATAGATAAATACATACATACATACAGATAAAGATAGATACAGATTCAATAGACAGATACATAGACAGACAAATAAATATAATCTCACAATGAAAAGAGCATTTTATAAGGTCAGGTGGGGGTCCTATAAAGTAATCAATTGAGTAAGTAAATAAAAGTATGATCTCAGACATTGAAAAGCGCAGCATAAGACCTGGAGCAATCTTGCAAAGCATTATGGATTGGGGAGTCCACCCTCTGATCCCAAATATTGCAAACAGCATTAGTTACTTATTCTTGCCATAATTTTGCCTGGGTGGTGGTGGGGGTGTATATGTAGTTCTCATCTTAAAACCATTATAGCAGCCGATGATAGTTACAACGGCTCTGCAACACGAGACTTACGACGAATCCTCACACGTAACGTCGCTAGAGTCACATGATCAAAATTCAGAGGCTTGGTAACCGGTACGATCTCCATTTGCAAACTTCCCAGGGGAAAATCATTTGCTTAACAACCGTGGGGAAAAGGTCGCAAAACGGGACACGACTCACTTAAAAACCGCCTTGCTTAGCAACTGCAAATTCTGCTCCCGGTTCTGGTTGTAAGGCAAGGACTGGACTAACTTAGCCGCAAGTGAGCGCCACTTTTTAAAGCGCTTTCTTGCATTTTTAGCACTCCAACACAGGTAAGTCCTCGACTTACGACAGTTCACTTAGTGACTCCTCAAAGTTACAGCAGCACTGAAAAAAGGGACAATTCACGGCTGGTTTTCACGCTTAACGACCGTTGCAGCATCCCCACAAAAATTTGGATGGCTCTTATTTATGACGGTCGCAGTGTGCCTGGGGGTGGGGTCATGTGATCCCATTATGCGACCTTCTGACACGCCAGGTCCATGGGGAAGCTGGATTCACTTAACAACTGGGTGACTGGCTTAACAACTGCAGCAGAACAAGAAGCAATGGGTGGAAACTAATCGAGGAGAGAAGCAACTTAGAACCGAGGAGGAATTTCCTGACAGTGAGAACAATTAACCAGTGGAACTCCTTGCCTCCAGAAGTTGTGAATGCCCCAACACTGGAAGTCTTCAAGAAGAGGTTGCATAGCCATTGGTCTGAAGTGGTGTTTATTTTCCTGCCTAGGCAGGGGGTTGGACTAGAAGACCTCCAACGTCCCTTCCAACTCTGCTATTTTATAGGAAGGAAGGAAGGAAGGAAGGAAGGAAGGAAGGAAGGAAGGAAGGAGGATGGGGAGAGAAAGAAGGTGGAAGGGAAAGAGGGAGGGAGGGAGGACCCAGGGTTTCCTGCCTAGGCAGGGGGGTTGGACTAGAAGACCTCCAAGGTCCCTTCCAACTCTGCTATTTTATAGGAAGGAAGGAAGGAAGGAAGGAAGGAGGGAGGGAGGGAGGGAGGGAGGGAAGGAAGGAAGGAAGGAAGATGGGAGGAAGGGAAGAGAAAGAAAGTGCAAGGGAAGGGAAAGAGGGAGGGAGGGAGGGAGAAAGGACCAGGGCTTCCTGCCTAGGCAGGGGGTTGGACTAGAAGACCTCCAAGGCCCCTTCCAACTCTGCTATTGTATTGTATTGATTCGCTTAGCAACCGGGGCAAGGAAGGTTCTAAAAGGGGGCAAAACTCACTTAATACATGGTTCGCTTAGCGATGGAAAGTTTGGGGGCTCGGCTGTGGTCGTAAGTCGAGGACTTCCTGTATTTTTAGTATCCCTGCCTTTTTCTCTCTCTCTCTCTTCATATTGTGTTTTGCGCCGCGAAATTCAGGCAGGGAACGAGACTCGCTTCGCTGGCTATCCTAGAAAGTATTTTCCCCTCTTGAGACGGCTGCTAAATTTAAGTCTCTTGCCTTTTGCAATGTGGTGTAAACTGCGAGGGGGATCCATGGCAATACCGCAACTTGCCAACGATTATTTTGTCCCGTAACAACTCAGGGGAAAAACAGGCTGGCCTAAAAGCAGAGCCCATCCGTCAAAGCAAACAAAAGTCATGGAAACTAAAAAACGCATTATTATTATAATTATTATTATTATTTTTCTTTTTTTATGGAGTTAAGACAGCCAGTTCCAAGATCGGGTGCCAAGAAGGAGGGTTGTGTAAAAAGGCTTGGGACGTAAATCAGGTGAAATCGTCCCAATCATGAATTCACATCTGAGCCTGTTCTATTTACACATCTGGCTGACTCAGGGGTCTTGCAAAGTTGGCTCTTTTAAGACGGGTGGACTTCAACTCCCAGAATTCCCCAGCCAACGGGGATCTTGTAAAGTTGGCTCTTTTAAGACTGGTGGACTTCAACTCCCAGAATTCCCCAGCCAGCCAGGGGTCTTGCAAAGTGGGCTCTTTTAAGACTGGGGGACTTCAACTCCCAGAATTCCCCAGCCGGCAGGGGTCTTGCAAAGTCGGCTCTTTTAAGACTGGTGGACTTCAACTCCCAGAATCCCCCAGCCAGCCAGGGGTCTTGCAAAGTTGGCTCTTTTAAGACTGGGGGACTTCAACTCCCAGAATTCCCCAGCCAGGCAGGGGTCTTGCAAAGTCGGCTCTTTTAAGACTGGTGGACTTCAACTCCCAGAATCCCCCAGCCAGCCAGGGGTCTTGCAAAGTTGGCTCTTTTAAGACTGGGGGACTTCAACTCCCAGAATTCCCCAGCCAGCCAGGGGTCTGCAAAGTTGGCTCTTTTAAGACTGGGGGACTTCAACTCCCAGAATTCTCCAGCCAGCCAGGGGTCTGCAAAGTTGGCTCTTTTAAGACTGGGGGACTTCAACTCCCAGAATTCCCCAGCCAGCCAGGGGTCTGCAAAGTTGGCTCTTTTAAGACTGGTGGACTTCAACTCCCAGAATCCCCCAGCCAGCCAGGGGTCTTGCAAAGTTGGCTCTTTTAAGACTGGGGGACTTCAACTCCCAGAATTCCCCAGCCAGCCAGGGGTCTTGCAAAGTTGGCTCTTTTAAGACTGGGGGACTTCAACTCCCAGAATTCCCCAGCCAGCCAGGGGTCTGCAAAGTTGGTTCTTTTAAGACTGGGGGACTTCAACTCCCAGAATTCCCCAGCCAGCCAGGGGTCTGCAAAGTTGGCTCTTTTAAGACTGGGGGACTTCAACTCCCAGAATTCCCCAGCCAGCCAGGGATCTGCAAAGTTGGCTCTTTTAAGACTGGTGGACTTCAACTCCCAGAATCCCCCAGCCAGCCAGGGGTCTTGCAAAGTTGGCTCTTTTAAGACCGGGGGACTTCAACTCCCAGAATTCCCCAGCCAGCCAGGGGTCTGCAAAGTTGGCTCTTTTAAGACTGGGGGACTTCAATTCCCAGAATTCCCCAGCCAGCCAGGGGTCTGCAAAGTTGGCTCTTTTAAGACTGGGGGACTTCAACTCCCAGAATTCCCCAGTCAGCCAGGGGTCTGCAAAGTTGGCTCTTTTAAGACTGGTGGACTTCAATTCCCAGAATTCCCCAGCCAGCCAGGGGTCTGCAAAGTTGGCTCTTTTAAGACTGGGGGACTTCAACTCCCAGAATTCCCCAGCCAGCCAGGGATCTGCAAAGTTGGCTCTTTTAAGACTGGTGGACTTCAACTCCCAGAATCCCCCAGCCAGCCAGGGGTCTTGCAAAGTTGGCTCTTTTAAGACCGGGGGACTTCAACTCCCAGAATTCCCCAGCCAGCCAGGGGTCTGCAAAGTTGGCTCTTTTAAGACTGGGGGACTTCAATTCCCAGAATTCCCCAGCCAGCCAGGGGTCTGCAAAGTTGGCTCTTTTAAGACTGGGGGACTTCAACTCCCAGAATTCCCCAGCCAGCCAGGGGTCTGCAAAGTTGGCTCTTTTAAGACTGGTGGACTTCAACTCCCAGAATCCCCCAGTCAGCAGGGGTCTTGCAAAGTTGGCTCTTTTAAGACTGGTGGACTTCAACTCCCAGAATCCTCCAGCCAGCAGGGGTCTTGCAAAGTCGGCTCTTTTAAGACTGGGGGACTTCAACTCCCAGAATCCCCCAGTCAGCAGGGGTCTTGCAAAGTTGGCTCTTTTAAGACTGGGGGACTTCAACTCCCAGAATTCCCCAGCCAGCAGGGGTCTTGCAAAGTTGGCTCTTTTAAGACTGGGGGACTTCAACTCCCAGAGTTCCCCAGCCAGCCAGGGGTCTGCAAAGTTGGCTCTTTTAAGACTGGTGGACTTCAACTCCCAGAATCCTCCAGCCAGCAGGGGTCTTGCAAAGTCGGCTCTTTTAAGACTGGGGGACTTCAACTCCCAGAATCCCCCAGCCAGCAGGGGTCTTGCAAAGTTGGCTCTTTTAAGACTGGGGGACTTCAACTCCCAGAATTCCCCAGCCAGCAGGGGTCTTGCAAAGTTGGCTCTTTTAAGACTGGGGGACTTCAACTCCCAGAGTTCCCCAGCCAGCTATGCTGGCTGGGGAACTCTGGGAGTTGAAGTCCACCCGTCTTAAAAGAGCCAACTTTGCAGACCCCTGGGGCTGACTGATAAAAGTGGGGAAATCATTAAAAAAACCAAAAACCACAGCTGTAATGGAAGGGGGAAAACGGACTGAGGCTCGAATTAATCTTTAAAAATTAGTTTAAACTGATGGGGTCCAATCGGTTCTGCGGGGGAGAATTATTGAATCTGTCATCTGCACCTTCATCACTGAGTGGTTTGCCTCTGCAACCCAACAAGCCAGACAGAAACTTCAAAGGAGAATCAGAACGGAAGGAAAAGCAATAATACAATACAACAGCAGAGTTGGAAAGGGGCCTTGGAGGTCATCTAGTCCAACCCCCTGCCTAGGCAGGAAGCCCTATACTGTTTCAGACAAATGGCTATCCAACATCTTTTTAAATACTTGCAGTGTTGGGGCATTCACAACTTCTGGAGGCAACTTCTGTTCCACTGATTAATTGTTTTCACTGTCAGGGAAATTTCTCCTCCGTTCTAAGTTGCTTCTCTCCTGGATTAGTTTCCACCCATTGCTTCTTGTTCTGCTCTCAGGTGCCTTGGAGAATAGCTTGACTGCCTCTTTGGGGCAACCCCTGAGATACTGGAAGGCTGTCACCAACCTGCCTTCCATTGAGGATCTGCGCACTCCACAAGTCAAAACGAGGGCTGTGGAAATAACTACAGACCCCTCGCATCCCGGACATAAATTCTTTCAACTCCTACCTTCAAAACGACGCTATAGGGCATTGCACAAGAGAACTGTCAAACCATTCCCTAAGTCTGCATTACTCGTAGTCTTCTCATGGTTCCCATCCCCCAGTTCCTCCCACTTACGACTGCAGGGCTGTAGCTTTGTGGCTTCTGCCCTTAGGATTTATATTGATAGTTTCCTAATTGCTTATTTGTCCCCTGTGCCTCTCATTAAGTGCTGCACCTGACGATGCTTAAGGAATGTTATCTTATCTTATTCATGCACTAAAGGCCAATCCCTTGCGTCTCCAATCACCCTTGGCCAATAAAAGAATTCCATTCTGTTCTATTCTATTTCATATTCTATTCTATTCTATATTCCATTCCATTCTCTATTCTATTCTGTTCTATTCTATTCTGTTCCGTTCTGTCTTATCCTCTCCTCTCCTATATTATTCTATTCTACTATTTCTTATTCTATTCTATTCTATTCTTATTCTATTCTATTCCAAATTCTATTCTATTCTATATTCCATTCCATTCTCTATTCTATTCTGTTCTATTCTGTTGTCTTAGCCTCTCCTCTCCTATATTATTCTATTCTATTCTATTCTATTCCTTTCTGTCATCCTCTCCACTATATTATTCTATTCTACTATTTCTTATTCTATTCTATTCTACTCCGTCTTATCCTCTCCTCTCCTATATTATTATCCTATTCTACTATTTCTTATTCTATTCTATTCCGTCTTATCCCCCTATATTATTCTATTCTACTATATTCTACTATATTCTACTATATTCTACTCTACTCTACTCTATTCCGTCTTATTCTCTCCTCTCCTATATTATTCTATTCTATTCTACTCTATTCTATTCTATTCCGTCTTATCCTCTCCTATATTATTCTATTCTACTATATTCTACTCTACTCTACTCTATTCCGTCTTATTCTCTCCTCTCCTATATTATTCTATTCTACTATATTCTATTCTATTCTAAATTCTATTCTAAGACTTGTGGATTTCAACTCCCAGGATTCTCAGAGGCATCTTGACAGATTTAATCCCTGGGCAGCCGGCATAGATTTATAATGGTAGCAGCAATCCCCATGTTTGCAACCTTCCCACAAGCAAACTCAAATTGGATTCACTTAACAACCACGGCAACGTGCTTAATTGCAGGCACAAAAAACAGAAATCTTATCGGTTGGGCACGACTCCCTTTTCACATCCTTCTGCACTTAGTAATGGAGAGTCTAGTCCCGACTGCGGTCATAACGTCGGGGACCGCCGTTATACAGGTAGAGGGGCGCAGGGAGTACAAATACCACGTCAACGTACTTGTTTCATGGCTTGCTTTTTGAGGGCTTCCTTCTGAAGGCTCTCGCTGATCGAAGACTGTTAGGGAAGAAAATTAAGGTGCGTTAATAACTCATGAAGGTCTTTGGAGATTCTCCATCATCCATTCTTCTCCCAAAGGTGCCTTTTTCAAGAGGCAACTGGACTTTCTGGTTTTTTCCAATACAACACAATAGAATACAATAGCAGAGGTGGAAGGGAACCTGGAGGTCTTCTAGTCCAATCCCCTGCCTAGGCAGGAAACCCTATACCGTTTCAGACCAATGGCTGTCCAACCTCTTCTTAAGAGACTTCCAGTGTTGGGGCATTCACAACTTCTGGTGGCAAGCTGCTCCACTGATTAATTGTTCTTACTGTCAGGAAATTCCTCCTCAGTTCTAAGTTGCTTCTCTCCTTGATTAGTTTCCACCCATTGCTTCTTGTTCTGCCCTCAGGTGCCTTGGAGAATAGCTTGACTCCCTCTTCTTTGGGGAAGCCCCTGAGATATCGGAACACTGCTATCATGTCTCCCCTGGTCCTTCTCTTCATAAGACTAGACCTACCCAGTTCCTGCAACCATTCTTCATACTTTTGATCCTTGAACACAATAACAGAGTTGGAAGGGACCTTGGAGGTCTTCTAGTCCAGCCCCCTGCTCAAGCAGGAGACCCTATCCCATTTCAGACAAGTGGCTGTTCAGTCTCTTCTTAAAAACCTCCACTAGGAAGGAAGGAAGGGAGGGAGGGAGGAGGGAGGAAGGAAGGATAACTGAGCTGGAAAAGGACCTTGGAGGTCCTCTAGTCCAGCCACCTTCCCAAGCAGGAGACCCTAGTACCCTACAGTTCTAGGCTGCATAAACAGAGGGATAGAATCAAGATCACGTGAGGGTTAATACCACTTTACAAGGCCTTGGGAAGGCCACACTTGGAATACGGCATCCAGTTTTGGTCACCATGATGTAGAAAAGACGTGGAGACTCTAGAAACAGGGCAGAGAAGAGCAAGAAAGAGGATGAGGGGACTGGAGACTAAAACATACGATGAACGGTTGCAGGAACTGGGTAGGTCTAGTTTAATGAAAAGAAGGACCAGGGGAGACATGATAACAGCCTTCCAATATCTCAGGGGTTGCCACAAAGAAGAGGGAGTCAAGCTATTCTCCAAAGCACCTGAGGGCAGAACAAGAAGCAATGGGTGGAAACTAATCAAGGAGAGAAGCAACTTAGAACTAAGGAGGAATTTCCTGACAGTGAGAACAATTAACCAGTGGAACAGAAGTTGCCTCCAGAAGTTGTGAATGCCCCAACACTGGAAGTCTTTAAGAAGATGTTGCATAGCCATTGGTCTGAAGTGGTATAGGGCTTCCTGCCTGGGCAGGGGGTTGGACTAGATGACCTCCAAGGTCCCTTCCAACTCTGCTATTGTGTTGTATTGTATATGTACCCTATCCCATTTCAGACAAGTGGCTGTCCAGTCTCTTCTTCAAAACCTTCAGGGATGGAGCTCCTCTGGAGAAGAGCCATTCCGCTGACTGTTTTAAAGGCCGAGCAATGACAAAGGGGCTTTCTAAAGAGCATCAATCCCGCCCCCCGCCCCCATCGGATCTTTTTCTGCATGATCCACCTGCACGCAAAGTCCTCGCGGGTTGATCGGACGCAGCTGCAAACCCCATCATTGCTCAAGGTCTTTGGAGAGCGCGAAGGGAGCAGAACCCTCTTTTGCAACACCTCCCGAGGACGCGGCTGTGTGAAAAATGGATTTATTTTTTTAAAAAACTCAATTTGGCAGCCGGCGAAGTTTTCCAGTCCTGCAGTGACTCATCCTGAAGGCCCCAGGACTTTGGACGAGCCCCAAGGAGATGGTGTCACACCAAGGCTTCGTATAACGCCAGCAGTTGCTCCTATTCTATTTTTATTTTTTTGCTCCAGGGGTGTGTGTGTCCAATTTAACCACGGAGGTGACTCACCCGGGGCGACACCGTAACTCTAACCCAAGGGCTGGGAAAGCACTTATCCACGGCCGTGCAATGGCCGTCTGCCCCAGATGCTGACCTTTAGCGAGGGAACGCCGAGATCTGGGTAGCGTTCATTCAGATTAAATAGGAGCCAGCCGTGGGCAGCAGCTGCCCAAAAAGCCAACCCAGTTCGCTTTTATTTATTTGTTCGTACTTTTATACCGCCCTCTCTCCCAAATGGGACTCAGGGCGGTGCACAGGAATAAGAAAATAAAAATATAAATATACAAACATCAAATAAGTTTAAAATTAAATTAAATAAATTTGGCCCGTGCTAAAACTTAATTTAAAAACCCAGCTAAAAAATTCAATAACATGCATAGCTAGGCTGCATCAACAGAGGGAGAGAATCAAGATCCCGTGAAGGGTTAATACCACTTTTGTAATGCCTTGGGAAGGCCACACTTACACTTACTGGACTATTGTAACTCTCTCTACATGGGGCTCCCCTTGAGGTGCACCCGGAGGCTTCAGTTAGTTCAGAATGCAGCCGCGCGAGCAATTATGGGCACCTCTAGGTTTGCCCATGTAACACCGCTCTTGCGCGAGCTGCACTGGCTACCTGTCGTCTTCCGGGTGCGCTTCAAGGTGTTAGTTATCATCTTCAAAGCGCTCCATGGCTCGGGACCTAGCTATCTGCGAGATCGGATCCTGCCCCACACATCCTCACGACCGATTCGCTCCCACAGAGAGGGGCTTCTCCGGGTGCCGTCCACTAGACTTTGTCAGCGGGCGACGCCCAGGGGAAGGGCGCTCTCTGTGGCGGGCCCGGCCCTCTGGAACGACCTTCCCCCTGATATTAGAACGACCACCGACCTCCGCTCCTTCCGTGTAAAGTTGAAGACCCATCTCTTTCGACTGGCCGGCCTTGAATAGTTCTCTCTGTCTTTTAACGATAAATTTTAATGGGTTTTTTAATTGTATTTTTAGCACGGGTAATTTATTTAATTTTATTTTAGTAATGTCTGTATTTTTATATATTGTTTTAATTATGCCTGTGCACCGCCCCGGGTCCCTGTGGGGAGAGGGTGCGGTTAATAAATTCTAATTTATTATTATTATTATTATTATTATTAATACAATACAATAGCAGAGTTGGAAGGGACCTTGTAGGTCTTCTAGTCCAACCCCCTGCGTGGGCAGGAACCTTATACCATTTCAGACAAATGGCTATCTAACATCTTTTTAAAGACTTCCAGGGTTTAAAAAGATGTTAGATAGCCATTTGTCTGAAATGGTATAAGGTTCCTGCCCACGCAGGGGGTTGGACTAGAAGACCTACAAGGTCCCTTCCAACTCTGCTATTGTATTGTATTGTAAGTGTGGCCTTCCCAAGGCATTACAAAAGTGGTATTAACCCTTCACGGGATCTTGATTCTCTCCCTCTGTTGATGCAGCCTAGCTATGTATATTATTGAATTTTTGGAATATTTGGAATATTTGCACCCAGTTTTGGTCGCCACGATGTAGAAAAGATGTGGAGACTCTGGAAAGAGAGCATAGAAGAGCAACGAAGAGGATTTAGGGGACTGGAGGCTCAAACAGATGAAGAACGGTTGCAGGAACTGGGCCTGGCTAGTCTAGGGAAGAGAAGGACCAGGGGAGACAGGAGAGCATCTTCCAATATTGGAGGGGCTGCCCCAGAGAGGAGGAAGGGGGTCAAGCTATTCTCCAAAGCACAAGAAAGAAAGAAAGAAAGAAAGAAAGAAAGAAAGAAAGAAAGAAAGAAAGAAAGAAAGAAAGAAAGAAAGAAAGAAAGAAAGAAAGAAAGAAAGAAAGAGGAAGGAGGGAGGGAGGGAGGGAGGGAGGGAGGAAGGGACATGGCTAGTCTAGGGAAGAGAAGGAGCAGGGGAGACAGGAGAGCATCTTCCAATATTGGAGGGGCTGCCCCAGAGAGGAGGAAGAGGGTCAAGCTATTCTCCAAAGCCCCTTTGAAGGCCAGAGAAGGAAGAATGGATAAAAACTGACCAAGGAGAGATTCAACCTGGAAATAAGGAGGAATTTCCTGGCAGTGAGAACAATCCACCCATGGAACAGAAGTTGCCTTTGGAGGTTGTGGCAGCTTCATCAATGGAAGTTTTCAAGAAGAGACTGGACGGCCATCGGTCAGAAATGGTGTAGGGTCTCCTGCTTGGGCGGGGGGGGGGGGGGGGGTTGGACTAGAAGACCTCCAAGGTCCCTTCCAACTCTGTTAAAGAGGAGAGGAGAGGAGTTGTGGGAGCTTCATTACTGGAGGCTTTCAAGAAGAGACTGGATTGCCCCTCTGTCAGAAATAGAGTAGGGTCTCCTGCTTGGGTGGGGGGTTGGACTAGATGACCTCCAAGGTCCCTCCCAGCTCTGTTATTATTCTGTTATTGTTATTCAGAAGTTGTGGCAGCTTCATCCCTGGAAGCTTCCAAGAAGAGACCGGACTGTCTTCCGTCAGAAACAGTGTAAGGTCTCCTGCTTGGGCGGAGGTGGTAGACTAGATGACCTCCAAGGTCCCTTCCAAAGCAGGCTGGCTGGGGGTGGGTGGGGGGGGAGGGATTCTGGGAGTCTTCAAGTGGCCCAGCTACTCACCGTGGCTCAGGAGGATGGCAAGGGAGACCGAGCGAGAGAAACCCCTGCCCACCCCTGCTCACCACCCCGGAGGGCTACGGGTGCAAGTGACGGGAGATTAAGCAGACAATGCAAAGCCTCGTTTTTAGGACGTGACATTTCTAGAGAGGCCCACCTGCCACTTCTTTTGACCAGCGACCGGGGAGAAAAACCGTGCCAGCGCGCAGCCCCCTTCCCCAGCTATCCAGACCTGGGGGGGGATGGGGGGGGGGACACACACGAGGGACGACGACACAATTTCCTGTTGTGCTGCCAGGGCTGAGAGATAGAAGCTTCCTGTCCTTTTGTGTGACTCCCGACTTATCGGCTGGGCGTTTATTAAGCAACCTGAACCGAGTCAGCCATCGGGCCCCAGATTTAATACAATGCAATAGCAGAGTTGGAAGGGACCTTGGAGGTCTTCTAGTCCAACTCCCTGCCAAGGCAGGAAGCCCTATACCGTTTCAGACAAATGGCTCTCCAACATCTTCTTGAAGACTTGCAGTCCTCTCCTCTCCTCTCCCCTCCCCTTCCCTTCTCTTCTCCCTTCTCTTCTCTCTTCTCATCTTCTCTCAACACAATACGATAGCAGAGTTGGAAGGGATCTTGGAGGTCTTCTAGTCCAACCCCCTGTCTAGGCAAGAAGCCCTATACCATTTCAGACAAATGGCTGTCCAACATCTTCTTAAAGACTTCCAGTGTTGGGGCATTCACAACTTCTGGAGGCAACTTCTGTTCCACTAGTTAATTGTTCTAACTGTCAGGAAATTCCTCCTCAGTTCTAGGTTGCTTCTCTTCTGGATTAGTTTCCACCCATTGCTTCTTGTTCTGCCCCCAGGTGCCTTGGAGAATAGCTTGGTGGTTCTGTTGTGCAATGCCCTATAGCGTCGTTTTGAAGGTAGGAGTTGAAAGAATTTATGTCCGGGATGCGAGGGGTCTGTAGTTATTTCCACAGCCCTCTTTTTGACTTGTGCAGTGCACAGGTCCTCAATGGAAGGCAGGTTGGTAGCAGCCTTCCAATATCTCAGGGGCTTCCCCAAAGAAGAGAGAGTCAAGCTATTCTCCAAAGCACCTGAGGGCAGAACAAGAAGCAATGGGTGGAAACTAATCAAGGAGAGAAGCAACTTAGAACTGAGGAGGAATTTCCTGACAGTTAGGACAATTAACCAGTGGAACTCCTTGCCTCCAGAAGTTGTGAATGCCCCAACACTGGAAGTCTTTAAGAAGATGATGGATGGCCATTTGTCTGAAACGGTATAGGGCTTCCTGCCTAGGCAGGGGGTTGGACTAGAGGACCTCCAAGGTGCCTTCACACTCTGTTATTTTATAGGAAGGATGGATGGATGGATGGAAGAAAGAAAGGAAGGAAGATGGGAGGAAGGGAAGAGAAAGAAAGTGCAAGGGAAGGGAAAGGGGGAGGGAGGGAGGAAGGACCAGGGCTTCCTGTCTAGGCAGGGGTTGGACTAGAAGACCTCCAAGGTCCCTTCCAACTCTGCTATTGTGTTGTATTGTATTGTTTCTAAACCAGGGCAGCTTAAAAATCTGCAATGGGTCAACTTCAGCTCTTCACTATTTCCTAGGATTCCCCCAAGCAGCATGATGGGATTGGGAGTCCTCCCCTCTGAAAGCCTGCTGCCTGGGGAATTCTGGGAATTACTAACTTAACAACGGCAGTGCTTCACTTAACAACCATGGCAGGAAAGGCTACAAATGATCTCGCTTAGCAGCAGAAATGGAGGACTCCAATGTGGTCACAAAACGGAGACTGCTTGTTCTTGAAAAAAACAGAAAGGGAACCAGAGGTGCTGTGGCCCAGAGGTGGAGCTCTCGCCTCCCAATCAGGAGGTTGGTGAGTTCGATCCTAGGTAGAGGCAGATGTAGGGTCTCCTGCTTGGGCGGCAGGGGAGGTTGGACTAGATGACCTCTGAGGTCCCCTTCCAATCCTCTGATTCTGTTACTCAGGAGTGGCCAGCAAGGTGTTAGCACAGGGGAGCTCTCGGCCTCCCAATCAGGAGGTTGGTGAGTTCGATCCTAGGTAGAGGCAGATGTAGGGTCTCCTGCTTGGGCAGGGGGTTCGACTAGATGACCTCCAGGGTCCCTCCCAACTCTTGTTCATCTGTAAATAACTGCCTCTCTCACACAACTAAGCTCTTAGGGACACCTTAATGAAATGTGCAAAGTGATTTATTTAATTTTTGAAAAGAAAAAGGAAAGTTTTCTATCTGATGTACCATCAGCTCGGGCGAGGCAGGTGTGCTGGGCTTTAATATTAAGAGTTCGGTTATAAATACCCCAACTTCAGACACGATAAGAGGGCAGCCAGGAAATGAAACTTCCCTCCCACCCCAAGCACCTCCTTATCTCCAAAAGGCCTAAAATTATTACTGAACTAATAAAGTAATTTTGCTTTTTCTTCTTCTTCTTTTTTTAAAAAGAAAATGATCTCTCTCTCTCTCTTTTTAGTTTTAATGATAAAGGCAGGCGCTGGATTTATTACGACTGCGTGACCTGGGGAAAATGACGGAGGGGTTTTAAACTTTGTAAAATCTCCTCAGGGGGGGCAGTCTCACCGTCACAACCCAAGACCCCAGACTCATTTAATGTCGCACCACCATTGTGGCATTTTTTGAACCCTGCACGCATTACCACTTTTTAAAAAAATTTATTTATTTATTTATTGGACTTCTAGACCGCCCCCATTTGGGGGAAAGCCAAGAGGCAACCAATCTAGCTTTGGGAGATCTCGAATTTGTGTTTGAAAACATGTTCCCCGGGCCGAGATGGGGCCTTTTCAACTCTTACAATACAAGAGCAGAGTTAGAAGGGACCTTGGAGGTCTTCTAGTCCAACCCCCTGCCTAGGCAGGAAACCCTGTACCTCTTCAGACAAATGGCTATCCAACATCCTCTTAAAGACTTCCAGGGTTGGGGCATTCACAACTTCTGGAGGCAACTTCTGTTCCACTGGTTAATTGTTCTCACTGTCAGGGAATTTCTCCTTAGTTCTAAGTTGCTTGTCTCCTTAGATAGATAGATAGATAGATTTTATTTTTCTATACCGCGTCTTCTCCCCAGGGGGACTCGGAGCGGTGCACAGGGAAAATTAAAACAACATAAAATATGTACATAAATAAATACAATAAAAACAAATTAAATCAACTGTCCCTGCACTAAAATCCCCATTTTAAAATTAACATTCCCTAACCCCTGAGGTAGAGACTAACCTAGGCCGGCCAAGCAGAAAAAGTGAGTTTTTAATTTCTGACGGAAGGAGCGGAGGTCCGTAGTTGTTCTAATGTCGGGGGGAAGGTCGTTCCAGAGGGCTGGGCCCGCCACAGAGAAGGCCCTTCCCCTGGGCGTCGCCCGCTGGCAAAGTCTAGTGGACGGCACCCGGAGAAGTCCCTCTCTGTGGGAGCGAATCGGCCGGGAGGATGTATGGGGCAGAATCCGATCCCTTGATTACAATACAATACAATACAATACAATACAATACAATACAATACAATACAATACAATACAATACAATACAATAGCGGAGTTGGAAGGGACCTTGGAGGTCTTCTAGTCCAACCCCCTGCCTAGGCAGACAACCCTATACCGTTTCAGACAAATGCCTATCCAACATCTTCTTAAAGACTTCCAGGGTTGGAGCATTCACAACTTCTGGAGGCAAGGAGTTCCACTGGTTAATTGTTCTGACTGTCAGGAAATTTCTCCCACCATGCAGGTGACCTCACCTGGAACAGGAGAACCTGGCGCCCCTCACTCACACACACCCCATCCTCACCCGCCTGGAGAGGGGCTTTGATTGGGGCTCCCCATCTAGAGGATTCTTCTGACCCTTTGCATACCCCATTATTTTGGGCTCTAGATGTTAAGACCACAGGGCAGCCAAGTTTCCTAAACCTGATTTACAAGGTTGACGCTGATATTGATTTTCACCAAACTGGGTTTTTTCCATGCAGTGTAAGATCCTGTCGTGGGGATTCTCCACCATCCACGCCCTGGTTGTCCCAAAAGTGATTTTTTTCAAGAGGCAATTGCACTTTTTTTGGTTTTTCTTTTGAAGATGTTTCCCTTCTCATCATCTTAGAATGACCAGAGTTGGGAGGGATCTTGGAGGTCTTCTAGTCCAACCCATAGCCCGGACAGGAAACCTTAGACCACTTCAGACAAATGGTTGTCCAATCTCTTCTTAAAGACTTCCAGGGTTGGGGCATTCACAACTTCTGGAGGCAACTTCTGTTCCACTGGTTAATTGTTCTCCCTGTCAGGAAATTCCTCCTCAGTTCTAAGTTGCTTCTCTCCTGGATTAGTTTCCACCCGTTGCTTCTTGTCCTGCCCTCAGGTGCTTTGGAGAATAGCTTGACTCCCTCTTCTTTGGGGCAACCCCTGAGATATTGGAAGGCTGCTATCCTGTCTCCCCTGCTCCTTCTCTTCATTAAACTAGACATCCCCAGTTCCTGCAACTGTTCTTCATATGTTTGAGCCTCCAGTTCCCTAATCCTCTTTCTTGCTCTTCTCTGCACTCTTTCTAGAGTCTCCACGTCTTTTTTACATCGTGGCGACCAAAACTGGGTGCAAATATTCCAAGGGTGGCCTTCCCAAGGCATTACAAAAGTGGTATTAACCCTTCACGGGATCTTGATTCTCTCCCTCTGTTGATGCAGCCTAGAACTGGGTTGGCTTTTTGGGCAGCTGCTGCCCACGGCTGGCTCCTATTTCAATGGTTGTCCACTCGGACTCCAAGACCCCTCTCACAGTTGCTCCTATTGAGCCAGGTCCCACCTGTACTGTACCTGTGCATTTGGTTTTCCTTGCCTAAATGTATGTATGTATGTATGTATGTATGTATGTATGTATGTATGTATGTATGTATGTATGTATGTATGTATTTATTTGGATTTATTGACCGCCCCCTCTCTCCGAAGAGACTCGAGGCGGTGTACAAGAATTTAAGAGCATATACATATATAACAATTATAAATAATAAAACTAAATTAAATGTTTTACCCTGTGTTAAAATATCTCGTTTAAATTTATAACGTAAAAACTCGATTAGGTAATATTTACTACACCTAGGCTGGTACCGTAGATTAGGTTAGGCCAGACTGGCCTGCTGGAAAAGATGGGTCTTTAATTGTTGACGGAAGGAGCGGAGGTCCGTAGTAGATCTAAGCTCGGGGGGTAGGTCATTCCAGAGGGTTGGGCCCGCCACAGAGAAGGCCCTTCCCCTGGATGCCGCCTGTTGGCATTGCCAGGAGGACGGCACCTGGAGAAGTCCCTCTCTGTGCGAGCGAATCGGTCGAAGGGATGTGTGGGGTAAGATACGATCATATACCTATGGAGCTTCTCCGTCATGCAGTGTACATGGTTGTTGCAAAGGTGCTTTTTCAAGAGGCAATTGGACTTTTTAGTTTTTGCTTTTTGGAAGACATTTCCCTTCTCATCCAAGGAGCTTCTTCAGCTCTGACCGGATGGTGGGGAAGGGAAGGATTGATGCTCCTTGCAGACAGCTGGTCCTTCGCCTCCTTTTAGAGGCTCCTTGAGGCCACTGGGAGGTTTACCTGTGTCCTCAGGGTCACCTGAGTGATGCAAATGAGGGGTGTGGAGACTTCTTGGAGCCGCTGGAAGGACTGAGTGGTAAACTGGAGATGGATGAGATCATATCCCTCCCCCTCTGTTGAGAGAACAGTCACTTCACGAACTGCCGTAAGTCGAGGACTACCTGTAAAAACAGGTGCGAACGACTTAAAACCACCTTGCTTCGGAAGGGAATTTCGGATTGCAATTGGGGTCGTAAGTCTGCCTGACTTATTTTATTTATTTTTATTTATTTTATCGAATTTATACCCCGCCCTTCTCCTTGTTAGGACCCAGGGCGGCGTTCAGTGTTTCCACTGAATCTTTGCTTGAGACAAGCAAGCACAACTAGTCCTCGACCTACAACACCTCGTTTAGGGACCGTCCACAATGGCACTGGAAGAAAGGGATGGATGACCGTTTTTCACACTTATGACCGTTGCAGCAATCCCGTGGTCCCAGGATCAAAATTCAGACGCTTGGAAAGTGTCTCATATTTAGGACGGTCGCAGGGTCCTGCGGGGTGTGTATGTGTGTGTCACGTGATCGCCTTTTTGACCTTCTGACAAGCAAAGTCCATGGGGAAGCCGGATTCGTTTAACGACCGTGTGATTCACTTAACAACTGTAGCGATTCACTTAACAACGGTGGCAAGAAAAATCGTAAAACGGGCCAAAACACACTTTTAACAGATTTAACAGAGTTGGAAGGGAACTTGCAGGTCATCTTGTCCAACCCCCCTGCCCAAGCAGGAGACCCTACATCTGCCTCTACCAAGGAAGGAAGGAAGGAAGGAAGGAAGGAAGGAAGGAAGGAAGGAAGGAAGGAAGGAAGGAAGGAAGGAAGGAAGGAAGGAAGGAAGGAAGGAAGGAAGGAAGGAAGGAAGGAAGGAAGGTGAACAGAGTTGGAAGGGACCTTGCAGGTCATCTAGTCCAACCCCCTGCCCAAGCATGAGACCCTACATCTGCCTCTACGTAGGAAGGAAGGAAGGAGTAACAGATGAACAGAGTTGGAAGGGACCTTGCAGGTCATCTAGTCCAACCCCCTGCCCAAGCAGGAGACCCTACATCTGCCTCTACGTAGGAAGGAAGGAAGGAAGGAAGGAAGGAAGGAAGGAAGGAAGGAAGGAAGGAAGGAAGGAAGGAAGGAAGGAAGGAAGGAAGGAAGGAAGGAAGGAGTAACAGATGAACAGAGTTGGAAGGGACCTTGCAGGTCATCTAGTCCAACCCCCCTGCCCAAGCAGGAGACCCTACATCTGCCTCTACGTAGGAAGGAAGGAAGGAAGGAAGGAAGGAAGGAAGGAAGGAAGGAAGGAAGGAAGGAAGGAAGGAAGGAAGGAAGGAAGGAAGGAAGGAAGGTGAACAGAGTTGGAAGGGACCTTGCAGGTCATCTAGTCCAACCCCCTGCCCAAGCATGAGACCCTACATCTGCCTCTACGTAGGAAGGAAGGAAGGAGTAACAGATGAACAGAGTTGGAAGGGACCTTGCAGGTCATCTAGTCCAACCCCCTGCCCAAGCAGGAGACCCTACATCTGCCTCTACGTAGGAAGGAAGGAAGGAAGGAAGGAAGGAAGGAAGGAAGGAAGGAAGGAAGGAAGGAAGAAAGGAGTAACAGATGAACAGAGTTGGAAGGGACCTTGCAGGTCATCTAGTCCAACCCCCCTGCCCAAGCAGGAGACCCTACATCTGCCTCTACCTAGGATCAAACTCACAACCTTTAACAGATGAACAGAGTTGGAAGGGACCTTGCAGGTCATGTAGTCCAACCCCCCTGCCCAAGCAGGAGACTACATCTGCCTCTATGTAAGGTCGAACTCACAAACTCCTGATTTGTGGGGTGAGAGCTCCACCTATAGGCCATAGGAGCCTCCTTAACTTTAACAACTGAACAACTCTCGCTGGGCAACGGGAATTTGGGGCGCCATTGCAGCCGTAACAATTGAGGGGAGAAACGTCGTAAAAGGGGGCAAAATCTAGGCCGTGGAGTAGGGCAGAGGTGGGGAAAATTCTCAGATTGAACAGCCAATGAAGCAGATGTGGAAAGGGATAAAGATCTTAGAGAAGAATATGAGGGGGACAAGTCAAAATGAAAAAAAAACACCATAGCAATTAAAATATTGACGTGGGAAAGAGGATAGATGATTTTACATTTTTGGTGTTGTTTTGATTTGATTTGATTTTCCTCTCTCTTCCCTTTCTTTTCTTTCTTATTTTTTTTTGTAGATAGGTGACACGATTAGAAGTTGGATAGGATAGAAAGAAAATGTTTTTAAACCAAGGACGACACGATTAAAAGTTGGAATAAGATATATATTGAGCAATTATAGAAAAAGATTGATCTGATAAATAATATTGTTACCAGGTGGAAAATAAGGTGATATATATGTATTGGAAGGAAAACTGACAAGTATGTTTGTAATTTCAAGTGCTGATGCACAAAAGGTTATGACCGAACGACATGTTGTACAAAGCTTAAGATGAATAATGATTTTACTTGTTTTTATGTTGAATTGTGAAAAAAGTAAGGTTCTACATTTAGGCAAGAAAAACAAAATGCACAGGTACAGTATAGGTGGTACCTTGCTCAATAGTAGCAACTGTGAGAGGGATCTAGGAATCTTAGTGGACAACCATTTAAATATGAGCCAGCAGTGTGCAGCAGCTGCCAAAAAAGCCAACACAGTTCTAGGCTGCATAAACAGAGGGATAGAATCTAGATCACGTGAAGGGTTAATGCCACTGTATAGTGCCTTGGTAAGGCCACACTTGGAATACTGCATACAGTTTTGGTCGCCACGATGTAGAAAAGATGTGGAGACTCTGGAAAGAGTGCAGAGAAGAGCAACCAAGATGATTAGGGGACTGGAGACTAAAACATATGAAGAACGGTTGCAGGAGCTGGGTATGTCTAGTTTGATGAAGAGAAGGACCAGGGGAGACATGATAGCAGTGTTCCGATATCTCAGAGGGTGCCACAAAGAAGAGGGAGCCAAACTATTCTCCAAGGCACCTGAGGGCAGGACAAGAAGCAATGGGTGGAAACTAATCAAGGAGAGAAACAACTTAGAACTAAGGAGAAATGTCCTGACAGTTAGAACAATTAACCTCTGGAACAGCTTGCCTCCAGAAGTTGTGAATGCCCCAACCCTGGAAGTCTTTAAGAAGATGTTGGATAGCCATTTGTCTGAAATGGTATAAGGTTCCTGCCCACGCAGGGGGTTGGACTAGAAGACCTCCAAGGTCCCTTCCAACTCTGCTATTGTATTATTGTATTGAAAATAAAAAATATATTAAAAAAAAAAGTTGGAATAAGAGACAAATAAGAGCAAAGGGGAATATTAGTATATACACTTTTATATAATAAGAGCAATAATAAGAGAAAACATGGGGTAATCGAATAATGACAGACTGCAACTTTATATAAATATGTATTACTATTAGAAATACATACCGTACTTTTCGGAGTATAAGACGCACCTCTTCCCCCCCAAAAGAAATGTTGGTGCGTCTTATACACCGAATAACGTGGGCGTTTTTGCCTTCCCCCCAGCCCTGCTGAAGCCTGCAGAGTGGGGCTGGGGGTCAGGCAAAAACTTTTTTTCCCTTACTTACCTCTTGGAAATCTTGGTGCGTCTTATACACCGGTGCGTCTTATAGTCCGAAAAATACGGTAAGTTGGTTGAAAGTAATAACTAGGGCTGATATTTTATTTGTGTTAGAATGTATGATAATACCCAGGTGCCACACTGTTCATGCATGGCTATGTTTGTAAAAAGTAAAAAATAAAAAACGTATTTTAAAAAAAGCAAAAATTCACTTACCGTATTTTTTGGACTATAAGACGCACCTTTTCCCCCTCAAAAAAGAGGCTGAAAATCTGGGTGCGTCTTATACACTGAATTGCAGCATTTTTGACCTCCCGAAAAAATACAGTAACTCTCTTAACCACAGAAATTTTGGGCCTCATTGTGGTCGTAAGTCGGGGACCGCCTCCATTTCTGCAGTCCTTCCAAGGAGCTTAAAAGGTGCTTTCCGACTCACAAAAAGCCATAGAAATGTGTGTGTGGGGCGCCCTCTGCTGGAGAAAAGGCCCTTTGTCCTAATCACAGATTTTGAGGACCACCAAAGAGGAGGCGGCATAATTTGAATTTTTTTTTTACAAAAATGGTAAAAATGGCTAAGCCCAGGTCATCCCGCACCAACCTTCTCCTCGACTTGCAACAATTTCATTTAGTGACCAAAGTTGCTGCATCTCCACAGTATCCCATGATCCATAGTTGGGACGCTTGGCCATTGAATCGTATTTACGACGGTTGCAGGGTCCCCGGGGGTCATGGGATCCCCCTTTTTGCGACCTTCCGACAAGTGATGTCTGTGGGGAAGCCAGATTCACTTAAGAACCGTGCTCCCAACTTAGCAAGTGATTCACTTAACGACTAGGGCGAGAAAGGATGTACAAGGATGTACACTCACTTAACAACTATGAGTTGGGGTCAATTGTGGTCATAATTTGAGGATTACCACAAGCAGGTCCTGGTTGTCCCAAAAGTGCTTTCTTTCTTTCTTTCTGTTTCTTTCCTTTCTTTCTTTCTTTCTTTCTTTCCGTTCTTTCTTTCTTTATTTCTTTCCTTCCTCCTCCTCCTCTTCTTCTTCTTCTTCTTTCTTTCGTTCCTTTCTTTCTTTCTTTCTTTCTCTTTCCTTCCTCCTCTTCTTCTTCTTCCTTCCTTCCTTTCTTTTCTTTCTTTCTCTTTCCTTCCTCTTCTTCTTTTCTTTCTTTCCTTTCTTTCTTTCTCTTTCCTTCCTCCTCTTCTTCTTCTTCCTTCCTTTCTTTCCTTTTCTTTCTTTCCTTTCTTTCTCTTTCCTTCCTCCTCCTCCTCCTCCTTCTTCTTTCTTTCCTTCCTTCCTTCCTTCCTTCCTTTTTTCCTTTCTCCTCCTCCTCCTCCTCCTCTCTCTCTCTCTCTCTCTCTCTCTCTCTCTCTCTCTCTCTCTCTCTTTCTTTGTTCATATTTATATACCGCCCTATCTCCCAATTTTGGGACTTACGGCAGTGCACAGGGAACAGTAAAACACAATACAATAAATATAATAAAATGTTAAAAGTAAATTAAATTAAGCGAACCCGTGCTAAAATTCTAATTAAAAACTATCACTAAAATCAACTTAAAAAACTATGCCAAAATCAATTTAAAAACTATGCCAGGCCGGCCACTTGAAATAAGTGTGTTTTTAATGCCCGACGAAAAAGGTGTATGGTACGAAGGGCGGGGGGCAGGTCGTTCCAGAGGGTGGGGGCTGCCACAGGGAAGGCCCTCCCCCTGGTGGTCGCCAGCCGGCATTGTCCGGCCGACGGTACCCTGAGGAGGCCCACCCTGTGGGAGCGGACAGGTCGAAGGGAGGTATGTGGTAGGAGGCGGTCCTGCAAGTAACCAGGTCCCGTGCCATGGAGCGCTTTGAAGATGGTTACTAGCACCTTGAAGCGCACCCGGAAAGCCACAGGCAGCCAGTGCAGCTCGCGTAGGAGAGGTGTTACATGGGAGCGTCTTGAGACTCCCAGAATCCCCCGCGCGGCTGCATTCTGAACTAGCTGGAGCCTCCGGATGCACCTCAAGGGAAGCCCCATGTAGAGAGCGTTGCAGTAGTCCAGGCGGGAGGTGACGAGGGCTTGAGTGACCGTGCGTAGAGCGTCACGATCTAGAAAGGGGCGCAACTGGCGTATCAGGCGAACCTGATAAAAAGCCCCCCTGGCCACGGCCGTCACATGGTCATCCAAGGACAGCCAGGGGTCCAGGAGGACGCCTAAGGCGCGGGCCCTCTCCACGGGGGCTAATGACTCGCCCCCGATGGCCAGCGATGGAACCAACTGGCTATATTGTGAAGAAGTTTCGCTTCCCATCATCCAAGGAGCTTCTTCAGCTCTGACCGGATGGAGGGGAAGGGAAGGATTGATGCTCCTTGCAGACAGCTGGTCCTTTGCATCCTTTTGGAGGGTCCTTGAGGCCACTTGGGGGTTTACCTGTGTCCTTAGGAGGGTCACCTGAGTGGGGAAAATGGTTCCTGCAGTCTGCCATTTTTTTGCTCTGGAAAGAGATTCCTGTAAATTGGATTTCCAGAGGATTTATTCCTATGAATAGTTTGGGAGTAGGGATGGATTTCCAGAGGAAAAACAATTGCAGACTACAGGAACCATTTGCCCCACTCAGGTGACCCTCCTAAGGACACAGGTAAACCTCCAAGTGGCCTCAAGGACCCTCCAAAAGGATGCAAAGGACCAGCTGTCTGCAAGGAGCATCAATCCTTCCCTTCCCCACCATCCACTCAGAGCTGAAGAAGCTCCTTGGATGGGAAGCAAAATGTCTTCAAAGAAAAAAGATGCCGAGACTCTGGAAAGAGTGCAGAGAAGAGCAACAAAGAGGACTAGGGGACTGGAGGCTAAAACTTATGAAGAACAGTTGCAGGAACTGGGTAGGCCTCGTTTAATGAAGAGAAGGACCAGGGGAGACACGATAGCAGCCTTCCAATATCTCAGGGGCAATGGGTGCTCCAACAAGGGAGATTTTTAAGAGGAGACTGGACGGCCAGTCGTCTCAAATTGTATAGGGTCTCCTGCTTGAGCAGGGAGGTTGGACTAGAAGACCTCCAAGGTCCCTTCCAACTCTGCTATTGTGTTCAAGGCTAAAAACATGTGAAGAACAATTGCAGGAACTGGGGATGTCCAGTTTAATGAAAAGAAGGATTAGGAGAGACATGATAGCAGCCTTCCAATATCTCAGGGGTTCTCAGGACATAGGTAAACCCCCAGGTGGCCTCAAGGACCCTCTAAAAGGAGGCAAATGACCAGCTCTTTGCAAGGAGGATAGGACTTGTGGACTTCAACTCCCAGAATTCCTGAGCCATGGCTGGCTTCAGAATTCTGGGAGTTGAAGTCCAGAAGTCCTCAAAGGGCCCTGTTTCCCCACCCCTGCCCTATAAGGTTTGGGACAGAGATTGGAGACACCAACCCCACAAAACCTTCGGACTAACTTCGCCTGGGTTGTTGCTGCGTTCCAATGAAAGGCACGCTTTGCAGGCAACACACAAAAGCCACACTCACACCGGCTAATCAAAGCGGCTTCAGGCACTGACCTCTTCGTCGGAGTCGTCCATAAACGCAGCATGCTTGACCAGTCCTTTCTGCTGAGCCTTCTTAGGAAAGATAAGTCCATACCTGTGCAGAGAAAATCAGAGTTTTACGTCTACGGCAGTGGTCGTCAACCTGGTCCCTACCGCCCCCTAGTGGGCGTTCCAGCTTTCATGGTGGGCGGTGGGGGTTTTGTCCGATACTGAAGCACTTTCCTTTATTTAAATTTTAATTGGCTTCCCTACTTTATAAATCACCCTTATGGTGGAACTGGTGGACGATTAGAAAATTTTACTAGTAACAGAGATACCAAAGTGGGCGGTAGGTATAAAAAGGTTGACTACCCCTGTGCACAAGCATCTATATAAAGGAGTTCTAGTCTGCTTGGATGACATTCTCATCTACAAAAAAGGTTGACTACCCCTGGTCTACGGGATTCACCATGGTTGAATTCATTTTAGACTTACACCCTGTCTATTTTGGACCACAAGAAGGTACAGGTAGTCCTTGACCTATGACCACAATTCCAGCCCAACATTTCTGTTGCTAAGCGAGACTGTTGTGGAGTGAATTTTGCCCTGTTTTATGACCTTCCTTGCCACCATTGTTAAGTGACTCGCTGCGGTTGTTAAGTTAGTGACATGGTTGTTAAGTGAATCTTTGCTTGTCAGAAGCTTGCAAAAGGGGATCACGTGACCCTGGGACACGGCGACCGTCGTAACTGTGAGTCAGCTGCCCAGTGTTGGGATTTTGTTCATGTGACCAGGAAGATGCTTCAAGTGTGGGGGAAAAAAATGACTATAAATCACTTTGCTTTTGCAAGATTTAAGAATAGAATAATAAGAGTTGGAAGGGACCTTGGAGGTCTTCTAGTCCAATCCCCTGCTTAGGCAGGAAACCCTACACCATTCTGAACGGTCACTAAACGAATTGTTGTAAGTCAGGGACTGACTACCTGTATATGCAGAGTTCTGTGTTCACCCACTTTTTGCCTTACAAGAGAATCTACTTTATGTGATCAAGTGCATGTTTTGATTTAAAAACCCCGATATCTTGCGATGGGTATACAAATGCATGTGATAAATACATATAACTTACTACGATTAGTTAATTCACAATGAAGAAGCACCTTTGTTGGCTGAATATTATGGCAGTGTTTGGCCACATCACATAAGCCAACGCAGTGGGTTGGACTAGAAGACCTCCAAGGTCCCTTCCAACTCTGCTATTGTATTGTATTGTATTGTATTGTATTGTATTGTATTGTATTGTATTGTATTGTAAGTGTGGATTTCAACGCCATTTTCCAAGCTGCCTATTAAACCATTCATTTAGTGACCGTTCAAAGTTACAACGGCACTCAAAAAAAGCAATTTTTTTGAGCCGCCCTGGGTCCTTTTTTAGGAGAAGGTGCGGGGTATAAATTCGAATAAATTAAATTAAATTTATGTCCATTTTTTACACTTCATAACATCTCCATGGCCACGTAATGAGAGATTCAGATGCCTAGCTACTGGTTCATATCTATGACGGTTGTAGCTCAATTGTGGTCGTAAGTTGAGGACTACCTGTATTACAGGGGGTCCTCAACTTACGAGAATTGGGCCCCAAACTTATGTTGTGAAGTGAGACATTTAAGTGAATTTTGCCCAGTTTTATGACCTTCCTTGTCATGGTTGTTCAATGGACCCCTGTTCTTAAGTTACCAAAGTGGTCGTTGACTTGGCTCGTCAGAAGGTCACAAAACTGGATCACGTGACTCTACAACCGTCATAAATACGAGTCAATTGTTCTGAATTTTGATCGCACGATGGTAGGAATGTTGGTGTCAAAAACTGCCGTCAGTCACACTTTGCAGTGTCGTGGTGACTTTGAACGGCCACTCAACGAACTGTTTGTAAGTTGAGGACTAGCAGCATTAATGCTTAAAAGAGAAAACGGCAGTCGGGATTTCAATAGAGTTATGTTGCAGGACCCAATCTGGGTCGGTCGCCAGAATGAGAGGTTTTGTCTTCCGAGCTTTTGGAACTGTACTGGAGCCCATTTGGGGGAAATTCTCCCCAGTAGAGAATTATTATGGATGTTTGCACAGCCAGCCAGATGTTCACACTGGATTTGGCATTTTTATCCACCTATCAAGAGCTTCTATTTTTCTATTACTCATGAACAAAGGCGGTCGGGGAGCACCAAACCCAGTGAATTATTTCTTTTCAGGAGAACAACTTGGGAAGTGTCCTCCTAAACCAAGGGGATATTATTAATTTTATTAAAGGTGAATATCATTAATATTATTATTTTTTTAAGCAGAAAAAAATCAGTGGGAGCATCCATCAGGCCTATGGGGAGCCTGTCCCAGCAATTATTTTTATATGATAATTGTTGACATTATTATTATTGAACAAAGCAGTTGGGGGAAGCTTCTAACTTGCCTACAGTTGTGTGTGTGTGTCTCTGCGTGTGTAATGCACACCAGGGCTGGGTCCCTGCCAGTTCTAGCCTCTTCCATCGAAGAGGTTCCCCAAATCTCCAGGGCCGTTGAGAACCGGTTCCAGCTCCCTCCCTCCGCCCGTCCGCCCATCATCCAGAGGAAGAGCGAGAGGAGGGATTCTCGGAGTTGAAGTCCACAAGTCTTCAAGCTCTCAAGTTTGAACACCCCTGGGGTTTCTTTTTCCTAAAGGGTGAGGGGTGCGAGGGTCTGGTAACTTGGCAGCTTTAAGACTTGGGTGCTTCAAATGCCAGAGTTCCTGAGCCAAGATGACTGGAGGAGGAATTCTGGGAGTTGAAGTCCACAAGTCTTAAGGCTGCCAACTTTGAACACCCCTGGGGGTCTTTTTCCCCCTAAACGGTGAGGGGTGCAAGGGTCTGGTAACTTGACAGCTTTAAGACTCGCGTGCTTCACATGCCAGAGTTCCTGAGCCAACATTTTGGTTGTTAAGCAAGAGCGTTGTTGAGTGAGTTCCACCACATATTTCAAGTTGGCCGCACCCACCCAGTCACATGACTGCCAAGCTACTCCCGCCCAGTCACATGGCCGGCAAGCCACTCCCACTTGGTCACATGGCCGGCAAGCCATTCCCACTCGGTCATGTGGCCGGCAAGCCACTCCCACTCGGTCACATGGCTGGCAAGCCACTCCCACTCGGTCATATGGCCGGCAAGCCACTCCCACTCAGTCACATGGCCGGAAAGCCACTCCCACTTGGTCACATGGCCGGAAAGCCACTCCCACAAAGCAGGCCACACCTACAGAAGAGGTTCTAAGCATTTTTGAAACGCACCACTGATGCACACATATATAAACACTTATATAGAGAATATTAAAAATATTAAATATTAAAAAATCATTTTAATTTCCCATCCAAATCTTTTTTTTTTTTAATGGGAAAAGAGGGGCAGTAGCAGCATTAAGGAGAAACTTCAGTCTTGCTGTGATGAAAACAGCAATTGCAACAGAATATTTATTAGGAAGGAAGGAAGGCAAAGATAAGGGTCCCAGGATAATGAATACGGCTGGTCCTCGGCGTACGGCCACACCTGCCGTAAGTTACCAAGAGTTCTGAATTTTGACATGACCATGAGAATGCTAACTTTGACCGGTCAGTAACTGAACTGTTGTAAGTCGAGGACTACCTTTGTTTGTTTGTTTGTTTGTTTGTTTGTTTACATGCATACGAACACACACAGTATATTGCTGATAAATAAATGGAGACTGGTATAGATCCATTTCGAGCTATTCAAATAAAATGTAACACAAACACAGTTTTGCTGCCTGGGAGGCTCATGGAGTGGGGCTGAAAGGCAAAAGGGAAGCCGTGGGCTGCTTTGATATAACACTGTATGCATGCATGCATGTATGTATGCATGTATGTATACATGTATGCATGTGTGTGTATTGATATATATGTGTATACATATATATGTATTGTTAGAATTTTTTAAAATTCTTAAGTTAAGAGGGACCTCTTAACAGGAGCTGTGATAATTATCTTTCATATATGTATTGTTATATATCACATATGTGTATGTATTGATATGTGTGTACATATATGAATGTTATATGTAAATATGTATTGGTATGTATGTATTGATATTTGTGTGTATGTGTATATGTATATATGTATTGATATGTGTGTATAAACATGTGTGTGTATATGTATATAGATATATGTGTATGTGTATTTGTATGTATTGATATGTGTGTGTGTATCTATGTATGTATATATTGATATCTACCCCCTGTGGATGGGGCACGCAACTTGGGCGTCCTCCTTAATGCGCGGCTGTCCATGGAAGATCAAGTGACGGCCGTGGCCAGGAGGGCGTTCTACCAGGTTCGCCTGGTTCGCCAGTTACATCCCCTATTGGACCGGGATGCCCTTTGCACAGTCACTCATGCCCTCATGACATCCCGACTGGACTACTGCAATGCTCTCTACATGGGACTCCCCTTGAGGTGCACCTGAAGACTTCAGCTTGTCCAGAATGCAGCCGCGCGGGCAGTTATGGGAACCTCTAGGTTCTCCCATGTAACACCGCTCCTGCGTGAGCTGCATTGGCTGCCTGTCGTCTTTCGGGTGCGCTTCAAGGTGTTGGTTATCATCTTTAAAGCTCTCCATGGCACGGGACCTAGCTATCTGCGGGATCGCATCCTGCCCCATACATCCCTGCGACCGATTCGCTCCCACAGAGAGGGACTTCTCCGGGTGCCGTCCACTAGACTACGCCAGCGGGTGACGCCCAGGGGAAGGGCCTTCTCTGTGGCGGGCCCAACCCTCTGGAACGACCTACCCCCCGAAATTAGAACTACGGACCTCCACTCCTTCCGTCAAAAACTAAAAACTCACTTCTTCTGTCTGGCTGGCTTGGCTTAATCGACCCATTCACCTCAAGCTGAATACTCAAATTGTTTTATTAGGGATTTTCAGGGGCATTAGTTTTAGATAGTTGGGGATTTTAGTGCAGGGTTTAGGTTTAATTCATTTTAAATTTGTATTATAATGTCTGTTGGTTTTTATATATGTGTATTTTTAATTCCCTGTGCACCGCCTCGAGTCCCTTCGGGGAGAGAGAGCGGTTTACAAATTAAATTATTATTATTATTATTATTATTATTATTATTATTATTATTATTATTATTATTATTATTATTATTATGTGTGTATGTGTGTATGTGTATATGTGTGTATATGTATTGATATGTGTGTGTGTATTTTAGGTTTAGGTTTTATTCAAGGTTTTATTCAAATTTGTATACCGCCCTATCTCCCTTACGAGACTCTGGGCCGTGAACAGGCAATAATAAAAACAATAAAACATCCAATACAATACATATATTAAAAATCAATTAAACACAAATATATTTGCATGTATTGATATGTGTCTGTGTGTGTGTGTATGTATATATGTATTGATATATGTGTGTATAAACATGTGTGTGTATATGTATATAGATATATGTGTATGTGTATTTGTATGTATTGATATGTGTGTGCATCTATGTATGTATGTATTGATATATGTGTGTGTGTATATATGTATTGATGTGTGTGTATATACATGTGTGTGTGTATTTGCATGTATTGATATGTGTCTGTGTGCATGTGTGTATGTATGTATTGATATATGTGTGTATGTGTATATATGTATTGATGATATGTGTGTGTATTTGCATGTATTGATGTGTGTGTGTGTGCATGTGTGTATTGATATATGTATGTGTATATATGTATTGATATGTGTGTGTATATACATGTGTGTGTGTATTTGCATGTATTGATATGTGTCTGTGTGCATGTGTGTATGTATGTATTGATATATGTGTATGTGTATATATGTATTGATATGTGTGTGTATTTGCATGCATTGATATGTGTCTGTGTGCATGTGTGTATGTATGTATTGATATATGGGTACGTATGCTGGTCTTGTTTTATTCAGGTCTATGTCTATGTATGTGTATATATATAAAAATAAAATATGCTTGGGTCGAATCCCAGCGAGGGCATGGCTGGCTGATGAGAGCTAAATAGCTCGAAATAGATCTATGCTACTCTCCCTTGTTTGTTTATTGATCAGCTCAAAAAACTTAACACAAAAATAAAATAGTATATATAATATGTATATAATGTATAAATATATACGCACATACAATTATATATCATTTATTTCATTTTTTTAAAACCTCCCGGCCAAGCTGCGGAGGAAGGGCAAGCCCTGCTCAGACGCCGGACTTCATCTCCTTGTGTAGGGTAACAACAACACAATAACAACAATAACAACAATAACAATTTCATATCCACAGAGAAGCAAACCCCCCCCCAATTTGCGGGGAGGGGGGAGGAACCCCCAGTATGGAAACCGACCCCTCCCCAACTAAAAGGCCTGGAAAGGGGGGGGGCTTCCCAGGACTGGGGAGGGGGCCATCAGGCTCGCCCCCTCCCTCTAGCCCTCTCCCCCCACAGAATGACGTCATTCTAAGGGCTCCTCGTGACACCCCCCCTCGGGCCTCGCGCTCCAGTAGGCCGCGACCCTCCCCCGAGGCTTTTCCCCCACCTCAGCAGCCCCCCCCCCCGTGCCCCCTCCCACCGCGGGCGCCGTCTGCCCATGCTCAGAGGCCGCTCGGGCCGACGACGACGACAAGGCCCTGGACTCACTGTTTTCCGGGCGCCGCCATCTTGGAGGCCGGGCTTACGCGACGCCCCGCCCACCCCTTCCTTTATCTTCAGGCCCCGCCCTCCCAGGCCCCGCCTTCCTTCTTGCTCTGCCCGGGGGTGGTTGGGGGGAAGGGAGGCGTTGTGCGCATGCCCGAAGATGGGGTTAAAAAAGGAAGGGAAATACACCCCCCCCCCCCCAAAAAGGGGTCCAATTTTAATTTAATGAATTGAATTAATTTTCATTTTAAAAAAAATAAAATTAAAATGAATTTTCATGTTTGGAGAGCAACAGAAGAAGAGAGGGTTTTTTAAAAATTAATTTGGGAAACCTCCCTTTGAAAAGGTTTAAGTTGAGGCAAAGGAATTGTATTATTTTTAATCTGCAAAAGAAACAGACATTATGATCTCCGGAACCTTTAAAAAATATTTTCCTCACTTGACTTTCCTGAGATCTCCAGAGCATCCAAGTCATTAATGTCCCTAATGCCTGTTTCTTTTATGAGTCCCCCTGGGCTATCTATCTATCTGTCTGTCTGTCTATCTATCTATCTATCTATCTATCTATCTATCTATCTATCTATCTATCTATCTATCTATCTATCTATCTATCTATCTATCTATCCTATCTATCCTCTCTCTCTC
The DNA here is from genome assembly GCA_039707465.1 of Rhabdophis nuchalis. NCBI lineage: Eukaryota > Metazoa > Chordata > Lepidosauria > Squamata > Natricidae > Rhabdophis > Rhabdophis nuchalis. The sequence goes on from CM077643.1 coordinate 407,149,097, forward strand.
TCCTCTCTCTACATATCTATCTATCTATCTATCTATCTATCTATCTATCTATCTATCTATCTATCTATCTATCTATCTATCCTCTCTCTCTCTCCTCTCTACATATCTATCTATCTATCTATCTATCTATCTATCTATCTATCTATCTATCTATCTATCTATCTATCTATCTATCCTATCTATCCTATCTATCCTCTCTCTCTCTCCTCTCTCTACATATCTATCTATCTATCTATCTATCTATCTATCTATCTATCTATCTATCTATCTATCTATCTATCTATCCTATCTATCCTCTCTCTCTCCTCTCTCTACATATCTATCTATCTATCTATCTATCTATCTATCTATCTATCTATCTATCTATCTATCTATCCTATCTATCCTCTCTCTCTCCTCTCTCTACATATCTATCTATCTATCTATCTATCTATCTATCTATCTATCTATCTATCTATCTATCTATCATCTATATCTATCTATCTATCATCTATCTATCTATCTATCATCTATCTATCTATCTATCTATCATCTATCTATCTATCTATCTCTCTCTCTCTCTCTATCTATCTATCTATCTATCATCCCTCCATCCATCCCTCCATCCATCCATCCATCCAAGTCTCTGTCTGTCTGTCTCTCTCTCTCTCTCTCTCTATCATCCATCCATCCATCCATCCAAGTCTCTGTCTCTCTCTGTCTCCCTGTCTCTCTCTCTCTCTCTCTCTATCTTTCATCCATCCATCCATCCATCCAAGTCTCTGTCTGTCTGTCTCTCTCTCTCTCTCTCATCCATCCATCCATCCAAGTCTCTGCCTGTCTATCTCTCTCTCTTTCTCTCTCTCTCTCTATCTATCTTTCATCCATCCATCCATCCATCCATCCATCCATCCATCCAAGTCTCTGTCTGTCTATCTCTCTCTCTCTCTCTATCATCCATCCATCCATCCAAGTCTCTGCCTGTTTATCTCTCTCTCTCTCTCTCTCTCTCTCTCTCTATCTTTCATCCATCCATCCATCCATCCATCCCTCTGTCTGTCTATCTCTCTCTCTCTCTATCATCCATCCATCCATCCAAGTCTCTGCCTGTCTATCTCTCTCTCTCTCTCTATCTATCTATCTATCTTTCATCCATCCATCCATCCGTCTCTCTCTCTCTCTCTCTCTCTCTCTCTCTCTCTCTCTCAACCATTCATCCAAGTCTGTCTGTCTGTCTCTCTCTCTCTCTCTCTCTCTACCTCCCTCTCTCTCTCTCTCTCTCTCTCCATCTATATATGTCTGTGCCTGTCTGTCTGTCTCTCTCTCTCTCTCTTTCTGTCTGTCTGTCTTTCTTTCTATTATCTATCCTTATCCCTATATCTCTTTTTCTGTTTGTCTGTCTGTCTATCTATCCATCCATCCATGAATCTATCAATCAATGAAAAGAAATTGTTCCTTTCCGGACACCTATTTTAAAAAGAATTTTTTTAGTTCTAAAATGGAAATTTCCCTCTCAAAACATTAGGGGCTTTTATTTTATTTTAACCCGTCTTTGTTTTTTCCTGAATAATTTCAAGGCAGCAACCATACCAAATCCTCCCTCCCTCCCTCCTCCTCCTCCTCCTCCTCCTCCTCTTTTCACATTTTTATGAACATTTCCGATTCGTATTCCTCCTAACATACTATGGACATAATCCTACGACCCGCTCTCCCTATTAATGTGAGTAACGTTGTGTGTTGTGAAGTTTGCATTTGGCGCTTTGGCTCCTCCGCCCTTCATCTTTGGGAGGTAGGAGCTGTGGGTTGTCCACACACACAGACACACAAACACACCTGATGGTCTCGGTCCACCGCTTGTCCGGCTGGCTCTGACGGTGAGAGCTCACCGGCTTCTCTCCTTCCCAGAGGGCTGGGGGGAGAAGGGGGTGCTGGAGTGGCTGCTGGACCTTGTAATCCATCAGGGTTTATCAACCTTGGCTGCTTGTAGATGGGTGGACTTCAACGCCCAGAATCCCCCACCCCTCTTAAATTCTGCTGGCTGGGGAATCCTGGGAGTTGAAGTCCACCCGCCTTCAGGTGTCCGAGGTTGAGAACCCCAGGGGTGAGCCTTTCCCCAAAGGGCTCCTGCTTAAGCAGAGAACGTCTCCACACTCACCCAATTAGAACTAAGGAGGAATTTCCGGACAGAACAATTAACCAGTGGAACAGAAGTTGCCTCCAGAAGTTGTGAATGCCCCAACACTGCAAGTCTTTAAGAAGGGATTGGACAGCTGTTCTATTTGGGTCCCTGTGGGGAGAGGGTGCGGTTAATAAATTTGAATTTGATTGATTGATTCTATTCTATTCTATCCCCTCTTCTCTTCTCTATTCTATTTTCTATCTATTTTTTTTATTTAAACATTTTATTCGACTTTTAGGGGGTTCCAGGGAGGGGGGGAGGGAGAGTCAGGTGGGGGTATGCCAAAAAGGGCCGGCAGGAAGCGGAAGTAGAGTAACGGAGGAGGGGGGAGGGGGGGTCGTTTCCACTGGGGTATTTTCCATCAATACGGTCTTGGGGAGGGGCAGGGGCGGTGGGAAGGGGGATGGACATCACCAGTTGGAGGACCGGGGCCGCTGGTTACGGGTGGTCACGCGCTCCAACTCCCCCTGTCCCCATCGCAGACTAGGTGGGCAAGAACCACAGACCCGGGGCCCTAGGCTGATGCTATGCAACGCCAGGTCCGTGGTACAAAAAGCCCCCCTCATCCATGACCTTGTGTCAGAGGGGGACCCGGACCTGGTAGGCATTACGGAAACCTGGTTGGGCCACGAGGGAGGACATCCCCTCGTAGAAATGTGCCCACCAGGATACCGAGCCTTCCATCAGCCTAGGGCCCTAGGGAGGGGTGGGGGGTGGCGATTATGGTTAGGGAAGGTCTTGAGCCAAAGGAGACCACGATCCCTCAGACGACCGGGTGCGAGTCCCTCCTTGTGAAGTGGGGCCTTGGGAGGCAGTTGGGCGTGTTAGTTGTATACCTGGCTCCTCGCTATGCAACAACAGCCCTGCCCGAGCTCCTAGAGGTGATAGCCGAGGCGGCGGTTGAGACCCCCAGACTTTTAGTCATGGGGGACTTTAACCTGCCGTCGGCAGGCGAAACCTCTGGTGCAGCTCGGGAGTTCATGGCTTCCATGACAGCCATGGACCTGACCCAGGTAGTTTTAGGCCCTACTCACGAGGGCGGACACACCCTGGATCTCATCTTCGTCTCGGGACAGTGGAGTAGTGATCTGGGAATAGGGGATTTAGTCATCACACCCCTGTCATGGACAGATCACGCTCTCCTTCGGCTCGACTTTCCGATCGCTGCACCTCACTGCGGGGAGGCGGAACCGGACATTCCTATATGGTTCCGCCCCAGGCTCCTGATGGACCCGCTAAGGTTCCAGAGGGAGCTTGGGCCAATTCCTGTGGACTTGCCCCGCGACTCGACTGAGGACCTAGTGGCTGCATGGTTAAGTGCGGCCACGGGGGCCTTGGACCGAGTTGCGCCCTTGCGGCCTCTCTTGCGGCGACGAACCACCTGGGCTCCTTGGTTTACCGAGGGACTTAGGGAGATGAAGCGCCACAAGAGACGCCTAGAGAGCAGATGGAGATCTTCTCACTCCGAAGCCGACCGAACACTAGTGAGAGACCATATTAGGACTTACTTAGTGGCGATAAAAGTGGCCAAACGTGAGTATTGTGCCACTCTTATTGCATCCGCAGATAACCGCCCTGCCGCCCTGTTTGGGGTGACCCGCTCCCTCCTTCAACAGAGGCCGCGGGAAGCCCCTTTACAGGGTCGAGCAGAGGAATTTGGGATTTATCTGCAGGAGAAAATCACTCTGATTCGGAACGAGCTACCCTCCATCGACAGTGGTCCAGGCGAGCAGGTCGAGGCTGTTCTTGTGACACCATCTTGGGAGGAGTTTGATTTTGTTACCACCGAGGATATGGACAAGCTGTCAAAGAGACTTAGGGCTACCACATGTTTATTGGACCCGTGTCCCTCCTGGCTTGTACTGGCATCCTGGGAGACGACACGAGGCTGGCTCCAGGGCATTGTCAACGCATCTTTGAGTGAGGGGTCCTTGCCTGCCGTTCTGAAAGAGGCGGTGGTGAGGCCCCTCCTCAAGAAGCCGTCCCTGGATCCAGCATTATTAGAGAACTATCGTCCCGTCTCCAACCTCCACTTTTTAGTGAAGGTTGTTGAGAGTGTGGTGGCTCAACAGTTTCCGCGACACTTGGAGGAAGTTGATTATCTAGACCCGCGCCAGTCCGGCTTCCGACCCGGGCACAGCACCGAGACGGCATTGGTCGCGTTGGTTGATGATCTCTGGAGGGCGCGGGATAGAGGATATTCCTCTATCCTAGTCCTATTAGACCTCTCAGCGGCTTTTGATACCATCGACCATGGTATCCTATTGCACCGACTGGGGAGGTTAGGGTTGGGAGGCACCGTTCTGTGGTGGTTCTCATCCTACCTCTCTGGTCGGTCGCAATATGTGTTGGCAGGGGGGCAGAGGTCGGCCTCGAGGTCCCTCATATGTGGGGTTCCTCAGGGGTCGGTCCTCTCGCCCTTACTGTTCAACACATATATGAAGCCGCTGGGTGAGATCATCCGTGGTTTTGGGGTGGGATATCATCTGTACGCTGATGATACTCAGTTGTACATATCCACCCCAGACCACCCCAACGATGCCGTCGAGGTTATGTCCCGGTGTTTGGAGGCCGTACGGATCTGGATGGGTGGTAACAAACTCAGGCTCAACCCGTCCAAGACTGAGTGGCTGTGGCTTCCGGCGCCCCGGTTCAGCCAGATTATTCCAACTCTGGCCATTGGGGGCGAAACACCGGCCCCCGTGGAGAGGGCGCGCAATTTGGGTGTCCTCCTGGATTCCCGGCTGTCTATGGAAGATCATGTGGCAGCCGTGGCCAGGGGGGCATTCCATCAGGTATGCCTGATGCGCCAATTGCGCCCCTTACTGGACCGGGGTGCCTTACGCACAGTCACTCAAGCACTCGTCCCCTCTCGACTTGACTACTGTAATGCTCTCTACATGGGGCTCCCCTTGAGGTGCACCCGAAAGCTGCAGCTAGTCCAGAACGCAGCCGCGCGGGTGATTACGGGAGCGCCTAGACACTCCCACATAACACCTGTCCTGCGCGAGCTGCACTGGCTCCCTGTGGTCTTTCGGGTGCGCTTCAAGGTTCTAACGACTATCTTTAAAGCGCTCCATGGCTCGGGGCCTAGTTATATGCGAGACCGCCTCCTGCCCCATACATCCCTCAGACCGATACGCTCCCACAGAGAGGGCCTCCTCAGGGTGCCGTCGGCTGGACAATGCCGACTGGCGACACCCAGGGGAAAAGCCTTCTCTGTGGCGGGCCCTTCCCTTTGGAACGACCTACCCCCTGAACTCCGCACCATCTCTGACCTCCGCCTCTTCCGCAAGTGTCTGAAGACACACCTATTCCATCTAGCCGGCCTAGCATAACCCCTTTACTGACTCTTAGATAGTTTTAAATTTGGGTTTTTTAAATTCGGTTTTTAGCGCAGGGTCTATTAGAATAAGTTTTTTAAAATTTTATATGTTTTATATGTGTTTTAACATCCCTGTGCGCCGCCCTGGGTCCGTTTGGAGAAGGGCGGGGTATAAATTTAATAAAATAAAAATAAAATAAAAATATCCTATCCTATTCCTTATTCTATTCTAATTCTATTCTATCCCCTCTTCTCTTCTCTATTCTATTTTCTATCCTATCCTATCCTATTCTATTTCTTATTCTATTCTATTCTATTCCCTCTTCTCTTCTATCCTATTCCTTATTCTATTCTATTCTCTATTCTATTCCCTCTTCTCTCTTCTATTCTATTCTATTTTCTATTCTATTCTCTATTTTGTTCTATATTCTCTCTTCTTTTCTCTTCTCTTCTCTTCTCTATTCCATTCCATTCTGCATTCTATTCTATTCTATTCTATCCCCTCTTCTCTATTCTATTTTCTATCCTATCCTATTCTATTCCTTATTCTATTCTATTCTATTCCCTCTTCTCTTCTATCCTATTCCTTATTCTATTCTATTCTCTATTCTATTCCCTCTTCTCTCTTCTATTCTCTTCTCTTCTATTTTCTATTCTATTCTATTCTCTATTTTGTTCTAGATTCTCTCTTCTTTTCTCTTCTCTTCTCTTCTCTTCTCCTCTTCTCTATTCCATTCCATTCCATTCTGCATTCTATTCTATTCTATTCTATTCTATTCTATTCTATTCTATTCTATTCTACCCTATTCTACCCTATCCTTCATTCCAATATTGTATTGTATTGTATTGTATTGTATTGTATTGTATTGTATTGTATTGTATTCTAATACAATAATACAATAGCAGAGTTGGAAGGGACCTTGGAGGTCTTCTAGTTCAACCCCCTGCGTGGGCAGGAACCTTATACCATTTCAGACAAATGGCTACCCAACCTCTTCTTAAAGACTTCCAGGGTTGGGGCCTTCACAACTGCTGGAGGCAAGCTGTTCCAGAGGTTAATTGTTCTCGCTGTCAGGAAATTTCTCCTTAGTTCTTAGTTGCTTCTCTCCTTGATTAGTTTCCACCCATTGCTTCTTGTCCTGCCCCCAGTATATTGTACAATATACAATATTGTATTGTATTGTATTGTATTCTATTCTATTCACCAAGCTGCCTGCCATAATTGCAGCAGAGGAGCGGGGCAAGCCCTCCCTCCTCTCCACTCCATTTGTCCCCCTTTTGAATTTTTGACAATTGACACACATAAAGCCTTAGTAAGGCCCCACCTGGAGTCCTGCATCCAGTTTTGGTCACCACAATTATAAAAAAGACGTGGAGACTCTGGTAAGAGAGCAGAGAAGAGCAACCAGGAGGATGAGGGGACTGGAGGCTCAAACAGACGACGGACGGTTGCAGGAACTGGGCCTGGCTGGTCTAGGGAAGAGAAGGACCAGGGGAGACAGGAGAGCATCTTCCAATATTGGAGGGGCTGCCCCAGAGAGGAGGAATTGGGTCAAGCTGTTCTCCAAAGCCCCTTTGAAGGCCAGAGAAGGAAGAATGGATGGAAACTGACCAAGGAGAGATTCAACCTGGAAATAAGGAGGAATTTCCTGACAGTGAGAACAATCCACCCATGGAAGAGAAGTTGCCTTCAGAAATTGTAGGAGCTTCCTCCCTGGAGGCTTTCAAGAAGAGACTGGACTGCCATCGGTCAGGAATGGTGTAGGGTCTCCTGCTAGGGCTGGGGGCTGGACTAGATGACTTCCAAGGTCCTTTCCAACTCTGTTCATCTGTTATCCCCCAGCCAGCCATGCATGAAACCACATTAAAGCCATGCTTTCAAAAATCAGTGGAAATAATTTGGTTTATCAACCCTGTTGGGAAAATCATCTGCTCCTTGCAGTCGGCTGTAAGAAGTCCAGAGTACCACGGGCCCTCGGCTTACGACCGTTCGTTGAGTGACCATGATTCTTTTCCAGTCACTGTTGCAGCCTCCCGACCCGCAAAGCCAACGGGGAAAGCAACTTCCCTTAATCGAGTTACTCATTTTAACAACTGCGGTGATTCACTCAAGAAATGTGGCTAGGATGGTTGTAAAAAGCCAACACAGTTCTAGGCTGCATCAACAGAGGGATAGAATCTAGATCGCGTGAAGTGTTAATGCCACTGTATAGTGCCTTGGTAAGGCCACACTTGGAATACTGCATACAGTTTTGGTCGCCACGATGTAGAAAAGACGTGGAGACTCTGGAAAGAGTGCAAAGAAGAGCAACCAAGATGATTAGAGGACTGGAGACTAAGACATATGAAGAACGGCTGCAGGAGCTGGGTATGTCTAGTTTGATGAAGAGAAGGACCAGGGGAGACATGATAGCAGTGTTCCGATATCTCAGAGGGTGCCACAAAGAAGAGGGAGTCAAACTTTTCTCCAAGGCACCTGGGGGCAGGACAAGGAGCAATGGGTGGAAACTAACCAAGGAGAGAAGCAACTTAGAACTAAGGAGAAATTTCCTAACAGTAAGAACAGTTAACCTCTGGAACGGCTTGCCTCCAGCAGTTGTGAATGCCCCAACCCTGGAAGTCTTTAAAAAGATGTTAGACAACCATTTGTCTGAAATGGTATAACGTTCCTGCCCATGCAGGGGGTTGGACTAGAAGACCTACAAGGTCCCTTCCAACTCTGCTATTGTATTGTATTGTATTGTATTGTATTGTATTGTAAAACAGGGGGGACAAAACTCACTTAGTGACATAAACGGGCTCAATCGTGGTCGTACGGCGAGGACTCCTTATATATTAGCGGGCTTTTCATTGCATTAAGAGGAAAGGTTTGTTTAGGGCTGCTGGACCACAAACACCCCCCCCCCCAACACACACCGATCTGCTGTGCATGCATCAGAAAAGAGATTGCAAAATTTATTTCCAGGATTATCGTGTCTCTTCACAATATTAAACCCATCCACCCCGCCTCTCGACGCGGCCGATAATCAGAAGGATTGCCGGTTGTAATAACACCGCGGCGTATTTATCGGCAGCCTCAAAATCAGCTTGTAATCTCTTGCAAAAACGCTTGCCCGATAAGATGGCGTGTTTTTGTCAGAAGGAGGAGAGAGGAAAATATTTTAATTTCCCCCCAAATTTTATTAAAAAACGATGCCTCCGAAGATAGCGGGAACGGCAATGTCATCTTCGGCGGCCGGCCAATGGGAAAACTCGTTACTCCATCGGGGTGGTGGTGGTGGTGGTGGTGGTGGGGGAAATAAGTTGGAGAGGAAGGGGAAAGCACCCCTTTTCTCTCTTTATTCTATTGGCATCGTTCCTCACAAGATGCTACGGGGTGCAAATTCTTTTGCGAAGGCTTCCCCGCCCTCCCAACTTTTAAAACTCTGAACTTTGTGGGTTGCAAGAACCCCGGCTGGCTTTGAGCCTTTCCTGCCTTGTACCCCAATTCTCTCTCTGTCTCCCCCTATTGAAACATTTTGGAATTACAGGCGAGAACTATAACTCCCGCCTGGGAAATAAGGCGCTTCTTTGTATATCGGCTGGCTTTGAACCTTCCTGCTTTGTACCCCAATTCTCCCTCTCTCTCTCTCTCTTTGTCTCCCCCTATTGAAACATTTTGGAATGACAGGCAAGAACTATAACTCCCGCCTGGAAAATAAGGCGCTTCTTTGTAAATTGCTTGGTTTTGAACCTCCCTGCTTTGTACCCCACTTTTCTCTCTCTCCCACCCCCTATCGAAAGGTTTCTGAATTGCAGGCGAGAACTATAACTCCCGCCTGGGAAATAAGGCGCTCATTTGCAAATCTTCCGTGAAGCCCCTCCCCCCTTTTCAACTCTGAATATTGTGGGTTGCAAGAACCCCAAGCTGGCTTTGTACCCCAATTCTCTCTCTCTCTCTCTCTCTGTGTGTCTCCCCCTACTGGAATGTTTTGGAATGACAGGCGAGAACTATCACTCCGTTGCACGTTGCCCAAAGGCTACATACTGGGGGTCCAGCTTGAATTGAGCGGGTAGCAAAAAGAGGTGGACCGGAGAGTCGAAATCTGTGACGACCGGATGGACTGAGAGAGCGTGGGCGTTAAAAGAGCCGAAGCCGAAGCCGAATCCACCAGGCTGGTGCGGTGCTGAAGTTTCTTGGCCATTTCGATCAAGGCCAGGCAGGCGCACACCCAGTTGTAGAGGTACTCTAACGGAGCCGAGCCGAACCTCCAGACCGCCTTCCGACGGGCACCTAGTTGGATCCAGAAACGCACAGACACATTAGCTTCGACAGGCAGTCCTCGACTTACGACGGTTTGCTTAGTGACGGTCCTGCTGTTCCAAGTAACACCATGCTTTTCTTTTTCCTCACCTCCTCCTCCCCCGCCTTTTATCGCATTATTTGCTTTGTCGAGGTAGTCCTCGACTTACGACGATACCTTTAGACACGTTTCAGCTCACCTCACCAATGTCTCGTTTAACGGCAGAAACTTGGGGCTCCATTTTTAGTCGTAAGTCGAGGACTTTCCACACTTACAACTACTGCAGCATCCCCAATGGGTTGCGAGATCAAAATTCGGATGCTTGACAACGTGACTCATATTTATGACGGGCGCAGTGTCCCGGGGGGGGGGGGGTCACGTAATCCCTTTTTGCGACCTTCTGACACGCCAAGCCAAGCCGGATTCACTTAACATCCGTGTGGCTCACTTAACGACTACAATGATCCATTGAACAACTGTGGCGACAAACGTCGAGAAATGGGGACACAGCTCGCCTCGCCAATGTCTCGTTTAACGACAGAAACTGGGGGCTCCATTTTTTTAGTCGTAAGTCGAGGACCACTTGGACTTTTGTACTTTATAGTTTTGTTCACTAATAAAATTCCGCCAGCAAAGTTGCAACGTACTCGCAGTATGACCGTTATGGAATTCCCACGATCATGTGATCAAAAGCTGGGCGCTTGGCTAAAGCATAAATGCTCTGTATTTACGACGGTTGCGGTCCAGAGATCCCGTGACTGACATTTGCGGGTTTGAGGGCTGCTGGAGTAGAAGACCTTTAAGGCCCCTTCCGACTCTTAACCCCCCCATTATTCTTCAAAAGGATGTCAAAATGGTGACCAATCTTATTTATTTATTTATTTATTTATTTATTTATTTATTTATTTATTTATTTTTCAAATTTATACCACGCCCTTCTCCTGGCGAGGACCCAGGGCGGCGCACAGGCAATATTGAAAAACCATACAAAAATACAAAAATACATTATTAAAAACTAATTAAATTATATCCCGTGCTAAAAACCCTTATAAAAACCTTACGAATTAAAATTTATCCGAATAAAAGTCAGAAAACGGGGGGCTATGCTAGGCCGGCTTGTTGGAATAAATACGTCTTAAGACGCTGGTGGAAGAGGCGGAGGTCCGAGGTTATCTCCGCAGGGAGAATGTTGCACAGGGAGGGAGCCCCCACGGAGAAGGCCCTTCCTCTCGGTCCCAACAGATGGATCTCCTTAACGGAGGAGATCCATAACGTCAGGACTGGTGTTCACTTGCTTACCCTACCATGTGAGTGCGCGCTCACCCCCTGTGCTCGGCCTTCCGCGCATACGTTTTGACTGCGTGTGCGGCTTGAAAACATGCGTCAATCAGGAAGGGTATCCTCTTTTCTGCCCCAAGGGTTCGGCAGGGGTGGGTTCTGGCTGCCCTTTCTACCGCTTTGGTGGCCCCCCCAAAATTGTGCTCTGCGCACGTGTGCATTTGCATTTAAAACGATCTGCGCGTGTGCAAAACCTTAAAAAATGAATAAAAAGTACATTTGTTCAATGAAGATTGTCCTGCGCATGTGCAGAATAGAAAATCGAAATAGCGCGGCCGAGGAGAGAACCGGTATGGTCACGCGTCTGCTGGAGTTACTACCTATTTGGCTGAATCGGAACGAATAGATAGGAACCCACCTCTCTGGTTCGGTAGTGGGAGTGCAAACACATCTGTGCATGTGCAGAAGGTCCAAGATAACATCTGGGTGGCTGGGCGGAGCCTTGTGCTACCGCCACTACTGCTTTCCCGAACCGGTGCAAACCGGCTGAATACCACCTCTGGCCTGAATAGGACGGCATAGAGCTAAGACTAGGATTTCCATCACTGGTTCGGGTGAACCGGTGCAAACTGGCTGAATCCCACCTCTGGCCTGAATAGGACGGCACAAAGCTGGGACTGGGATTTCCATCACTGGTTCGGGTGAACCAGTGCAAACTGGCTGAATCCCACCTCTGGCCTGAATAGTACGGCTCAGAGCTGGGATGGGATTTCCATTACTGGTTCAGGTGAACCGGTGCAAACCGGCTGAATCCCAACTCTGGCCTGAATAGGATGGCAGAGAGTTGGGACTGGGATTTCCATTACTGGTTTGGGCGAACCGGTGCAAAAGAGCTGAATCCCACCTCTGGCCTGAATAGGACGGCTCAGAGCTGGGACTGGGATTTCCATTACTGGTTCGGGTGAACCGGTGCAAACCGGCTGAATCCCACCTCTGGCCTAAATAGGACGGCTCAGAACTGGGACTGGGATTTCCATTACTGGTTCGGGCGAACCGGTGCAAACCAGCTGAATCCCACCTCTGGCCTGAATAGGACGGCATAGAGCTGGGACTGGGATTTCCATTACTGGTTCGGGCGAACCGGTGCAAACCAGCTGAATCCGACCTCTGCATAACCTCCCCTGCCTCCCATGTCGTATTGCTTACTCCTACCTTCCAGGCAGCTGTAGAGAACCTCCGGCCGGACATCCACGTAGGAAGCCGTGGGGTCGAAGTAGCAAATGTTTTCAATCAGTTCTCCGTCCAGTTTCTGCGGAAAACATAAGAGCCGAGAGAAGGGTCGTCGAGATCGAAGCCGGAAGGCCGGCGAAACAGGAGCGTTGGCTGTGGCAGCCTCTCCCGCTCCGCGTAAAATTGCAACGAGGAGTACAGCTAGCCCTCGACTTACACTTTATTTAGTGACCGTTCGAAATGACAACGGCACTGAAATATGGGATTCAGGGCCATTTTTTTCACACTTATAAACTTCGCGGGATCTAAACCAAGGGTGTCAAACTCGGTTCCATTGAGGGCCACATCAGGGTTGTATTTGATCTCGGGGGTTGGGGGAGTGGGCGTGGCCAGGGTGGGCATAGCCAGCTCAACGTCACGCATGTCGGGGGCGCTTGTGGAGCACTCTGATAGGGAAAATGGGCTCCCAAGCTCCGTTTTAGGCTGCAACGGTCTCCTGCAGCACTCTGCCAGTGAATACAGCTCGGGAGAGCCGTCCGCGGCCCTCCCGAGCTCCATTTTCGCTGGCAGAGACACCGCGGGCCAGTCCTTCGCTGTTTCCAGGGCGGCCCTGCAGGCTAGATCTAAACACCCCCCGGGCCTTGAGTTTGACACCCGCCGATCTAGACTTGTGATCGTGTGAATTGTGCGATCGTACTTCGAAGGCTTGGCCACTCTACGAGAATTGCCCCAGATGGCTTGCCTTGCCCCGGGAAGGACCACATAAGGATTCATGGGTCTGGGAGAAGGTTAAGCTTACATCTTTTGTGGCGATGCCAGGGGTGGGTTCCGGCAGGCACCTCTGCCGTTTCGCCCTTGTGTGCTCTGCGTTCTTGATGCCCAACGTTACTTGGAATAGTTCGGCGCATGCGCAGAATTGAAAAACAGGATGGTGCCCATGGCGTCACCCGGGGAATGTGGCAGGCCTGGGCCGCTGCCGGTTCCAGCGACGTTGGCTGCCAAACTACTACCAGTTCGGCCGGACTGGTCCGAACCGATAGGTACCCACCATAGGGCTATGCAAAGATTCCAAGCTAGGTTCTCACTTGACTCCTCCTTCCAGCCTGGCTGGCAGTTTCCAAAAATCAAAGCTGTAGGGCCGTGGTGCCGAATCTATGGCATGCGTGCCACAGGTAGCCACGGAGCCATATCGGAGGGCACGTGAGGGGTTGTCCTATGTCAACTCCAGCACGCATGCGCATGCTGACCAGCTGATTTTCGGCCTTCCGGAGGGCAGAGGGAGGCCGTTTTCACTGCTTTCACCCTACCCAGGCTTCAGGAAAACCTCAGGGTTCCTGCACTTCTGGTAGGCCCGTTGGGTCTGCCCTCCACAGGAAGGGCCTGGGGAGGGCGAAAAATGGCCCAGCAGGCCTACCGGAAGTCCGGGGGCTTTAGTGAGGCCTGCGTGCATGCGCTGGGTGGGAGTGCGGGATGGTTGTGTGCCAGTGGTGAGTTCCGGATCCCGTCACAACCAGTACGCTGTGTTAGGAGTATAATCCTAGTGTTGGGTAGGCAATAATATAAGCCATGATTACAAATGGTCTTTGTTACTTTAAATCAGAGGTCTCATTCACGCGGCCCGCGGGCCAATTGCGGCACGCAAGACGGTAACTTTTGGCCCCCACCGTGATATGAAAGTATAATATTAGTGATATGAAAGTATAATATCCAATATAATGGAATCCCTTATGCGGCCCAGCCTCACCCAGCCTCTGCCTCCAGCGGCCCCCAGGTAAATTGAGTTTGAGGCCCCTGATTTAAATGTTATATGTTTGAATGTAATTAGCTGCTGTAATTAACTCAGCAATAAGAGGAAGCCAGGAGAGCTCTCTCTCTCTCTCCTCGCTCGCTCTGACTGACGGACTGACTTTGCAGAATAAGGAGGAATTGTGGATTGCAACTGTAAGCAATTGTTTTTGAGTTAAGGACTGTATTTGATTCAATGTCTACTATTACTGATGGTGAAGCAGTAGTATATTTTCACCTCACGCGTAAAGCTACTTGTTTTTACTAGCAATGTCTGAGACTCTATTCGTGTGTCTACTAGCAACGTTTTCTCGAGCTGCAAAGTCCGCTGCACAACCTTTCTGTCTCCCAAAGGAGACATCCCAACACGCTGCGACAGGGCCGAGCGTCCACCACGTGCACGCGGCTGTGCGCGCATGGGCACCAACGCCCTGTGACGCTCCAGCTACTTGGCAGGGCGTTGCGATGTTGGGTTGACAATATATATAAGCCAGTATTCTTAAAGAGTATATGTAGCTTTAAGAAGTATGTTGAATTCTGATTGGCTGTGCTTCTCAGCTCTATCATAAAAGGAAGCTCAGAAACACAGTCCATTCCCTTTTCGGTTCCTTTTGATTCCTGTCGTTTTCCTGTGTTTACTGTTTGCCGCTGAGGAGCTGAAGCTGAAGATTGAAGACTGAAGAAATATTTGGTTTGCATCCCTGTAAGATAACTCTGTGTTTTGGTGAAGGACTGTTATTGTTTTGAGAAGTTAGTCTCACTGGTCGGAAGAAGTAGTTTAGTTGCTACAAAGTAAAGACTATTTATATTCTTACTATCAGTGTTGTTGTTGTTTTTAATTCAAAGTTATACCCCGCACTTTCTCCAAAAGGACCCAGGGCGGCGCACAGGAAATTTAAAACAATGCAAATATAACAAAATACAAATTTTAAAAAGCTATTAAACCCATGCCCTGTGCTAAAATAGTATAAAATCCCTCAAATTAAAATCTATCTAAAAACAGTCGAAACAGGAGGTTATGCTAGGCCGGCTTGTTGGAAAAGGTGCGTTTTAAGACGCTGGCGGAAGAGGCAGAGGTCTGAGATGGTGCGCAGTTCGGGGGGCAGGTCGTTCCAGAGGGTAGGGCCCGCCACAGAGAAGGCTCTTCCCCTGGGTGTCACCAACCGGCATTGCTCGGCCGACGGCACCCTGAGAAGGCCAACTCTGTGGGAGCGGATCAGCCGAAGGAATGTATGGGGCAGGAGACGGTCTCGCATATAACTAGGCCCCGAGTGTTGTAGAGTTTGTGTGTGGTTAAAGCAACGTATCTCTTTACTGTCCGGTGTATTACACTATTCCGCATTTATTTCCTAATACTAGTTACGGGACCAGAGTTGTAACGCTGGTTCTGAACCCAGAGTAGCTAACAATAACCCACTACTGTTGTATGCGCATACGGCGGGAAGAGGGTGTGGCATTATGGGAGTGGGCACCCGAACAGAAAAACGTTTGCCGTCCTCGCTGTAGGGTCTCCCAAAGAAGGGAGTTCTTTGTCCTTTGTTCCCTGCCGTTGCGTTTCTCACCTGTATGCAGGTGCTCCAAAGCTCCACCTCTGCTGTGCCGGCCCACTGTGGGTATAAAATAAGCACCACGCATTTCATGATGATGTGGACGAAGGACGGAGGCTTCCTCATGGATCGGATGTCGGCAAAGGAGGTCCAGGGGTCGAGGTTCCAGATGCAGTTTTGCAGGTCCTGCAGCATGAAGCGGTAGAAGAGGATGCCTCCGCGCCTCCAGTCCCCGACATATTCGGCCTCTGCAACAATAAACCGGGATTTCAATGGAGGCTTCGAATGGAGACCTTTGAAAGGGACGGGCTTCCACTCCCAGAATCCCCCAGCCAGATGGCTTTAAGAGGGGAGGGCTTCCACTCCCAGAATCCCCCAGCCAGATGGCTTTAAGAGGGGAGGGCTTCCACTCCCAGAATCCCCCAGCCAGCAGGCTTTAAGAGGGGAGGGCTTCCACTCCCAGAATCCCCCAGCCAGGATGCTTTAAGAGGGGAGGGCTTCCACTCCCAGAATCCCCCAGCCATGATGCTTTAAGAGGGGAGGGCTTCCACTCCCAGAATCCCCCAGCCAGCAGGCTTTAAGAGGGGAGGGCTTCCACTCCCAGAATCCCCCAGCCAGCAATGCTTTAAGGGGGGAGGACTTCCACTCCCAGAATCCCCCAGCCAGGATGCTTTAAGAGGGGAGGGCTTCCACTCCCAGAATCCCCCAGCCAGAATGCTTTAAGAGGAGAGGGCTTCCACTCCCAGAATCCCCCAGCCAGATGGCTTTAAGAGGGGAGGGCTTCCACTCCCAGAATCCCCCAGCCAGCAATGCTTTAAGAGGGGAGGACTTCCACTCCCAGAATCCCCCAGCCAGGATGCTTTAAGAGGGGAGGGCTTCCACTCCCAGAATCCCCCAGCCAGAATGCTTTAAGAGGGGAGGGCTTCCACTCCCAGAATCCCCCAGCCAGATGGCTTTAAGAGTGGAGGGCTTCCACTCCCAGAATCCCCCAGCCAGCAGGCTTTAAGATGTTAGAACAGTTAATCAGTAAAACAACTTGCGTCCAGAAGTTGTGAACGCTCCGACACGGGAGATATAAAGAGATTGGCTAACCATTTGCCTGAAATGGTCTAGAAGGGACCTTGGAGGTCCTCTAGTCCAGCCCCCTGCTCAAGCAGGAGATCCTATGCCATTCCAGACAAATGATTGTCCAATCTCTTCTTGAAACCCTCCAGAGATGGAGAAGGAAAGAAGGAAGGAAGGAAGGAAGGAAGGAAGGAAGGAAGGAAGGAAGGAAGGAAGGAAGGAAGGAGGGGGAGGAATAACAACAGAGTTGGAAGGGACCTTGGAAGTCTTCTAGTCCAACCCCCCTGCTAAAGTAGGAGACCCTACACAATTCCAGACAAATGGCTGTCTTGTCTCTTCTTAAAAACCTCTGGAAGCAAAGTCTCAACTCTCCAGGACCACCAATACTGGTTGGGGTATTCTCCACCCAACTTGCCGCATACCCAAGACGTAGTATGGCTCCAGGTCTCCGGAATCCTCTTTCAGGATCTCGTGAATGGCGGCTTGCGCCATCTTCAGCATCTTCTGCAGGTCCTTGTGTGCGCATGGCGAGAGCTGCTGCCTGTGTCCAAGGTTGAAGTCCAGCACCACGATGGCGTCACCGGTTATGCTCCTCAGAGGCACCGCGAAGTGGTTTTCTCCGTAGAGGCGTTGAGTGACCACCAGGGCACAGTCGATGCTCTTGAACAGGTAATCTCTGGAGCACAAGGCCACACAAGGGGGGGTCGACTAAACCAGGGGTCTCCAACCTTGGCCACTTTAAGCCTGGAGGACTTCAACTCCCAGAATTCCCCAGCCAGATTCCTATTCCTATTGTTATTGCTATTCTATTCTATTCTATCCTGTCTCGTTCTGTTCTGTTCTTATTGCTATTCTATTCTATTCCGTTCCGTTCTGTCCTGTTCCTTTCCGTTCCGTTCCATTCCGTTCTATTCTATTCTTATGGCTATTTTATTCTATTCTTATTCTTATTTTTACTGCTATTCTATTCTATTCCTATTTTTATTCTATTCCTTTTCTATTCTATTCCTATTTTTATTCTATTCCTTTTCTGTTCTTATTGCTATTCTATTCTATTTTATCTGTTCTGTTCTGTTCTATTCTATTCTGTTCCTATTGCTATTCTATTCTTATTGCTATTCTATTCTATTCTTATTTCTATTCTATTCTATTCCTATTTTTATTCTATTCCTATTCTGTTCTTATTGCTATTCTATTCTATTTTATTCTATTCTATTCTATTTTTATTCCTATTCTATTCTATTACCATTTTTATTCTATTCCTATTTGTATTCTATTCCTATTCTATTTTTATTGCTATTTTGTCCTATTCTGTCCTATTCTGTCCTATTCTTTTCTATTCTATTCTATTCTTTTTCTATCCTATCCTATCCTATCCTATCCTATACTTTCCATATTCTATAATAATAATAATAATAATAATAATAATAATAAAGTTGAATTTATTAACCGCTCCCTCTCCCCACAGGGACTCGGGGCGGTGCACAGGGAGAATAAAACAATAAATATACAAAATACATACAATTTAAAACAGATTAAATTAATTCCTGTGCTAAAATCCCATTAACTAAAAATCCCCACTAAATATAAATAAACAATTAAAAACAATTAAAAAACCCATAGAGAGAGAGAGAGAGACTTCTATTCTATTCTATTCTATTTTTATTGCTATTCTATCCTATCCTATCCTATCCCAGTGGTGGGCAAACTCATTAGTCAACAGAGCCAAATATCAACAATACCACGATTGAAATTTCTTTTGAGAGCCGGAAGGTGTGGCCTGTTTTGTGGGAGTGGCTCAGCGGTCATGTGACTGGGCGGGTGCGGCCAACTTGGAAAATGTGGTGAAACTCACTTAACAACGGTCTTGGTTAGCAACCAAACTTTTAGGCTCAATTGTGGTCATAACTTCTTTCTTTCTTTCACGTTCTGAGGCAGCCACGCAGCCTCAGAACGTGCAGCTCCCGCCGCCAAAGGTCACGGGGCATCAGGCAGGGAAGCCGGTCGCGTCTCCATCGCGGCTCCCTCCGGCAGGCACCACGGCGCATGTTCTGGGGCCGCGCGTCCACCTCCCTCCCAGCCACGCAGCCCCAGAGACAGAGGGAGGAAGGGAGGGAATCAGAGAGGGACTGAAGAGCCACATGCAAGGGGCCAAAGAGCCGCATGCGGCTCGCGAGCCGCGGTTTGCCGACCACTGTCCTATCCTATCCTTATTGCTATTTTATTGTCTCTCATTCCTGTTCCAATTCTGCCAGTGGTAGCGTATAGGTAAAAGTTCTGCAACCCTGACCCCTACTGGTCAAAAGAGGCGCGGCATGTTCCCTCGACAAGGAAGTGCTCAGTCCAGCTCTCCAGGACCATCAACTGGCCTTGGAACAAGAGTGACACTAATATCCAAGAAATGTTGGATTAGAATTATCGAAGGAAGGGCGAAAAAGGAGGGAGGGACAGAATGAATTGGGAATCACAACCCCTCAAAATAAATTTTTTTAAATTAAATAATTAAATTGAATTTTTAAATTGTCCCACGCCTGAATCGGCCGTGACAAGTTGTCCCCTTGGGGACAGATCGGATGGGGGATAGATAGATAGGATTCTTCCTTGGCCCAGTGTGATTGGACACCTGAGGGATTTATCTCTGGTGCATGATCCTCTCTGCCTACATCCAAGCCACCAAAGGGATAGCCACACAGACCATAAAGCCTCGTTACTCATAAGATGCAAATAACAAGGGATCATCGCTTCGGTCTGCAAGGAACAACCCCCAAAACTCAGACAGCCCCAAGGACCCTAACGGTTCAATCCTGAGCCACAACCAGTGGTGGGATTCAGCCGGTTCGCACCTATTCTGGAGAATAATACAATACAATAGCAGAGTTGGATACTGCAAAATCTCCATTCCCTCCCCACTCCAGGGGAAGGATAATAATAATAATAATAATAATAATAATAATAATAATAATAATAATAATAATAATAATAATAATAATAATAATAATAATAATAATAATAATAAATTTTAATTTGTAGACCGCTCCCTCTCCCCATAGGGACTCGGAGCGGTGCACAGGGAGGATAAAAAACAATAAATATACAAACATATTTAAAAACAGATTAAACGATATTCCTGTGCTAAAAATTCCCCATTAAAATACTAAGATTCCCCATAAATTAATATATTAAAAACCCTATAGAAGAGAGACTATAGGATACTGCAAAATCCCCATTCCCTCCCCACTCCAGGGGAAGGATACTGCAAAATCCCCATTCCCTCCCCACTCCAGGGCAAGGTTACTGCAAAATCCCCATTCCCTCCCCACTCCAGGGCAAGGTTACTGCAAACTCCCCATTCCCTCCCCACTCCAGGGGAAGGATAGTGCAAAATCTCCATTCCCTCCCGATCAGCTGGGACTCGGGAGGCACAGAATAGATGGGGGCGAGGCCAGCCAGAGGTGGCATTTGCCGGTTCTCCAAACTACTCAAAATTTCCACGACCGGTTCTCCAGAACTGATCAGAACCGGCTGAATTTCACCCCTGCGCTTATTGCATTGCAACAGCTAAGGCGAAAGCGCCCATCAACCGGAGTGACGTTTGGCTGGCCTCGCCCACCCGACGGTCACATGACCACCGAGCCACGCCTACCCAGCTGGTCATTTGGTCGTTCCATTATGTGGATCCCACCCCTGGCTGCAAGTCTCCTCTTGGGTGAGCAGCCCTTCTGCCCCTGGCTTACTTGAAGGCGTCGTCTTTCCTGGTGAGGGTCGGGGCTGGTGGGGCGTTGATTTTCACCTCCCCTTTCAAATCCGAATCCAGGACTTTGCGCAAGGTGTAGTCGTGCATCTAGGAGAAAGGAGAAGGAGGAATGTCTCCCTAGGATGGGTGAGGAAGGTGGACCTTGGGGTTAAGGTGGAAGACCAAAGAAATTGCGAAATGTGGCAGGGGAAATGAAATGAATTAATCTGCTGCTGTGGCCTAGAGGTGGAGTTCTTGCCTCCCAAGCAGGAGGTTGTGAGCTCGATCCTAGATAGAGGCAGAGGTAGGGTCTCCTGCTTTGACAGGGGGTTGGACTAGATGACCTGCAAGGTCCCTTCCAACTCTTGTTCATCTGTTAATGAGAATGGGGGCAAGGGTGCCAAAAAAAACCCCTTCTTTAAGATTTTGCTCTTGGCAGAATGTTTACTAAAGACAACATTTATAGGAAAGAAGGAAGGAATGGGAAGGAAGAAGGGAAGGAAGAAAGGAAGGGAGGGAGGAGGGAAGGAGGGAAGGAGGGAGGAGGGAAGGAAGGAAGGTGGAAGGAAGGGAGGTAAGGAAGGTGGAAGGGAGGGAGGTAAGGAAGAAATAAAAGGAGGAAGGGAGGGAGGAAGGGAAAGAAGGAAGGAAGGAAAAGAAAGAAGGGAGGGAGGAGGGAAGAAGGAAGGGAGGAAGGGAGGAGGGTAGGAAGGTAGGAGGAAGGAAGGGATGAAGGGAAGGAAGGAAGAAATAAAAGGAAGGGAGGAAGGGAAAGAAGAAAGAAAAGGAAAGAAGGAAGGGAGGGATGAGGGAAGAAGGGAGGGAAGGAGGGAGGAGGGAAAGAAGGACAGGATGAAGGGAGGGAGGGAGAAGGGAAGAAGGGAGGGAGGAGGGAAGAAGGAAGGAAGAAAGGGAGGAAGAATTGAAGGAAGGAAGAAATAAAGGGAGGAAGGAAGGAGGAAGGAAGGGAGGGAGGGAGGGAGGAGGGAAGAAAGAAAGGAAGGATATCAGGGTTGGAAGGCACCTTAGAGGTCTTCTAGTCCAACCCCTTCTCAAGCAAGAGACCCCAGACCACTGCGCACAAATGTTTGTCAAATTTCTTCTTTACAATCTCCAGATGGGGAAGGAAGGAAGGAAGGAAAGGAGAAGGAAAAGGAAGGAAAAGACGTAAGGGAGGAAAAGCATAAAGGGAGGAAGGAAGGAAGGAAGGAAGGAAGGAAGGAAGGAAGGAAGGAAGGAAGGAAGGAAGGAAGGAAGGAAGGAAGGAAGGAAGAAAGAAGGGGAGAAAGGAAGGGAAGGGAGGAGGAGCAGTTGATAGGAGGAGGAAAGATGGCAGGACAGGGAAAGGAAAGAAAGAAAAGACAGAGAAATGCATAAGATGTTTGTTAAGATGTTTGAACCATTGTGCTGAAATCATAGGTAGAATGGTCTTTAACACCTACTCCATGAATAAATACATGTATTGTTATTATGAAACCTATTTCCTTTCTTTTTTTTAAACTCGCTTCCTTTTCATGCCTTATTTCTCCTCTCCTCCCTTCCTTGTTTACAGACGGGAGTTTCCCCAAGGGAGCCAGTGGGCGTCTCTGTAGCCAGGGGGACGTTTGCGGGGGGGGGACCCTGGGAGGCTCGGAAAACAGCTGCGCCAGAAGGATCCCATTCTCAGCATCTGCTCTGGCAATTTTACTGGCCCCGTGGATTATAAACGACCTGGGTTTGTGGCATGGGGGCAGCAGAGAAACTGTGGAGCTGAAGAAGCGTCTTGGATAGGAAGCGAAACGTCTTCAGGAGAAAAACCAAGAAAGTCCAGTTGCCTCCTGAGAAAAAATACGGCATCCAGTTTTGGTCGCCACGATGTAGAAAAGATGTGGAGACTCTGGAAAGAGTGCAGAGAAGAGCAACAAAGAGGATGAGGGGACTGGAGGTTCAAACATATGAAGAACAGCTGCAGGAACTGGGTAGGTCTAGTCTTATGAAAAGAAGGACCAGGGGAGACAGGATAGCAGCCTTCTGATATCTCAGGGGTTGCCCCAAAGAAGAGGGAGTCAAACTATTCTCCAAAGCACCTGAGGGCAGAACAAGAAGCAATGGGTGGAAACTAATCAAGGAGAGAAGCAACTTAGAACTGAGGAGGAATTTCCTGACAGTGAGAACAATTAATCAGTGGAACAGAAGTTGCCTCCAGAAGTTGTGAATGCCCCAACACTGGAAGTCTTCAAGAAGATGTTGGATAGCCATTTGTCTGAAATGGTATAGGGCTTCCTGCCTAGGCAGGGGGTTGGACTAGAAGACCTCCAAGGTCCCTTTCAACTCTGTTATTTTATAGGAAGGAAGGAAGTTGAACTTGAACAGTGGGCACTATCTAATAAAATGAAATTCAATTGTGAAAAAAGTAAGGTTCTACATTTAGGCAAGAAAAACAAAATGCACAGGTACAGTATAGGTGGTACCTTGCTCAATAGTAGCAACTGTGAGAGGGATCTAGGAATCCTAGTGGACAACCATTTAAATAGGAGCCAGCAGTGTGCAGCAGCTGCCAAAAAAGCCAACACAGTTCTAGGCTGCATAAACAGAGGGAGAGAATCTAGATCGGGTGAAGGGTTAATGCCACTGTATAGTGCCTTGGTAAGGCCACACTTGGAATACTGCATACAGTTTTGGTCGCCACGATGTAGAAAAGACGTGGAGACTCTGGAAAGAGTGAAGAGAAGAGCAACCAAGGTGATTAGGGGACTGGAGGCTCAAATATATGAAGAACGGCTGCAGGAGCTGGGTATGTCTAGTTTGATGAAGAGAAGGACCAGGGGAGACATGATAGCAGTGTTCCGATATCTCAGAGGGTGCCACAAAGAAGAGGGAGTCAAACTATTCTCCAAGGCACCTGGGGGCAGGACAAGAAGCAATGGGTGGAAACTAATCACGGAGAGAAGCAACTTAGAACTGAGGAGGAATTTCCTGACAGTTAGGACAATTAACCTCTGGAACAGAAGTTGCCTCCAGAAGTTGTGAATGCCCCAACACTGGAAATCTTTAAGAAGATGTTAGATAGCCATTTGTCTGAAATGGTATAAGGTTCCTGCCTACGTAGGGGGTTGGACTAGAAGACCTCCAAGGTCCCTTCCAACTCTGCTATTGTATTGTATTGTATTGTATTGTATTGTATTGTATTGTATTGTATTGTATTGTATTGTATTGTATTGTATTGTATTGTATTTCTTATAATCTTTTTAGACTGTTGCTTTCTGGCAGAAGATACAGAACAACTAAAACTCGGACTCCATGTCTTCCCAGAACTATCATTGCACTCAACCATGACTTCAAGGGCCACCATCCCTGAGCTGTTGGGCAGCATGTGTGGATGCTTGGGTGGTTTAAGGGCAGGGAATTTTTGGGTGGGTGCCTGGGTGGGTGGGTGGGGGGTGTTTGGGGATTGTCATGTGTGTTGGGCCTGGTCTCTGGATGTTATGTGAATTCGTTGTGTGCGTAAACTGTGTACATACATACAGTAACAATAAAGTAAAGTCCAGTTCCCAAATTCTCTAGGATGGGAGAGAATCTCTACAGATACCTTGTTAAACTCACACATTTGTGAGTGAGGCTCTGAATTTCGGCAGCCCTGCCTTGGTCATTCCTGGATCTCAGGCTGTTTGTGTGTATGTGTGTGTCTCTCGCTGTCTACTTTCTTTGTGTGTGTTTGTGTGTGTGTATAACATCAGATGGGAGAGATAGCAGTGATGGCTAATTAGCACCCACACGCGCCCACACCTTTGAAGTTTATTTTATTTGAGTTTATTGGTTTTCTATACCGCCCTACTCCCGAAGGACTCAGGGCGGTGTACAGCCAGAATAAAACACAGATATATAAAAGTTAAAAAGAAAGCTTTTAAAAGACATAATTAAAATACTGGTCGAAACGTGGGAAAAACCCAAACTAACCCTGATTAAAATTAATAAAAATGTAAATTTAAAAATTTTTAAATCCTGTTTTATGCCAGCCGGGCTTGTTGGAAGAAAAAGGTTTTCAGACCTAAGTCAGGGCTAGTTCTTAATTCGTTCCAGAGGACAGGGGCTCCCATGGAGAAGGCTCTCCCCTGGGTGTCGCCAGTCAACATTGTCTAGCCGAGGGCACCAGGAGGAGACCCTCTCTGTGGGAGCGTCCGGGCCGGTGGGAGGCTCTCGGTGGCAGAAGGCGATCTCATAGGTACCCTTGAAGAGCCCCCGGAGGCTCCAACTGGTCCAGAATGCGGCCACGTGGGTAATTATGGGGGCGACGCGACGCTCCCATGTAACACCTGTCCTATGCGAGCTGCACTGGCTTCCAGTGGTTTTCCGGGTGCGATTCAAGGTGTTAGTAATCATCTTTAAAGCGCTCCATGGCTGAGGACCTGGGTACCTACGAGATCGTCTTCTGCCACCAAGAGCCTCCCACCGGCCAGTTCTCTCCCATAGAGAGGGTCTCCTCCTGGTGCCCTCGGCTTTATAGCGTTTCCATTCTCCTCCACTCGAGAGCCCCAAAGGAGTTGTCAATACAATACAATAGCAGACTTGGAAGGGACCTTGGAGGTCATCTAGTCCAACTTCCTGCCAAGGCAGGAAGCCCTATACCACTTCAGACAAATGGCTATCCAACATCTTCTTAAAGACTTCCAGTGTTGGGGCATTCACGACTTCTGGAGGCAAGTACTTCCACTGGTTAATTGTTCTCACTGTCAGGAAATTCCTCCTCAGTTCTAAGTTGCTTCTCTCCTTGATTAGTTTCCACCCATTGCTTCTTGTCCTGCCCCCAGGTGCCTTGGAGAAAAGTTTGGCTCCCTCTTCTTTGTGGCACCCTCTGAGATATCGGAACACTGCTATCATGTCTCCCCTGGTCCTTCTTTTCATTCAACTAGACATGCACAGTTCCTGCAACCGTTCTTCATATGTTTGAGTCTCCAGTCCCCTCATCCTCTTGGTTGCTCTTCTCTGCACTCTTTCCAGAGTCTCCACGTCTTTTCTACATCGTGACGACCAAAACTGGATGCAAATATTCCAAGTGTGGCCTTCCCAAGGCATTACAAAAGTGGTATTAACATTTTGTTTCTCTTGCCTAAATGGAGAATCTTCCTCTTTTCACCCTTGAATTTCATTCAGTTAGACAGTGCCCAATGTCAATAATAGAGCATAAACTCCACCTGCTGGCCATTCTCAGCAGAAGCAGAGAAATTCGCTCCATCCACAGATCCTTTTTGGGTACACAGGGAGTCCTCCACTTACGACCAAATTTCTATTCCGTTTGTTTGCGGATGACTTGCTAGACAAAGGGGAACAAATTTTAAACCAGGGTTACAATAGCATTACCCGGCTCTCTCCAGGCTCCATGAAATAGGCGGTGATGCTTTGAAGGCCCGGGGCACGGCCCGACAGCCACTCCACCCCGGCTAGGATGATCTGCAGTAGACTTTGCTGGGTGCGGATGTGATGGTAGGCTATGCTGAATGAGTGCGCGATCCCCTGAGGAAGAACAAAGTTATTGCCGTTGATTGATCTGGTGTTGAAGTTCACCCAGCTGAAAGCCGGCTGGCTTCAGATAGAAAGTCCCTACAGAGAGTGGTGAGGACAGTGGAGAAGATTATAGGAAGCTATACAAGCAGTATACGCCTAGAACTCAAAGCATTGTCACCCACACCCACCCACTTCATGGTCTGTTTCTGTCGCTCCCCTCTGGGAGGGGGCTTCGGAGTATTTCCCGCAGGACTTCCAGATTCTGCAACCGCTTTGTTCCCTTAGGCCACCCGTCTGGTAAACTCGCAAGATTCATATTTCTCGCCATGTGGGTGGATACCTCCCAACTGGACTGTGTTGTTTCTCTTCATCGTACATGATACTATATTTTTCAGAGTATAAGTTGCACCAAGGTTTTGAAGAGGCAAATTTTTAAAAAAAGTTTTTGCACTCTGCAAACCTCCCAAAAACGGCCCGTTTTTCACAAAAACAGGCCCTTTTTGGTCACAAACAGGGCGTGGATAGCCTTTAGGAGGCTTGTAGAGGGCCTCTGGGGGCTGGGGGTGGCCAAAATCTATTCTATTCTACTCTACTCTTAATTCTAATTCTAATTCTAATTCTATTCTATTCTATTCTATTCTTAATTCTAATTCTAATTTTATTCTACTCTATTCTTTATTCTACTTCTAATTTCTATTCTATTATTTATTCTCGTTTGCATTCTATTCTGTTTTGTTCCTATTCCTATTCCTATTCTATTCTTTGTTCCAATATTCTATTCTATTCTATTCTATTCTATTCTATTCTATTCTATTCTATTCTTTGGTCCAATATTCTATTCTATTCTATTCTATTCTATTCTATTCTATTCTTTGGTCCAATATTCTATTCTATTCTATTCTATTCTATTCTATTCTATTCTATTCTATTCTATTCTATTCTTTGGTCCAATATTCTATTCTATTCTATTCTATTCTATTCTATTCTATTCTATTCTATTCTTTGGTCCAATATTCTATTCTATTCTATTCTATTCTATTCTATTCTTTGGTCCAATATTCTATTCTATTCTATTCTATTCTATTCTATTCTATTCTATTCTATTCTATTCTTTGGTCCAATATTCTATTCTATTCTATTCTATTCTATTCTATTCTATTCTTTGGTCCAATATTCTATTCTATTCTATTCTATTCTTTTTCTATCCTATCCTATCCATATCCTATCCATATCCTATCCTATCCTATCCTATCCTATTCTATTCTATTCTATTCTTTGGTCCAATATTCTATTCTATTCTATTCTGTTCTATTCTATTCTATTCTATTCTTTTTCTATCCTATCCTATCCTATCCATATCCTATCCATATCCTATCCTATCCTATCCTATCCTATCCTATCCTATCCTATCCTATCCTATTCTATTCTATTCTATTCTATTCTATTCTTTGGTCCAATATTCTATTCTATTCTATTCTATTCTATTCTATTCTATTCTATTCTATTCTATTCTTTGGTCCAATATTCTATTCTATTCTATTCTATTCTATTCTTTGGTCCAATATTCTATTCTATTCTATTCTTTGGTCCAATATTCTATTCTATTCTATTCTGTTCTATTCTATTCTATTCTATTCTTTTTCTATCCTATCCTATCCTATCCATATCCTATCCATATCCTATCCTATCCTATCCTATCCTATCCTATCCTATTCTATTCTATTCTATTCTTTGGTCCAATATTCTATTCTATTCTATTCTATTCTATTCTATTCTATTCTTTGGTACAATATTCTATTCTATTCTATTCTATTCTATTCTATTCTATTCTTTGGTCCAATATTCTATTCTATTCTATTCTTTGGTCCAATATTCTATTCTATTCTATTCTATTCTATTCTATTCTATTCTATTCTATTCTAATTCTATCCTATCCTATCCTATCCATATCCTATCCATATCCTATCCTATCCTATCCTATTCTATTCTATTCTATTCTATTCTATTCTTTGGTCCAATATTCTATTCTATTCTATTCTGTTCTATTCTATTCTATTCTATTCTTTTTCTATCCTATCCTATCCTATCCATATCCTATCCATATCCTATCCTATCCTATCCTATTCTATTCTATTCTATTCTTTGGTCCAATATTCTATTCTATTCTATTCTGTTCTATTCTATTCTATTCTATTCTTTTTCTATCCTATCCTATCCTATCCATATCCTATCCATATCCTATCCTATCCTATCCTATCCTATCCTATCCTATCCTATCCTATCCTATCCTATTCTATTCTATTCTATTCTATTCTTTGGTCCAATATTCTATTCTATTCTATTCTATTCTATTCTTTGGTCCAATATTCTATTCTATTCTATTCTATTCTATTCTATTCTTTGGTCCAATATTCTATTCTATTCTATTCTATTCTATTCTATTCTATTCTTTTTCTATCCTATCCTATCCTATCCTATCCATATCCTATCCATATCCTATCCTATCCTATCCTATCCTATCCTATCCTATCCTATCCTATCCTATCCTATTCTATTCTATTCTATTCTATTCTTTGGTCCAATATTCTATTCTATTCTATTCTGTTCTATTCTATTCTATTCTTTTTCTATCCTATCCTATCCTATCCTATCCATATCCTATCCATATCCTATCCTATCCTATCCTATCCTATCCTATCCTATTCTATTCTATTCTATTCTATTCTATGTTTTCTATTCCATTCCATTCCATTCTTAATTCTAATTCTAATTCTAATTCTAATTCTAACTCTATTCTATTCTTTATTCCCATTCTCATTCTGTTCTATGCAATGGAATTCTGGGAGTGGAAGCCCACCCCTCTTAAAGCCTGAGGGATGGGTCAGGAATTCAAGCCCGTAAGATTGGGAAACATTACCTTGGACTGAAGAGCAGCTAATGGGGCCTTTCTAACGAAGTCAAGACAAGACCCCCTTCCCCTCCACCCCCCAAGTCCTGTCTCCCCACTTTCATTCCCACCTGATAGTAACGGATCTCGTGGGGGACGAAGATGGTTTTCTTCTTTGTGTCCTGGAGGGTGTCCAGCCCGAGGATCCCGAAGACTCTTCTCCGGACGTCTTCCAGGGGCAGCACCAGGAAGGAGCCCCTCTGCTCGTCTTTGGGCCGGTCGGGGTTCCAGAAGTGGATGTTTCCATGCAGGTGAACTCTCGGGACGTGGATGGGCTTGTCATCCAAGGCGGCTGCAAAGCTGGGGGGGGGGGTAAGGTGGGTGTGTGGATGTGCGCGGGAGGGAAGAGGGGCTTTGGTGAGGAGGGGATCAGCCAATAGCAGCAGAAGAGGAGGGAGGGCAGATGTCCCACCCACGAATGGATGGATGGGATGGATCCAAAAAATGGATGGATCGATGAATGGATGGATGGATAGTTGGACAGATGGAGGGACAGAGGGATGGAGGGATGGGTGGGCAGGCAGGCAGAGAGTTGGAAAATATATGGAGGGATGGATGGATTGAAGGATGGATGGATGGATGGGATGAATAGATGTATCAAAAAAATTGATGGATCGATGGATGAAGAGATGATGCAGGGATGGAGGGATGGGCAGGCAGGCAGTTGGAAAATAGATATGGATAGATGGATGGATGGATGGATAGATAGAATGAATCAAAAATTTGATGGATGGATGGATGAATGGAGGGAGGGATGGAGGGATGGATGAAGGGAGGGAGGGATGGGCAGGCAGGCAGGCAGTTGGAAAATAGATATGGATGGATGGATGGATGGATGGATTGAAAGATTGATGGATCGATGGATGGGATGAATAGATGGATCGAAAAATCCATGAATGGATGAGATAGCTGGATCAACGGATTGATGACTAGATGAATGGATGGGATGGAGAAATGGATTGAAAGATTGATGGATTGATGAATGAATGGACAGATGGATGGATGAATGGATAGAATTGGAAGGGACCTTGGAGGTCATCTAGTCCAACCCCCTGCCTAGGCAGGAAACCCTATACCCTTTCAGACAAATGGCTATGCAACATCTTCTTGAAGACTTGCAGTGTTGGGGCATTCACAACTTCTGGAGGCAACTTCTGTTCCACTGGTTAATTGTTCTCACTGTCAGGAAATTCCTCCTCAGTTCTAAGTTGCTTCTCTCCTTGATTGGTTTCCACCCATTGCTTCTAGTTCTACCCTCAGGTGCCTTGGAGAATAGCTTGACCCCCCTCTTATTTGGGGCAACCCCTGAGATATTGGAACACTGATATCATGTCTCCCCTAGTCCTTCTTTTTATAAAAGAAGGATGGATGAATTGATTAATGGGTAAGATGGATGGATGGATGGATGGATGGATGGATGGATGGATGGATGGATAGATCGACTGAATGATTGATGAGTGAATTGACAGATGGATAGATGAGTAGATGGATGAATGGGTGGATGGGTGGATGAATCAATTAATGCATGGATGAGATGAATGGATGGATGAATAGATGATCAAAAAATCCATGAACAGATGGATGGATCAAAAATCCATGAATGGATGGATAGATGGATGGATCAAAGGATCAATGGATGGATGGATGAATTGATTAATGAATGGATGAGATGGATAGATGGATTGAAAGACTGATGAGTGAATAGACAGATGGATAGATGTGTAGATGGATGAATGGATGAATGAATGGATGGATGAATTGATTAATGGATGGATGGATGGATGAATAGATGATCGAAAAATCCATGAATGGATGGATGGATCAAAACTCCATGAATCGATGGATAGATGGATCAAAGGATCGATGACTGGATAGATGGATGGATGAGATAGATGAATTAATGAATGGATGAGATGGATAGATGGATTGAAAGACTGATGAGTGAATAGACAGATGGATAGATGAGTAGGTGGATGAATGGATGAATGAATGGATGGATGAATTGATTAGTGGATGGATGGATGGATGAATAGATGATCGAAAAATCCATGAATGGATGGATAAATGGATCAAAGGATCGATGACTGGATGGATGAATTAATGAATGGATGAGATGGATGGATGGATGGACACCCATTGAGAGCCTCTCACCTGACTCCCGGCATATCCATGAAAAGTATCTGTTTGAGAAGAAAAGGGGCATCGTCCTCTGTGCAGGCCACATAGCGGAGGAGAATGTCTCCCCGCTCAGGGGCAACAACATTGTATTCCAGAAGGGCGATGTAGGCACTGACTTTCTTCTTATCTCCATGGGCATCAGTGTCCTGAGAGAGGGAGAAGGAGAGCAAACTTATTGTCCTAAATTATGGGGTAGCTTAATAACTGGTCCAAAATTGTCCAGGACCTCGAAGATGAAGATGAACCTGGACCTTCAAGTCCATGGACATCATGTCTCCCTGCCCAAGCCTTCCCCCTTTCTCCAGGCTTTGGTCCAGTTCAAAGTGCCAACCTACCTCGACTTCCTCCTGAAGGACAGACCCCCTGACCCGTAAACCTGGTTCTTTCTTGTTCTTCTCGGGGGCCACCTCAGGTTCGATGCTCCGGAGAGAGTCCGGTTGACGGATCTACTCACCCTGGAGAGAGCCTTGAAGACCTCTTGGTAGATGGGCTCCATGCACCCTCCGCTGGTCATGGCCGTGTGTTCGATCCGGAGCAGCCATTTGCGGCGCGCGTTCCCCCGCAAGCATTCCAGGTGGGTGCGCCTCATGGACATCATCAGGAACTCCACAATGTTGTCCAACACCTCATCTTCGGCTCCGGTGAGCTCGGACATCACCAGCTCGATGTAGATTTGGAAGTCTTTCCGCGTCAGCTTGACGATCCCGCTGGGGTGCCAGGTGGGGAAGGGAAGCTGCACCTTAGCTGTGGGGGTAAGAATTAAGGGTCAGCATGGTGGGACATGTGCCAGGGTTCCAAACAGCATCCAAAATTAAATCAGAGTCCGAGGCAAAGGGTTCCTCAAAGTTCCCATTGATGAAGAGAGCCATGTTGGCACATCTGTGGGAAACCCGAATCTGGAAGCTTCCCGGTACTCTCCACACAGTTGAAAAGTTCAAGATCTTGCCCCCCCACACCCACAAGTCCATCCCATGGTCCAATCTCCCACTGCTACGATGGCAGCTTCCACCCCTCCAGTTCCAGTCCGGTGCAGAGGTGCAGAGACAAAGGATGACCTTGGCTTTCTAGAAAGAATATTGTTATGGCTACCTATCTTCTCCCTCCGTACAATTAGCCCTTCCCATTTTCCCACCATAGAAAAGGCCTAATAGAATAATAATAGAAAGGGTGGCAGGCCAAAGATCCACAAGAAAAGATGGCTGCAGGCCTTGGCTTTCTAGGAAGAATGTTGTTATGGCTGCCTATCATCTAACTCTGTACAATCCCTGCTCCCATTGAAAATGCATAGTAGAAGAATAGAATGTATGGTGGGCCAAAGATCCAAAAGAAAAGATGGCTTGCAGGCCTGATAACATGTGCTTTTCTGCTGGGGTCCCAGGAAGATGGGCCTTGTGGTCCCCACTCCTGATTCCTTCAGATGATGCTGTTAAAAATGTGCCGTTTTCTTTTTTTTTTTAAATTAAATTTATACCCCTCCCTTTTCCAAGAGGACCCAGGGCGGCGGAGAAATTCTTCCGTGGCAACAGGAGAAATCAAAATCAGAGGTCAGAAGGTGCATCTGCCTCGCACCAGATTCATCAGCAGAAGCTTCAACAAAGGACAGAATTGGAAGGGACCTTGGAGGTCTTCTAGTCCAACTCCCTGCTCAAGCAGGAGAGCCTTACAGAATAATAGAATTGGAAGGGACCTTGGAGGTCTTCTAGTCCAACTCCCTGCTCAAGCAGAAAAACCTTACAGAATAATAGAATTGAAAGGGACCTTGGAGGTCTTCTAGTCCAACTCCCTGCTCAAGCAGGAGGGCCGTACAGAATAATAGAATTGAAAGGGACCTTGGAGGTCTTCTAGTCCAACTCCCTGCTCAAGCAGGAGAGCCTTACAGAATAATAGAATTGGAAGGGACCTTGGAGGTCTTCTAGTCCAACTCCCTGCTCAAGCAGAAAAACCTTACAGAATAATAGAATTGAAAGGGACCTTGGAGGTCTTCTAGTCCAACTCCCTGCTCAAGCAGGAGGGCCGTACAGAATAATAGAATTGAAAGGGACCTTGGAGGTCTTCTAGTCCAACTCCCTGCTCAAGCAGGAGGGCCTTACAGAATAATAGAATTGGAAGGGACCTTGGAGGTCTTCTAGTCCAACTCCCTGCTCAAGCAGGAGGGCCTTACAGAATAATAGAATTGAAAGGGACCTTGGAGGTCTTCTAGTCCAACTCCCTGCTCGAGCAGGAGAGCCTTACAGAATAATAGAATTGGAAGGGACCTTGGAGGTCTTCTAGTCCAACCCTCTGCTCAAGCAGGAGAGCCTTACAGAATAATAGAATTGGAAGGGACCTTGGAGGTCTTCTAGTCTAACCCCCTTGCTCAAGCAGGAGAGCCTTACAGAATAATAGAATTGGAAGGGACCTTGGAGGTCTTCTAGTCCAACCCTCTGCTCAAGCAGGAGAGCCTTACAGAATAATAGAATTGGAAGGGACCTTGGAGGTCTTCTAGTCTAACCCCCTTGCTCAAGCAGGAGGGCCTTACAGAATAATAGAATTGGAAGGGACCTTGGAGGTCTTCTAGTCCAACCCTCTGCTCAAGCAGGAGAGCCTTACAGAATAATAGAATTGGAAGGGACCTTGGAGGTCTTCTAGTCTAACCCCCTTGCTCAAGCAGGAGGGCCTTACAGAATAATAGAATTGAAAGGGACCTTGGAGGTCTTCTAGTCCAACTCCCTGCTCGAGCAGGAGAGCCTTACAGAATAATAGAATTGGAAGGGACCTTGGAGGTCTTCTAGTCCAACCCTCTGCTCAAGCAGGAGAGCCTTACAGAATAATAGAATTGGAAGGGACCTTGGAGGTCTTCTAGTCTAACCCCCTTGCTCAAGCAGGAGAGCCTTACAGAATAATAGAATTGGAAGGGACCTTGGAGGTCTTCTAGTCCAACCCTCTGCTCAAGCAGGAGAGCCTTACAGAATAATAGAATTGGAAGGGACCTTGGAGGTCTTCTAGTCTAACCCCCTTGCTCAAGCAGGAGGGCCTTACAGAATAATAGAATTGGAAGGGACCTTGGAGGTTTTCTAGTCCAACCCTCTGCTCAAGCAGGAGAGCCTTACAGAATAATAGAATTGGAAGGGACCTTGGAGGTCTTCTAGTCCAACCCCCTTGCTCAAGCAGGAGGGCCTTACAGAATAATAGAATTGGAAGGGACCTTGGAGGTCTTCTAGTCCAACTCCCTGCTCAAGCAGGAGGGCCTTACAGAATAATAGAATTGGAAGGGACCTTGGAGGTCTTCTAGTCCAACCCCCTTGCTCAAGCAGGAGAGCCTTACAGAATAATAGAATTGGAAGGGACCTTGGAGGTCATCTAGTCCAACCCCCTTG
Source organism: Rhabdophis nuchalis (assembly GCA_039707465.1). Taxonomy (NCBI): domain Eukaryota; kingdom Metazoa; phylum Chordata; class Lepidosauria; order Squamata; family Natricidae; genus Rhabdophis; species Rhabdophis nuchalis. The sequence goes on from CM077643.1 coordinate 407,183,463, forward strand.
CTCAAGCGGGAGACCCTGGACCATTTTAATCAATCAATCAACCAATCAATCAGAATGTAGCTGGAAGGGGCCTTGGAGGTCTTCTAGTCCAGCCCTCCTGCTCAAGCGGGAGACCCTAGACCATTTCAATCAATCAATCAACAAATCAATCAGAATAGAACTGGAAGGGGCCTTGGAGGTCTTCTAGTCCAGCCCCCTGCTCAAGCAGGAGACCCTAAACCATTTCAATCAATCAGTTCATCCAACCATCAATCAATCAGAATGGAGCTGGAAGGGGCCTTGGAGGTCTTCTAGTCCAGCCCCCTGCTCAAGCAGGAGACCCTAAACCATTTCAATCAATCAGTTCATCTATCCATCAATCAGAATGGAGCTGGAAGGGGCCTTGGAGGTCTTCTGGTCCAGCCCCCTGCTCAAGCAGGAGACCCTAAACCATTTCAATCAATCAGTCCATCCATCCATCAATCAGAATGGAGCTGGTCGGGGCCTTGGAGGTCTTCTAGTCCAACCCCCTGCTCAAGCAGGAGACCCTAAACCATTTCAATCAATCAGTTCATCCATCCATCAATCAGAATGGAGCTGGAAGGGACCTTGGAGGTCTTCTAGTCCAGCCCCCCTGCTCAAGCAGGAGACCCTAAACCATTTCAATCAATCAGTTCATCCATCCATCAATCAGAATGGAGCTGGAAGGGACCTTGGAGGTCTTCTAGTCCAGCCCCCCTGCTCAAGCAGGAGACCCTAAACCATTTCAATCAATCAGTTCATCCATCCATCAATCAGAATGGAGCTGGAAGGGACCTTGGAGGTCTTCTAGTCCAACCCCCTTGCTCAAGCAGGAGAGCCTTACAGAATAATAGAATTGGAAGGGACCTTGGAGGTCTTCTAGTCCAACCCTCTGCTCAAGCAGGAGGGCCTTACAGAATAATAGAATTGGAAGGGACCTTGGAGGTTTTCTAGTCCAACCCTCTGCTCAAGCAGGAGAGCCTTACAGAATAATAGAATTGGAAGGGACCTTGGAGGTCTTCTAGTCCAACCCCCTTGCTCAAGCAGGAGGGCCTTACAGAATAATAGAATTGGAAGGGACCTTGGAGGTCTTCTAGTCCAACTCCCTGCTCAAGCAGGAGGGCCTTACAGAATAATAGAATTGGAAGGGACCTTGGAGGTCTTCTAGTCCAACCCCCTTGCTCAAGCAGGAGAGCCTTACAGAATAATAGAATTGGAAGGGACCTTGGAGGTCATCTAGTCCAACCCCCTTGCTCAAGCGGGAGACCCTGGACCATTTTAATCAATCAATCAACCAATCAATCAGAATGTAGCTGGAAGGGGCCTTGGAGGTCTTCTAGTCCAGCCCTCCTGCTCAAGCGGGAGACCCTAGACCATTTCAATCAATCAATCAACAAATCAATCAGAATAGAACTGGAAGGGGCCTTGGAGGTCTTCTAGTCCAGCCCCCTGCTCAAGCAGGAGACCCTAAACCATTTCAATCAATCAGTTCATCCAACCATCAATCAATCAGAATGGAGCTGGAAGGGGCCTTGGAGGTCTTCTAGTCCAGCCCCCTGCTCAAGCAGGAGACCCTAAACCATTTCAATCAATCAGTTCATCCATCCATCAATCAGAATGGAGCTGGAAGGGGCCTTGGAGGTCTTCTGGTCCAGCCCCCTGCTCAAGCAGGAGACCCTAAACCATTTCAATCAATCAGTCCATCCATCCATCAATCAGAATGGAGCTGGTCGGGGCCTTGGAGGTCTTCTAGTCCAACCCCCTGCTCAAGCAGGAGACCCTAAACCATTTCAATCAATCAGTTCATCCATCCATCAATCAGAATGGAGCTGGAAGGGACCTTGGAGGTCTTCTAGTCCAGCCCCCCTGCTCAAGCAGGAGACCCTAAACCATTTCAATCAATCAGTTCATCCATCCATCAATCAGAATGGAGCTGGAAGGGACCTTGGAGGTCTTCTAGTCCAGCCCCCCTGCTCAAGCAGGAGACCCTAAACCATTTCAATCAATCAGTTCATCCATCCATCAATCAGAATGGAGCTGGAAGGGACCTTGGAGGTCTTCTAGTCCAACCCCCTTGCTCAAGCAGGAGAGCCTTACAGAATAATAGAATTGGAAGGGACCTTGGAGGTCTTCTAGTCCAACCCCCTTGCTCAAGCAGGAGAGCCTTACAGAATAATAGAATTGGAAGGGACCTTGGAGGTCTTCTAGTCCAACCCCCTTGCTCAAGCAGGAGAGCCTTACAGAATAATAGAATTGGAAGGGACCTTGGAGGTCTTCTAGTCCAGCCCTCCTGCTCAAGCGGGAGACCCTAAACCATTTCAATCAATCAATCAACAAATCAATCAGAATAGAACTGGAAGGGGCCTTGGAGGTCTTCTAGTCCAACCCCCTGCTGAAGCAGGAGATCCTAAACCATTTCCATCAATCAATCAATCCATCCATCCATCAATCAGAATGGAGCTGGAAGGGACCTTGGAGGTCTTCTAGTCCAACCCCCTGCTCAAGCAAGAGACCCTAAACCATTTCCATCAATCAATCCATCCATCCATCAATCAGAATGAAGCTGGAAGGGACCTTGGAGGTCTTCTAGTCCAACCCACTGCTTAAGCAGGAGATCCTAAACCATTTCCATCAATCAATCAATCCATCCATCCATCAATCAGAATGGAGCTGGAAGGGACCTTGGAGGTCTTCTAGTCCAGCCCCACTGCTCAAGGGGGAGACTCTCTACCGTTCCTGATCAGGTGGGCTTTTTCTCTGGAGGCGGGGGGGGGGGTCTTTGGGTGTCCCCTCACCCTTGTTCAGGGCCTCATCCTCCATGCCTTCCTTAAAGGTGCTGAGGACCGAATCCACCTCGGACATCTCCAAGAACCCTGAAGACTCGTTGTCCCACTTCTCAAAGAGGGCCGAGATCAGAAGCTGCTGCCGGACCAGCATGGACGCCCGATGAACCTGGGGGAAGCGGGAGGGAAGAGCGATGTTAGGAAGTCCCTGGTGCACAGGAAGTCCTCGACTTCCGACCCCAAGGGAGCCCCCACATTTCTGTTGCTTAGCGACCGAGTTGTTAATTGAGCTTTGCCCCATCTTGTTGAAGTGGCTCCCTGCATTGTTAGGCTAGTGGAAATAGCAAGGGGCCTTGGACTTATATCCCGCTTCATAGGGGTCAGCGGCTGGCCCTCAACGGTGTGGCTCCTCCTCTGACCCACTTCGGAAGGGTGGGAGGCTGAGTCGACCTGGAGCCAGTCAGGATCGAACTGCTGGCAGTGGGCAGAGTTTGGCCCTGCAGTACTGCATTTTACCCACTGCGCCACCACAGCCTCCTTGCTTCCTTCTGCTCATTTTCCTTCCTTCCTTCCTTCCTTCCTTCCTTCCTTCCTTCCTTCCTTCCTTCCTTTCCTTCCTTCCTTCCTTTCCTTCACATGTTTTCCCCTTTCCCTTCTTTCCTTCCTTCTTTCCTTCCCATCTTTTCCCCTTTGCCTTCCTCTCTCCCTCCATTCCCATCTTCCTCCTTTCCTTTCTTTCCCTTTTTCCTTTCCATATTTTCCCCTTCCCTTCTTTCCTTCTTTCATTCCCACCTTTCCCCCCATTTCCTTCCTTCTTTCCTTCCTCCCTTCCTTTGTTCCTTTGTTCCTTCCTTCTGTCTTCTTTCTCTCTGTCTGTCTCTTTCTTTCTTTCTCTTTCTTTCTTCTTTCTTTCTTTCTTTCTTTCTTTCTCCCTTTTTTCTTTCTTTCTGTCTCTGTCTCTGTCTCTTCTTTCCTTCTTTCCTTCCTTCGTTCCTTCCGTCCTTTCTCTCTGTCTCTCTCTTTCTTTCTTTCTCTTTCTTTCTTTCTTTCTCTTTCTTTCTTTCTCCCTTTTTTCTTTCTGTCTCTGTCTCTGACTCTGACTCTGTCTCTCTCTGTCTCTCTTCCTTCCTTCCTTCCTTCCTTCCTTCCTTCCTTCCTTCTTTCTCTTTCTTTCTTTCTTTCTCCCTTTTTTCTTTCTGTCTCTGTCTCTGTGTCTGTCTCTCTTCCTTCCTTCCTTCCTTCCTTCTTTCTTTCTTTCTCTTTCTTTCATTCTCCCTTTTTTCTTTCTGTCTCTGTCTCTCTCTGTCTCTCTTCCTTCCTTCTTTCCTTCCTTCCTTCCCTCCTTCCTTCTTTCTTTCTCTTTCTTTCTTTCTTTCTTTCTTTCTCCCTTTTTTCTTTCTGTCTCTGTCTCTGTCTCTGTCTCTCTCTGTCTCTCTTCCTTCCTTCTTTCCTTCCTTCCTCCCTCCCTCCCTCCCTCCCTCCCTCCCTCTCTCTCTCTCTCTCTCTCTCTCTCTCTCAGCACCCCCACCCCCCGTCTCCCCACTTGGTTTTAGGCTGTGTGACATGCGACGGTCAGAACTTTTCTTTTTAAACTTTTTTTAGTATCTTTGACTACCGGCTTGGGCGAAGCAGCCCGAACCGGTAGCGTTTCCCCCCTGGACAGGGGGCTGTGGGGGGTTTACTTTGTCCAGCTGGCTGAACTTCTGAGCGTCCGTCTGCTGGTATCCCTTCTTCATGAACTCGATGACCTTCTTCAGCCGTGGCAGAGACGTCCCGTCGCTGACAAAGGTCTCCATCAGCTGCACGAACTGAGGCAGGTTGAGGGAATTCTTCTCAAAGGGGCTGAGGGATGCCGGGGGCCCCCGGGACTGGATCTCCATCATGCCCATCCGCAGATCTGGGAAGAGAAAGACTCGCTGGAGCTCCTCTGGCCAGAGGCCGAAGCCGGACCAAGAGAAAGAAGCCAAGGGGAGAAGCACGCTGTGGAGGCAGACGGGTCCTAGAATCTGGGGGGGCTGGAAGGAAGAGACCGTGGAGGTCTTCTAGTCCAACCCTCTTGCCCAAGGCTGCAGACCTTATGCCATGCTGAGGAAATGGTTGTCCAATGGCTTCTTGAAAGGCAGATGATAGAGATGATTGATAGATTGAATATCGTAGGTAGGGAGGTAGATAGATAGATTGATAGATGATAGAGATAAAGACAGAATCAAAAACAAATCAAAGAAATCAAAATAAAACCCTCTACCTGAGAACCTGGAGTCTTCCTTATTCCAATCCTCCCGGATCTCCTTTCCATAATTCGCGTACTTGAAGGTCAGGTCTTCCGTCTCAAACTTGCCTGGGGGAACAACAACAGAGCCGCCTGGTGGCACCACCCGAAATGGGTCTCCTCGGTGGTGGCCCCCTTTTTAATGGAACGTCCTTCCCCCTGAAGTATGGCCGCCCCCTCCCCCACTCTGCGGCTTTCTCTGAAAGTCCCTAAAAACGGGGCTCCATGGGTGGGATTTCATGAGCTTTTATTACACAGGTATTGTGTCAGGGTTCCAAGCAGCCTCCGAAAGTCAGAGTCCGAAGTAAAGAATTTAATAAGAGAGACATGTTGGTACAATCTGTGGAAAACCTGAATCTGAAAGCTTCCTGGTTTCCCCCAACCAGTTGAAAGTCCAAGATCTCCCCCCCCCCCCCCCCACACACACACAAGTCCATCCCATGGTCCAATCTCCCACTGCCACGCTGGCAACTTCCACCTCTCCAGTTTGGGTCAGGTGCAGAGGTGCAGAGACAAAGGATGATCTTGGATTTCTAGAAAAAATGTTGTTATGGCTACCTGTCATCTGACTCCATACAATCTCCTCTCCTGTTTTCCCACCATAGAAAAGGCCTAGTAGAAGAAGAATAGGAAGTGTGGCAGGCCAAAGATCCACAAGGAAAGAGGGCTGCAGGCCTTGGCTTTCTAGGAAGAATGTTGTTATGGCTCCCTATCATCTAACTCCTCCCATTTTCCCACAATAGAATAGGCCTAGTAAAAGAATAATAGGAAGTGTGGCAGGCCAAAGATCCACAAGAAAACATGGCTGCAGAGCCTGACACAGTTCTCCACTTACAACAGTTCATTTAGTGACCAGTTGAAGTCACAATGGCATTGTCTTAGGACTGTTTTTCCCCACACCTACGACATTTGTCAGGCGCCTGGCAAAGGTCTCGTATTTCTGACGGCCACAGTGTCCCGGGAGGTTCATTTCATCCCATTTTGCGACCTTCTGACAAGCCAAGTCAAGGGGGGAACCGGATTCCCTGAATGATCGTGTGATTCACTTAACAACTGTAGTGGTTCACTTAACAACAGGGGCAAGAAAGGTCGTAAAACGGGCCAAAACACACTTGGCAACTCTCTCGCTGAGCAACGGGAATTGGGGGCGCCATCACGGTCGGAAGTCGAGGACTACCTGTATGCTGGATTTTATCCTTTTTGTAAGCCACCTCTGCGTGAATCGGGCGGCTCTACAATTTTGCCAATAAAAAGCCAATAAAACTGAAACAAAGCCAATTAAACAAAACTGCAGAAATTGGGTGGGAGGGAGATTGGGGGGGGGGGGGGCAAGTACCTGACCAGACCTCCCCGTAGATCCGCTGAGGTCCTTGGGTCCTCTCGATGCTGGCTTGGCTCGGGGGCCAATGAAGGCTGGCTTGGCCAGGGGGCCCTGGGGGCTCTTCTGAAAGAGAAAGAAATCAGAGGATTTAAGGAAAGGATGGAGGCTGGGGATTCATGATGAGAATTCCCTGCAGTTTCAGGTTGGTTTATACTCTTCCTTGGTACCACTCCCAGAATCCCCCAGCCAGCCTGCTTTAAGAGGGGAGGGCTTCCACTCCCAGAATCCCCCAGCCAGCCTGCTTTAAGAGGGGAGGGCTTCCACTCCCAGAATCCCCCAGCCAGCAATGCTTTAAGAGGGGAGGGCTTCCACTCCCAGAATCCCCCAGCCAGCAGGCTTTAAGAGGGGAGGACTTCCACTCCCAGAATCCCCCAGCCAGCCTGCTTTAAGAGGGGAGGGTTTCCACTCCCAGAATCCCCCAGCCATCTATGCTTTAAGAGGGGTGGGCTTCCATTCCCAGAATCCCCCAGCCAAAATGCTTTAAGAGGGGAGGACTTCCACTCTCAGAATCCCCCAGCCAGAATGCTTTAAGAGGGGAGGGCTTCCAGTCCCAGAATTCCCCAGCCAGCAATGCTTTAAGAGGGGAGGGTTTCCACTCCCAGAATACCCCAGCCAGAATGCTTTAAGAGGGGAGGGTTTCCACTCCCAGAATCCCCCAGCCATCTATGCTTTAAGAGGGGTGGGCTTCCATTCCCAGAATCCCCCAGCCAAAATGCTTTAAGAGGGGAGGACTTCCACTCTCAGAATCCCCCAGCCAGAATGCTTTAAGAGGGGAGGGCTTCCACTCCCAGAATCCCCCAGCCAGAAGGCTTTAAGAGGGGAGGGTTTCCACTCCCAGAATCCCCTAGCCAGCAGGCTTTAAGAAGTATGAATTCTCATTCCCAGAATTCTCATCAATGATCTTGCTTGCTATGGAATTCTGGAAGTCCACATGCCTGTAAATTCTCCCAAGGTTGGAAAATATTGTTTAAATCCAAGGTTTTAAAGCTATTAATCTTAGAAAGTAGCGATTATGGATGACCAGTAGGGGGAGCCTCAGCATAACTCTGGAAACATCTTTATATATTCAATAATCTGCATCAGAAATTTTTCCTTGACAAAACAGGGCTCCAGTATTAAAACTGTTCTTTTATACTGCCTGGTCCAGCTAAACGTTCTGCTATCTGCTCCCAATTTAATCCAGGAAATGCCTTCTGGAAAACTAAGCAGTTTTGACCCCCCTGAGCTAACCTTCTCTTTCCTGGCTGACGATGGTTAAGAAATAAGGATTAGAATGAAATATTGCCATAATTCATGAAAAGTCTGTTTTTTTAAGCAGGAGAAGACCAGCAGAAGAATCATGTTGTTGCTAAAATTATTCTCCAAAAATGAGGTTTGATTGGAACGAATCTATGTCTGTATTTCTCAACATTGGCTGCTTTTTGGGGTCCCAGAATTCCCCAGTCAGCCTGCTTTAAGAGGGGAGGGCTTCCACTCTCAGAATCCCCCAGCCAGCAATGCTTTAAGAGGGGAGGGCTTCCACTCCCAGAATCCCCCAGCCAGCAATGCTTTAAGAGGGGAGGACTTCCACTCCCAGAATCCCCCAGCCAGCAATGCTTTAAGAGGGGAGGACTTCCACTCCCAGAATCCCCCATCCAGGATGCTTTAAGAGGGGAGGGCTTCCACTCCCAGAATCCCCCATCCAGAATGCTTTAAGAGGGGAGGACTTCCACTCCCAGAATCCCCCATCCAGGATGCTTTAAGAGGGGAGGACTTCCACTCCCAGAATCCCCCATCCAGGATGCTTTAAGAGGGGAGGGCTTCCACTCCCAGAATCCCCCATCCAGGATGCTTTAAGAGGGGAGGACTTCCACTCCCAGAATCCCCCATCCAGAATGCTTTAAGAGGGGAGGACTTCCACTCCCAGAATCCCCCATCCAGGATGCTTTAAGAGGGGAGGACTTCCACTCCCAGAATCCCCCATCCAGGATGCTTTAAGAGGGGAGGGCTTCCACTCCCAGAATCCCCCATCCAGTAATGCTTTAAGAAGGGAGGGCTTCCACTCCCAGAATCCCCCATCCAGGATGCTTTAAGAGGGGAGGACTTCCACTCCCAGAATCCCCCATCCAGGATGCTTTAAGAGGGGAGGGCTTCCACTCTCAGAATCCCCCATCCAGTAATGCTTTAAGAGGGGAGGACTTCCACTCCCAGAATCCCCCATCCAGGATGCTTTAAGAGGGGAGGACTTCCACTCCCAGAATCCCCCATCCAGTAATGCTTTAAGAGGGGAGGACTTCCACTCCCAGAATCCCCCATCCAGCATGCTTTAAGAGGGGAGGACTTCCACTCCCAGAATCCCCCAGCCAGAATGCTTTAAGAGGGGAAGGCTTCCACTCCCAGAATCCCCCATCCAGGATGCTTTAAGAGGGGAGGACTTCCACTCCCAGAATCCCCCATCCAGGATGCTTTAAGAGGGGAGGGCTTCCACTCCCAGAATCCCCCATCCAGGATGCTTTAAGAGGGGAGGACTTCCACTCCCAGAATCCCCCATCCAGTAATGCTTTAAGAGGGGAGGACTTCCACTCCCAGAATCCCCCATCCAGCATGCTTTAAGAGGGGAGGACTTCCACTCCCAGAATCCCCCAGCCAGAATGCTTTAAGAGGGGAAGGCTTCCACTCCCAGAATCCCCCATCCAGGATGCTTTAAGAGGGGAGGACTTCCACTCCCAGAATCCCCCATCCAGGATGCTTTAAGAGGGGAGGGCTTCCACTCCCAGAATCCCCCAGCCAGCAATGCTTTAAGAGGGGAGGGCTTCCACTCCCAGAATCCCCCAGCCAGCAGGCTTTAAGAAGTATGAATTCTCATTCCCAGAATTCTCATCAATGATCTTGCTTGCTATGGAATTCTGGAAGTCCACATGACTATAAATTCCCCCAAGGTTGGAAAATATTGTTTAAATCCAACGTTTTAAAGCTTTGGATACCAACTCTATTAATCTTAGAAAGTAGCGATTATGGATGACCAGTAGGGGGAGCCTCAGCATAACTCTGGAAATATCTTTATATATTCAATAATCTGCAACAGAAATTTTTACTTGACAAAACAGGGCTCCAGTATTAAAACTGTTCTTTTATACTGCCTGGTCCAGCTAAAAGTTCTGCTATCTGCTCCCAATTTAATCCAGGAAATGCTTTCTGGAAAACTAAGCAGTTTTGACCCCCCTGAGCTAACCTTCTCCTCTTTCCTGGCTGACGATGGTTAAGAAATAAGGATTAGAATTAAGTATTGCCATTATTCATGAAAAGTCTGTTTTTCTAAGCAGGAGAAGACCTGCCGAAGAATCATGTTGTTGCTAAAATTATTCTCCAAAAATGAGGTTTGATTGGAACAAATCTACGTCTGTATTTCTCAACATTGGCTGCTTTTTGGGGTCCCAGAATTCCCCAGTCAGCCTGCTTTAAGAGGGGTGGGCTTCCACTCCCAGAATCCCCCAGCCAGCCATGCTTTAAGAGGGGAGGGCTTCCACTCCCAGAATCCCCCAGCCAGCAATGCTTTAAGAGGGGAGGGCTTCCACTCCCAGAATCTCCCATCCAGGATGCTTTAAGAGGGGAGGGCTTCCACTCCCAGAATCCCCCAGCCAGAATGCTTTAAGAGGGGAGGGCTTCCACTCCCAGAATCTCCCATCCAGGATGCTTTAAGAGGGGAGGGTTTCCACTCCCAGAATCCCCCAGCCAGAATGCTTTAAGAGGGGAGGGCTTCCACTCCCAGAATCTCCCATCCAGGATGCTTTAAGAGGGGAGGGCTTCCACTCCCAGAATCCCCCATCCAGAATGCTTTAAGAGGGGAGGGCTTCCACTCCCAGAATCCCCCAGCCAGTATGCTTTAAGAGGGGAGGGCTCCCACTTCCAGAATCCCCCATCCAGTATGTTTTAAGAGGGGAGGCCTTCCACTCCCAGAATCCCCCATCCAGAATGCTTTAAGAGGGGAGGGCTCCCACTTCCAGAATCCCCCATCCAGTATGTTTTAAGAGGGGAGGGCTTCCACTCCCAGAATCCCCCATCCAGAATGCTTTAAGAGGGGAGGGCTTCCACTCCCAGAATCCCCCACCCAGAATGCTTTAAGAGGGGAGGGCTTCCACTCCCAGAATCCCCCAGCCAGTATGTTTTAAGAGGGGAGGGCTTCCACTCCCAGAATCCCCCATCCAGAATGCTTTAAGAGGGGAGGGCTTCCACTCCCAGAATCCCCCAGCCAGTATGTTTTAAGAGGGGAGGCCTTCCACTCCCAGAATCCCCCATCCAGAATGCTTTAAGAGGGGAGGGCTTCCACTCCCAGAATCCCCCAGTCAGAAGGCTTTAAGAGGGGAAGGCTTCCACTCCCAGAATCCCCCATCCAGGATGCTTTAAGAGGGGAGGACTTCCACTCCCAGAATCCCCCATCCAGGATGCTTTAAGAGGGGAGGGCTTCCACTCCCAGAATCCCCCATCCAGCATGCTTTAAGAGGGGAGGACTTCCACTCCCAGAATCCCCCAGCCAGCAATGCTTTAAGAGCGGCAATGTTTAATACCCTGAAGTGTTAGCTGGGGAGTTCTGGGAGTTGAAGTCCACCCCTCTTAAAGCATCCACAGTTGAGAAAGACTGATTACTAGGCTTGACAAAAGAGCCACAGTCTCCATCCAACCTAGGACAAGATGGAAGTGGGACTTAGAGGGCTTCTTCTTGAGAAGATCGACAAAGGGGTGAACATTTGCCAGAGGTTCCATTTAATAGGGAGAAGATTTCAACAAGAAGAGAAATTAAAACAAAACCATCACTAACAACTGGTTCCACCTACAAACCACTGGAAAATAGGTGGGAGCCAGATATGGTAAACCCAGGACGATGGAAGAACGTTGCTTTGAGGTCCATTCATCCTTTAAAGCAGGGGTCCCCAACCTTTTTTTCACCAGGGACCGGTTTCATTTTAAAGAAAATTCTGCGGGCCGGCTGAGTGGCTCAGCAGTCATGTGACTGGGTGGGCGTGGCCAATTTGGAAAATGTGAAACTCACTTAATGATCTTGGTGAGCAACCAAACTTTTGGCCTCAACTGTGGTCATAAGTTCTTTCTTTTTTTCTTTCTTTCTTTCTTTCTTTCTTTCTTTCTTTCTTTCTTTCTTTCTTTCTCTTTTTCTTTCTTTCTTTCTTTCTTTCTTTCTTTCTCTCTCTCTCTTTTTCTTTCTTTGTCTCTGTCTCTCTTTCTTTCTCTCTCTATTTCTTTCTTTCTCTCTTTCTCTCTCTTTCCCTTTCTCTTTATTTCTTTCTCTTTATTTCTTTTTCTCTTTCCCTCTTTTTCTCTTTTTCTTTCTCTTTCTCTCTTTCTGTATCTTTTTCTGTCTCTTTCTTTCCTTTCTGTCTCTTTCTCTCTGTCTCTCTCTCTCTCTCCCACTTTCTTTCTCTTTCTTCTCTGTCTCTCTCCTTCATCCGCCCATCTCTGTCATTCTGTGTGTGTGTGCATGTGTCTGTCTGTCTTGCATTCAATCATTCTGTGTCTCTGTCTATCTTTCTCTCCCTCCCTCCCTCTCTCTGTCTCTCTATGTGTGTCTGTCATCGTCGTCGTCGTCCTCGTCCCCCCCCCCCCAGCCTCCTCAGCCCGTCCGCTGTGCTTGGTCTCTCGTTCGCTCGGTCAGGCTCCGTGGCTGGGTAGGAGCCGGGCTGGAGAGGAGGAGGAGGGAGGAGGGGGCAGCCCAACGCAGGAGGATGGTGGGGGCTCTTCATCCACCCTCATCGACGGAGGGACTCCTGTGCGCCGCCGGAACAACCTTCCCTACGGCCGCCAGTTCCCTCCCCTGCCCGCGGAGCCTCCGCAGCCCCTGGAAGAAAACGAGTGGCCGGCATGCCAGCAGGGGAGGGAATCGGTGGCCGGTCCGGCGGCGCCCAGGAGTCCCTCCGTCGACGAGGGTGGAGGAAGAGCCACACTCCAACGGCGCGAACAGCCGCGCCTGCGTTCTCCCGCGCGCTCTGCTCAGGGGGCTGCCCCCTCCTCCCTCCTCCTCCTCTCCAGCCCTGCGGCCCGCCTCCAACCCAGCCACGGACCGGCACCGGTCCGCGGCCCGGGGGTTGGGGACCCCTGCTTTAAAGAGCGGGATTATGCACAATGGGCTTGCTGGCCCATAAGTTGGGATGAACCTGTGAAGAAGGAGACTCCATGGATGAAGAAGGCGGCCCAAACTTGACCCTCTGAGGTCTTTCTTTCCAAAGTCCAAATTCAGGTTCCCAAATCAGAACTTGGAGATGGCCTGGGGCTGATTTTCCAGAATGCAACTTGCTGCCCAAATCTTTCAGAATGGTCAAATTTATGAGGACTGTTTCTTCTCAAAGGAGCTGTTTTTCCTTGTCACGGGTGAGGTCGGGACATGGTTGGTCCATGCTTCTTCAGCACAAGGAGAATAGAATCAAGTAACAGAGTTGGAAGGGACCTTGGAGGTTATCTAGTCCAACCCCCTCTGCCCAAGCAGGAGACCCTCCACCATTCCTGACCGATGGCAGCCCAGTCTCTTCTTGAAAGCCTCCAGGGATGAAGCTCCCACAACCTCTGAATAACAATAACAGAATAACAGAGTTGGAAGGGACCTTGGAGGTCATCTAGTCCAGCCCCTTCACTCAAGCAGGAGACCCTACAGTGTTTCTGTCCAGTCTCTTCTTGAAAGCCTCCAGTGATGAAGCTCCCACAACTTCTGAAGGCAACTTCTCTTCCATGGGTGGATTGTTCTCCCTGTCAGGAAATTCCTCCTCATTTCCAGGTTGAATCTCTCCTTGGTCTGTTTCCATCCATTCTTCCTTGTCTGGCCTTCGGGGGCTTTGGAGAATAGCTGGACCCCCCTCCTCCTCTCTGGGGCAGCCCCTCCAATATTGGAAGGTGCTCTCCTGTCTCCCCTGCTCCTTCTCTTCCCTAGACTAGCCATGTCTCTCTCCTTCCTTTTTTATTATTTTTTTCTTCCTTCCTTCCTTCCTTCCTTCCCTCCATCCCTCCCTTCCTCTTTCTTTCTTTCTTTCTTTCTTTCTTTCTTTCTTTCTTTCTTTCTTTCTTTCTTTCTTTCTTCCTTCCTTCCTTCCTTCCTTCCTTCCTTCCTTTCTTTCTTTCCTCTTTCTTGTTCTTTGGAGAATAGCTTGACCCCCTTCCTCCTCTCTCCAGCAGCCCCTCAAATATTGGAAGATGCTTTCCTGTCTCCCCTGGTCCTTCTCTTCCCTAGACCAGCCAGGCCCAGTTCCTGCACCCGTTCATCTCATGTTTCAGCCTCCAGTCCCCTCATCCTCTTTGTTGCTCTTCTCTGCCCTCTTTCTAGAGCCTCCACATCTTTTTTGCAGTATGGTGACCAACTGCTTAGAAGATCACAAAATTGGACAGAGAAAGATGCCCTTAGAAGTCATCCTAGGGCTGGAAGGGACCTTGGAGGTCTTCTAATCCAACCTCCTGACTAGTACAGGAGAATATATTGGGCAAATGGATATCCATTCTTGAAGACATCAGGTAACAGAGCAGCCACAGTTCCAGGAAGCAAGGTGTTCCATGAATTAATTGTTTATTAATCCTAGTCTCTTAGACTGGCCATCATTGTCGCACCCAGGTAAGGGGAGGTCTCCGCAGTTAGCCACAAAGGGTGAATTCTCCAAAGCCCCTGAAGGCAGGACAAGAAGCAATAATGGAAGATCACTAGCCCAGGAGAGATGGATGGAATCTGATCAAGGAGAGAAGCAACCTGGAATTAAGGAGAAATTTCCTCACGGTGAGAACAATCAACCGGTGGAACAACTGGCCTCCAGAAGTTGTGAGTGCCCCATCTCTGGAGGCTTTCAAGAAGAGACTGGGCAGTCATTTGTCTCTCGAAATGCTTCAACAAGGAACTGGATTAGAAGACCTCCAAGGTCCCTTCCAACTCTGTTATTCTGTTAATCTGTGGAAGGACTGGCCTTCAGACGTTATTGGTGCTCCAAGACTGGAGGTGTTGAAGAAGAGAACCATCTGAAATGGTAGAGGGCCTCCTGCTTGAGCAGGGGGTTGGACTAGAAGGCCTCCAAGGTCCCTTCCAACTCTGTTCTTCTGTTAATTAACAAAGCCAACAATGGTGTGGAGGGGGAAAAATGCCATACTTTGAACCAAGGTGCCTGGTGGTTGAGCTCTTCCTGCAGCAGACTGGACCTTGGGGACGGATAGTCTTTGGCCACCAGGTTCTCCCTTCTCTTCTGGCTTTTCCTGTCCACCTGTCCCCTCTGCCTCCGTTCCAGGTTCTCTTTTCTCTTCTGGCTTTTCCTGTCCAGCTGTCTCTTCCGCCTCCGTCCCAGGTTCTGTCGTTCCTTCTGGCTTTTCCTGCACCCCTGTATCTTCTGCCTCCGTTCCCTTGGCAGCAAAGTCCTTCTCCACCGAGGGAGACTTTGGGGCTCCCTCTTCCTCGCCGTTCAAGATCTTCTTCACCCGGACCACAATCTGGGAGCGGGAGGCCAGGGGATCCTCTTCTGGCTTGAGTCCCTCGGCCGCTTCTTCTCCTGCCAAAATGTCCTGGAGGGGCGTGACCGGTTGGTCTTCTGGAGAAGCTTCTTCTTCTTCTTCTTCTCCACCAGAAGCTTTCTCCACCTCTTCAGAGGTGCGTTCTTCTGGGGTAGGTTCAGAAAGAGACTCCTCTGGTTCCAGCACAGCAACTGGCATTTCTGCTTGAGGTTCTTCTCCTGCTCCGCCTTGGGTGGCCGTTGCAAGGAGGTCTTCAGCTCCTGCTTCGGGAGGGCTGACCAGCTGCTCCAGCTCCAACCCAGCTTCTTCTGGCGCCTGGGCTGCTGGTTCTCCGTTGGTGCCGAGGGCTACTTTCTCATCGGAAAGTATGTCTGCCAGGACCCTGTTGAGGTAGGTGGCTTCCTCGGATAACGTCCTCTCCGGGCTGGGCACTTCCTCCGGAGGCTCGTCTTCATCGTCACGTTCCAGGTCGCCCCAAAACAGCAGGAGGTCTATGTCATCCAGTTCAACGATGGGCCCTAAAAAAGAGGAAGCAGAGGGAACGTTGGCTTCAAAGCGGACTTCAGAGATAATACAATACAATACAATAGCAGAGTTGGAAGGGACCTTGGAGGTCTTCTAGTCCAACCCCCTGTCGTGAGGTCCACTGAGGCCAGGAAGTCCACCCGGCAGATCCCCTGAAGGATAGAACGGAGTGAGGACATTTTGAAGCGCCTGTAAACCAGAAAACAGTTCAGGTGTTTGAGGTCTAGAATTGCTCTCCAGCCCCCGGAGTTCTTCGGGACCACAAACAGGTTTGAATAATGACCTGACCAGTGGTGGGTTTCAAATTTTTTAGAACCTACTTGTGGGTGTGGCCTATTTTGTGGGCGTGGCTTGGCAGTCATGTGACAGGGTGGGAGTGGCCACCTTTTAAAATGTGGTGAAACTCATTTAAGAACGCTCTTGCTTAGCAACCAAAATTTTGGACTCAATTGTGATGATAAATTCTTTCTTTCTTTCTTTCTTTCTTTCTTTCTTTCTTTCTTTCTTTCTTTCTTTCTTTCTTTCTTTCTTTCCTTTCTTTCCTTTCTTTTCTTTTCTTTTCTTTTCTTCCTTCCTTTCCTTTCCTTTCCTTCCCGTTGGGTCACTGGCAGCGGTGGGCCAGATTTACTTCCAGGTACGCCGGTGGAACCCCCTCTCACCGGTTCTCTAAATTTTACCAACTGGCTCTCGCGAGTAGGTGCGAGCCTGCAGAAACCCACCACTGGACCTGACCCACGCTCCGCCCATGAGACCGGTTCCCTGCTTCTATGTCCAGGAGGTGGCGGATGGCCAAGGACATTAGGTGGGAAGTTCTGAAGGTCTCTAGCAGTGACTGGGAGAGGGATCTTGGAGTCTTAGTGGACAACCAAGTAAATATGAGCCAGCCATGTGCAGCAGCAGCAGCCAAAAAAGCCAATGTAATCCTAAATTGCATTGACAGAGGGATACAATCAAGTTCAAGGGAGGTACTAATACCACTGTATAAAACTGCCAAAAAAGCCAACCCAGTTCTAGGCTGCATAAACAGAAGGATAGAATCTAGATCACGTGAAGTGTTAATGCCACTGTATAGTGCCTTGGTAAGGCCACACTTGGAATACTGCATACAGTTTTGGTCGCCACGATGTAGAAAAGACGTGGAGACTCTGGAAAGAGTGCAGAGAAGAGCAACCAAGATGATTAGGGGACTGGAGACTAAAACATATGAAGAACGGCTGCAGGAGCTGGGTATGTCTAGTTTGACGAAGAGAAGGACCACGGGAGATATGATAGCAGTGTTCCGATATATCAGAGGGTGCCACAAAGAAGAGGGACTCAAGCTATTCTCCAAGGCACCTGAGGGCAGGACAAGAAGCAATGGGTGGAAACTAATCAAGGAGACAAGCAACTTAGAACTAAGGAGAAATTTCCTGACAGTTAGAACAATTAACCTCTGGAACAGCTTGCCTCCAGAAGTTGTGAATGCCCCAACCCTGGAAGTCTTTAAAAAGATGTTAGATAGCCATTTGTCTGAAATGGTATAAGGTTCTTGCCCACGCAGGGGGTTGGACTGGAAGACCTCCAAGGTCCCTTCCAACTCTGCTATTGTATTGTATTGTATTGTATTGTATAAACCTTGGGAAGGCCACACCTGAAATCCTGCATCCAGTTTTGGTCCCCACACTACAAAAAAGATGTGGAGACTCTAGAAAGAGGGCAGAGAAGAGCAACCAGGATGATGAGGGGACTGGAGGCTCAAATGTACGATGAACGGTTGCAGGAACTGGGCCTGGCTAGTCTAGGGAAGAGAAGGACCAGGGGAGACATTAGCAGTGTTCCAATATTTGAAGGGCTGCCACAGAGAGGAAGGGGGCCAAGCTATTCTCCAAAGCCCCCGAAGGCCAGAGAAGGAAGAATGGATGGAAACTGACCAAGGAGAGATTCAACCTGGAAATAAGGAGGAATTTCCTGACAGGGAGAACAATCCACCCATGGAAGAGAAGTTGCCTTCGGAGGTTGTGGGAGCTTCATCCCTGGAGGCTTCCAAGAAGAGACTGGATGACCATCGGTCAGGAATGGTCTCCTGCTTGGGCTGGGGGGGGTTGGACTAGATGACCTCCAGGGTCCCTTCCAACTCTTGTTAATCTGTAGTTTAATGATGAGAAGGACCAGGGGAGACAGGAGAGCATCTTCCAATATGGGAGGGGCTGCCCCAGAGAGGAGGAAGGGGGTCAAGCTATTCTCCAAAGCCCCCGAAGGCCAGAGAAGGAAGAATGGATGGAAACTGACTAAGGAGAGATTCGACCTGGAAATAAGGAGGGATTTGCTGACAGTGAGAACAATCCACCCATGGAACTGAAGTTGCCTTCAGAAGTTGTGAGAGCTTCATCCCTGGAAGCTTTCAAGAAGAGACTGGACAGCCATCGGTCAGAAATGGTGTAGGGTCTCCTGCTTGGGCAGAGGGGGTTGGACTAGATGACCTCCAAGGTCCCTTCCAACTCTGTTCATCTGTCAATGGTGTGCCACTCTGGCTTGGCCAACCCTGATTCTACTTACATTTTTTGGGGTTGCAATAAATCTCCTTGGCGAGGCTCGAACTGTTATGGTACAACTTCTCCAGGACTGACAAGACCTTTGGCCTGTCCAAGAGTCCTAACTGGAAGAAGAAGAGAAGAGACACCATCAAGAGCAAGTCAACGTTTCATGAGTTTGTTGCACTCCCAGTAGCATCAAACCATGATGGGAGATCCTAGGAAGTCCAGGGGAAATACAGCTGTTCTACACCAAGTGTGAAGTGTGGAAGTTGTCCATGGCCGTACAAGGCACAAAATAAAAATGGCCACACGCAGGAAATGCTTTCCTTTAAACCCACATTTTGCTTGGATTTTGTTAAGATGTTGATGAAGAATTGTGGAAGAATTGCTGTCAGAAAGGATGAGAGGAGTTCATGAAGAACAAGGGTATCCATGGCTATCATGATGGATGCCTAAGGACACCCTCCGGGTTGGAGAGATAGGCAGGATGTCTCTCAATGCCATTTGCAGGGAATCATAAGCAGGTGAAGACATCTGCTTGGGAAGACCCTGAAGCAAATGGGGAGCCATTGTGGGAGACAGAAGGCTGGACTGGATGGGCTGTGGCCTGTTCCAGCAAGGCTCTTCTTATGTTCAGAAAGAAAGAAAGAAAGAAAGAAAGAAAGAAAGAAAGAAAGAAAGAAAGAAAGAAAGAAAGAAAGAAAGAAAGAAAGAAAGAAAGAAAGAAAGAAAGAAAGGATGAGAGGAGTGGATGGAGAACAAGGGTATCCATGGCTATCATGATGGATGCCTAAGGACACCCTCCGGGATGGAGAGATAGGCAGGATGTCTCTCAATGCCATTTGCAGGGAATCATAAGCAGGTGAAGACATCTGCTTGGGAAGACCCTGAAGCAAATGGGGAGCCACTGTGGGAGACAGAAGGCTGGACTGGATGGGCTGCGGCCTCTTCCAGCAAGGCTGTTCTTAGGTTCTTATGTTCTTATTAAGTGCAGTGGTTAGAGTGGCATAAAGTTAAGGTTGCCCTGGCGCATATGTGTGCCAGTCGTTCCTGACTCTAGGGGGCGCTGCTCATCTCCGTTTCAAAGCCGAAGAGCCAGCGCTGTCTGAAGACGTATCCGTGATCAAGTGGCTGGCAGGACTCAACGCCCGAAGGCGCACGGAACGCTGTTCCCTTCCCACCAAAGGTGGCTCCTATTTTTCTACTTGCATGTTTTACCTGCTTTCGAACTGCTAGGTTGGTAGAAGCTGGGACGAGTCACGGGAGCTCCCTCCGTTACGCGGCGCTGGGGATTCGAACCGCCGAACTCCCCACCTTTCTGATCGACAAGCTCAAAGCCTTAGCCCTTGAGCCACCGCGTCTCCCCTGACTGGAGGCTGAAACTGTTTTAGATTTGCAACATCTGGAGAATATGGACTTGGCAGAACACAGCTGGGAGGGACCTTGGAGGTCTTCTAGTCTGCTCGAGCAGGAGCTTGGGGTGGGGGGTGGGGTGGGGGGCGAGATCCTTGCTTGTACCAAAGGAGAAGAAAGACGCCTTGGCAGTACCTGCCCGTATTCACAATCGAGGAACAGCTTGACAAACATCTGCCTCCAGATGTCGTGCCGGATGGCGTTGCGGGCATCGTGGGAACATTGGAGCAGGTGCTTCAGCAGCTCCTGGAAGAGGTCGCTGGAGAAATTTTTGACGTAAGAAAGGAGATACTGGGGGAAAGAGAGAAAAATAGACATATTACCTTTTGTTCCTCTGTCAATTCAATACAATACAATAGCAGAGTTGGCAGGGACCTTGGAGGCCATCTAGTCCAACCCCCTGCCTAGGCAGGAAGCCCTATACCATTTCAGACAAATGGCTATCCAACATCTTCTTAAAGACTTGCAGTGTTGGGGCATTCACAACTTCTGGTGGCAACTTCTGTTCCACTGATTAATTGTTCTCACTGTCAGGAAATTTTGTCCTTAGTTCTAAGTTGCTTCTCTCCTTGATTCGTTTCCACCCATTGCTTCTTGTTCTGCCCTCAGGTGCCTTGGAGAATAGCTTGACTCCCTCTTCTTTGGGGCAACCCCTGAGATATCGGAAGGCTGCTATCATGTCTCCCCTGGTCCTCCTTTTCATTAAACTAGACCCACCCAGTTCCTGCAACTGTTCTTCCTCTGTTTTAGCCTCCAGTCCCCTAATCCTCTTTCTTGCTCTTCTCTGCACTCTTTCTAGAGTCTCCACGTCTTTTCTACATCGTGGTGACCAAAACCGGATGCAAATATTCCAAGTGTGGCCTTCCCAAGGCTTTACAAAAGTGGTATCAACCCTTCACGGGATCTTGATTCTCTCCCTCTGTTGATGCAGCCTAGAACCGTGTTGGCCCACGGCTGGCTCCTATTTAAATTCACTTTTTCCTGGTTTTCTGTTTTCCACTGCTAGATTCATATTCTTCCAAGGGATTCAGGACGCCACGTGCAGGGAATCCTCGACTTACGACTGCAACTGGGATCTGAATTTCTGCTGCTATATGAGGCAGCTGTCACAAATCCTCACACACACACGCCAACTGTACAACCTTTTTTGCCAGGATTTGCCGGGAGAGGAGGGGAGAAAGGAGGAGGGAGGGAGAGAGGGAGAGAGGGGAAAGGAATGGGGAGAGAAGGGAGGAAGATGAGAAATGGACAAAGATGAAGGAAGGATGGAAGGAGAAGGAAGGAAAGAAAGAGAGAGAGAGAGAAAGAAAGAAAGAAAGAAAGAAAGAAAGAAAGAAAGGAGAGGGAAGGAAAGAAGAAAAGAAAGAAAGAAAGAAAAGACTGGAGAGGAGGGAGGAAAGAAGAAAGGAAGGAAGGAAAAGGAAGATGAGAAGGAATGAAAGAAAGAGAAAGAAAGAGAAAGAAAGAGAGAAGAGGGAAGAAAAGAAGGAAGGAAGGAAGGAAAGAAGAATGGAGAAGAGGGAGGGAGGGAGGATGGAGGGAAGGAAGATGAGAAGGAAGGAAAGAGAGGGAGAGAAGAAAAAAGAAGAGGGAAGAAGGAAGGAAGGAAGGGAGGAAGGAAGGAAGGAAGGAGAATGAAGAAGAGGGAGGAAGGAAGATGAGAAGGAAGGAAAGAGAGAAAGAGAAAGAAAGAAAGAAAAATGGAGAAGAGGGAGGAAGGAAGGAAGATGAGAAGATAAGAAAGAAAGAGAGAGAAAGAAAGAAGGAAGGAAGGAAGGAGGGAAGGAAGAATGGAGAGAAGTAAGTAAGTAAGTCTGAAGAACTGAAGAAGCTTCTTGGATGAGAAGCGAAACACTTTCATAGACAAAACCAAGAAAGTCCAGTTGCCTTTTGCAAGAAACATGACTTCCATGGCAAGAAAGGAATCAGGAGTGTCCATGGCAGGGGGTGGTGGTCAAAAAAGTCAAGTTGGTGGCCGGAAAACAAAAATACAAGGGGGGATGATACAAGACTTTGAGGGGGCCATTGTGGCTAATATCTTAAAATCACCCAGAGACCAGGGGTAGTCAACCTTTTTATACCTACCGCCCACTTTTGTATCTCTGTTAGTAGTGAAATTTTCTCACCGCCCACCGGTTCCACAGTCATGGGGATTTATAAAGTAGGGAAGTCAATTAAATTAAAAAAAGGAAAGTGCTTCAGTATCGGACAAAACCCCTACCGCCCACCATGAGAGCTGGAACGCCCACTAGGGGGCGGTAGGGACCAGGTTGACTACCACTGTTCTAGGGTTTCATTGTAGATGAGAATGTCATCCAAGCAGACTAGAACTCCTTTATATAGATGCTCGTGCACAGGGGTAGTCAACCTTTTTATACCTACCGCCCACTTTTGTATCTCTGTTAGTAGTGAAATTTTCTCACCGCCCACCGGTTCCACAGTCATGGGGATTTATAAAGTAGGGAAGTCAATTAAATTAAAAAAAGGAAAGTGCTTCAGTATCGGACAAAACCCCTACCGCCCACCATGAGAGCTGGAACGCCCACTAGGGGGCGGTAGGGACCAGGTTGACTACCACTGTTCTAGGGTTTCATTGTAGATGAGAATGTCATCCAAGCAGACTAGAACTCCTTTATATAGATGCCCGTGCACAGGGATAGTCAACCTTTTTATACCTACCGCCCACTTTGGTATCTCTGTTAGTAGTGAAATTTTCTCACCGCCCACCGGTTCCACAGTCATGGTGATTTATAAAGTAGGGAAGTCAATTAAATTAAAATAAAGGAAAGTGCTTCAGTATCGGACAAAACCCCTCCCGCCCACCATGAGAGCTGGAACGCCCACTAGGGGGCGGTAGGAACCAGGTTGACTACCACTGTTCTAGGGTTTCATTATAGATGAGAATGTCATCCAAGCAGACTAGAACTCCTTTATATAGATGCTCGTGCACAGGGGTAGTCAACCTTTTTATACCTACCGCCCACTTTGGTATCTCTGTTAGTAGTGAAATTTTGTAACCGCCCACCGGTTCCATAGTAATGGTGATTTATAAAGTAGGGAAGTCAATTAAATTAAAATAAAGGAAAATGCTTCAGTATCGGACAGAACCCCTACTGCCCACCATGAAAGCTGGAACGCCCACTAGGGGGCGCTACGGACCAGGTTGACGACCACTGCCACAGATGATCCTGCAAGGAACTATATAAAAGAGAGTTTTATCTAGGCATTTCCCACTCTGTATCGTCCTGATTCTTTGCAGAGGGGAGGGTCCGAAGCCCACCATCCCTCCGGGTCGGGTGGGGGGGAAGTTACTCCCTCTCCTCCTCACCTTTGTGAATTCCTCTTGGTTCACCTTCAGGTCCAGCGTTGCCAGAGCCTCCAAGGGCCTGGCGTAGAGTTCTGCAAGGGGGAGAAAGAAGTTGGCGTCCAGGCAGGGCAGGGAGGGGGTTTTGAGGACCCTCATTGGGAGGGGGGGACCCCCACAGGGCACACTTAAGGCAAAAGGAAATCTCAGGGCTATTTATAATAATAATAATAATGATGATGATGATGATGATGATGATGATGATGATGATGATGATGATGATAATGATGATGATGATGATAATGATAATAATAATAATCTTTATTGTCATTGTAATAATATTGTAATAAAATTACAATGAAATTTGATTGTTTGTCTGAGTTGGGGTGTTGTTTGCTGCTTGGTCAACAATATTGAGGCATTGTCATTGTTTACTGCTTGTTGCTCAAGTGTTTAGAGAAAGGAAGGAAGGAAGGAAGGAAGGAAGGAAGGAAGGAAGGAAGGCCAACAGGTAGACAGACAGACCAACAGAAAGGCAGACAGACAAAGACAGACAGACATACGAACAGACACAGACAGACAGACCAACAGATAGACAGCAGACCGAAATAAAGACAGACAGACAGAAAGAAAGAAAGAAAGAAAGAAAGAAAGAAAGAAAGAAAGAAAGAAAGAAAGAAAGAAAGACACAGAGACCAACAGGCAGAAATAGATTAGATTAGATTTATTTAACTTATATACCGCTCCCTTTCCCAAAAAGGGACTTGGGGCGGTGCACAGGAAATTAAAAAAGCATATAAAAACATGACAATATACAAAATTTAAAATCAATTTAAATTATTAACCCTGTGCCCAAAATTTACAATAAATTAAGCTACTACCGTTAAAAAACAATTAAAGACAGACAGACAGACAGACAGACAGACAGACAGAAAGAAAGAAAGAAAAAGAAAGAAAGAAAGAAAGAAAGAAAGAAAGAAAGAAAGAAAGAAAGAAAGACCAATAGATAGATAGACCGACAGACAAACAGATGGGCAGATGGACCCATACAGGAGAATATCTGTAGCTCAGGGTTGAACTGGGGGGTCCTTGGTGCTCTCTGACCTGGGTGCTTTTCATGCAGACATTTCACGACCCAGCTAAGTAACATCCTCAGTGCTAGAAGGGAGTGGGGTTTGTGGAGAGGAGGAGGAGGAGGAGGAGGAGGAGGAGGAGGAGGAGGAGGAGGAGGAGGAGGAGAAAGGACTGTGGGGTCCTTGGTGCTCTCTGACCTGAGTGCTTTTCATGCAGACATTTGGTGACCCAACTAGACAACGCCATCAGTGCTAGAAGGGAATGGGGTTTGTGGAGAGGAGGAGGAGGAGGAGGAGGAAGGTGCTCTCTGACCTGGGTGCTTTTCTTGCAGACATTTCACGACCCAGCTAGGTAACAACCTCAGGGCTAGAGGGGAGTGTGGGGTTTGCTCTCTGTGTATATACCAGTGTCTCGCCCTGTCAGTGTAGCTGGAAGTGTCTTTGGTGGTTCCTTGATTCGGCTATGATTTACTCTCTGACTGTTTGTCTGAGTTGGTGGTTCCTTGATCGGCGCCTTCTTTCCTGTCCGAGGGTTGGCCCAGTTTTAATCTCGGTGCTTATCCAGGGGTTGCTTCCTGCCCAAGGGAGACTAGCCGATGACCCTTTGGGACCAGGACAGGAGAGTCCAAAGCCTGGGATACAACCTGGAGTAAGAGCTCCATGTTGCATTCTCCACCAGGCCGCCGCCGATGGGCAGATTCCCAGCACGGCAAGGCGAAGCGGGAAGGATGGCGACTTGGTTTGTCTCCCGTTCTCTATTCAAGACGGGCAGAGGGATGGAGGGAGGACGGATTACGCCTTTGGCATCTAGGTCAACACGGCCTCCTAATCCTAGCCCAGGGTGGGTGGGAGCTGATCCCACACAGCTGGAAGGCCCCAGAGGGGGGAGGAAGGGAGGGAGGGACGGGAGGGACGGGAGGGGAGATTAAGAATTGGGAGCAGAGAAGACGGAGACCTAGGGCTGGAAGGGACCTCAGAGGTCTTCTAGTCCAACCCCCTTATACCATCCCAGTCAAATAGTTATCCGGTCTGTTTTTGGAAAGCCTCCAGTGATGGGAGCAGATGGGGTTTTGTAGCCAAAACAAAATACTTTCTCCTGGGAACCAAGGGCATTCTCACAGGTGGTTGGAGTAGAGGAGGAGCGAAGTTACCTGGCAACTGGAAGACACGGAGATTGGACCTTGGGACTGATTGTTGGGGGAAGGGGGAAAAACTGTTACTCTTAATTACTGTATTTTTCAGAGTATAAGACGCATCTCCCCCCCCCTTCCAAAGAGAGTGAAAATTTGAGTGCATCTTATACCCCGAATGTAGCCCCGCCCACCCACTGTCCCCCACCCTTTGGCCTCTGGCCCCCAGCAATTTACCACCTTGCAGCAAAGGGGGAAAATGGGGCTTGCGGAGGCAGCAATAGGCTATAGCAGGGATCTGCAAAGTTGGCTCTTTTAAGACTGGTGGACTTCCACTCCCAGAGTTCCCCAGCCAGCATAGCTGGCTGGGGAATTCTGGGAGTTGAAGTCCACCAGTCTTAAAAGAGCCAACTTTGCAGACCCCTGGGCTATAGCAATCCCTGCAGCCTGAAACAGCTGATGATCAGGAGGCCCATGCTGAAACTGAAAGTGAAACTGGCTGTTTGCTCCAAGAGGCAAATTGCTGGGAGGCAGAGGCAGGTTTTTTTTTTTCTGGTGCTAATCAGGCTGTTTGCTGCAAGGAGGTAAATCAACCACTATAAATGCCTATAGAATGCTCACATTATTAGACTTATTTTTTAAAGACTGCTTTATTATTGTTCTAGACAGCTTTAACAAAATGAAGAAGCTTTTTAAAAATGAAGGCTTGATCTGAAGAGGCCCCCTGCTATTGTATCTTCTTTTAAATAGCAGAGAATAACGTATACTTCCAGAAAGCCACATCAATTTTAACAGCATCTGTACAAGTATCATCTTGTTGATTTCCATACCATTGTAACCTGGGGGATTTACGTAGCCCATTAAGCTGACAGCTCAGAGGTCCAAAGGTTTTGTTCCAGGGTTTTTTTCCCACTGACCCAAACCATACCGTACCATCTCAGCAGTGGTGGGTTTCTGCAGGCTCGCACCTACTCGCGAGAGCCGGTTGGTGAAATTTAGAGAACCGGTGAGAGGGGGTTCCACCAGCATACCTGGAAGTAAATCTGGCCCGCCGCTGCCAGTGACCCAATGGGGAGGAAAGGAAAGGAAGGGAAGGAAGAAAGGAAAGAAAGGAAAGGAAAGAAAGGAAGGAAGGAAGGAAGGAAGGAAGGAAGGAAGGAAGAAAGAAAGAAAGAAAGAAAGAAAGAAAGAAAGAAAGAAAGAAAGAAAGAAAGAAAGAAAGAAAGAAAGAAAGAAAGAAAGAGAAAGAATTTATCATCACAATTGAGTCCAAAACTTTGGTTGCTAAGCAAGAGCGTTGTTAAATGAGTTTCAGCACATTTTAAAAGGTGGCCACTCCCACCCTGTCACATGACTGCCAAGCCACGCCCACAAAATAGGCCACACCTACAGAGTAGGTTCTAAAAAAATTTGAAACCCACCACTGTCTGAAATGTAATCTTTTATTAGTGCCTGTTCACCGCCCTGAGTCCCGCAAGGGAGATAGGGCGGTATATAAATACGAATAAAATCAAAAATCAAATCAAAATACTACAAACAGTCTATATTGTCTGCGCTATTTTCTGTTTGTTGCAAGGAGGCAAATTTGCTGGGAGGCAGAGGCAGATTTTTTCCCTCTTGTTTTCCTCCCCAAAAGCTAGGGGCGTCTTATACTTCGGAGCGTCTTATACTCCGAAAAATACGGTAGGTGAAAAGTGCGGGGACATTCAGAGTCGGTTTTCGCCCGCTTGTGCCAATATGATATGTCCAATAAACCCGTCCTTTGAGGAATCCACCTGCCTCGGAGGAATATTTATGGTGGGCGTGTTACTTCGAGCCCTGACCCTGGGGCCGGAAGGTGCGTTTTTACCTGCGTCTTTGAACTGGGGCATTTTGCTGATGACCTCCAAGAAGGACTTCAAGGCACTTTGGACCTGGAAACGGAAAGAGAGATTCTGAAGGGCTGACCCACAAACGCTTCGCATCCATTCTAAGGGTGCAGGGGAATTGAGAGGCAGCTGTCCTAAGACACAACCTCCAGGGGTCCGCCACCATGAGGCCTGAGGAGAGGGTGGGAAGGTGCAGCCGGTACATCGCTCGGGGCCCCATAGAGCTCAAAGGGGGCCCATGTCCCCAAAGGGGGCCCATGTCCCCATAGAGCTCAAAGGGGGCCTCTGTCTTTGGGGTTTTATTGGGAAGTTTTATAATATAGCTTAGTTTTAATGGGAATTTTAGCGCAGGTTTAGATTTAATTTATTTTTAATGAAATTGTATGTATTTATTGTTTTTATTCTGCCTGTGCACCGCCCCGAGTCCCTGTCGGGAGAGGGTGCGGTTTAGAAATATTAAAATTATTAAATTATTATTATTATTATTATTATGGAGGGGGAATGTTTAAAACAAATTTTTGTTTACGAAGCCAAATGTTGGCGAACGTTTTTGGCACTGAGTGCCGAAATGGGAGTGTGTGCGTGCACCTGTGCTGAAAAGCAGCCACCCGGCAAGCATTCGCGCACTGGGAAGATGCATCTTCTTGTTTCCAGCGCACGCATGTGTCTGCCAGCTGGTCTTCGCATGCGCATGCATGCCAGGAACTGGAAGAGTAGCTGCCCGGTGTGCATGTTGCGCTGGACACTGGAAGATCATCTTCCCACCACGTGCATGCTCTTCTGGTTTCCGGCACGCGTGGGCGCGCTGGCCAGCTGGTCTTCGCACATGCATGCGTGCCAGAAAACAGAAGAGCTGGTGGCCAGCATGCATTCATGTACTAGAAGCTACTCTTCCAGTTTCAAGTGCTACTGCGTGCATGAAGACCAGCTGGCCGGCGCACCAGACCCCGGAGGGCCAATGAGCAATGGCTCACGCACCCAGAGAGATGGCCCTGCGTGTCATTTCCGGCACACATGCCATAGGTCACGGCTCTCTACTGGTGGGCTGGCTGCTAAAGCAAGGTCATGGCCAGTGGTGGGTTACGACCGGTACGCCCCGATATGGGCGTACTGGTGCCTACCAGGAGGTCCAGGTACTGTTCTGGTGCTGTGCTCTGGAGGACCCGCCCTCTGTTCGGGGCTTCCGTGCATGCACCCGGAGCGTACGGCACCTGCGCAATGCTCTGCAGAGCAGCTGGAGCATCGCGGAGGCATCGCAGTGGCATCCCAGAGGCATCGTGGTAGAATGGTGGATGTGTCACGGTGGCATCGCGGAGGTGCTGCAGAGGCGTCGTGGGTGTTAAGTATGCATGTGCTTGCTGTGCGCGTTGATGTGGTGGCTGCAGGGCCCAATATCTGGATCTGGAACCCACCACTGGTCGTGGCGCACGCACATGAAAGTAAATCAGGAAGACTGTAATTGGGGGGGGGGGAGGATGTGTCTGTCTGGCAAGAACAAAGAATGCTTATCAACAGGAAATATGCCTGTGTAAAAGCTTGTAGCAATTATGGGTAGTTAGACAGCTTGCAAACCTCAGCTAAGAGTTAGGGATGGCTTGCAGCAAATTAAATATGTATTAGAGAACTCCTGGGGCAGCCATTAGCCAAGGCTTAGGACCAGGGACAGGTAGAGACCAACAGAACAAGTGGTAGAATTATGACTAAAACTAGCCGTTCCCTGCCACACGTTGCTGTGGCCCAGTCTGGTTAAATGGCCAACCAATCTGTGTGTAGATCTACACCTGCACGCACTAACACGTACACACAACCACCGTATAACCTCCAACCTACCTACTGTATTTCTCCCTCCCTCTCTCTCTATCCACCTATTCACCTACCTACCTACCTTATTTCTCCATTTCTCTCTATCCCTCTACCTACCTACCTACCTACTGTATTTCTCCCTCTCTTCTCTATCCACCTACCTACCTACCTACCTACCTACCTACCTACCTACCTACCTACTGTATTTTCCCCTCTCTATTCCTCTACCTACCTAGCTACCTACTGTATTTCTCCATCTCTCTCTATATCCCTCTACCTACCTACCTACCTACCTACCTACCTACCTACCTACCTACTGTATTTCTCCGTCTCTCTCTCTAACCCTCTACCTACCTACCTACCTACCTACCTACTGTATTTCCCCCCCTCTCTCATCCCTGCATCTTGTTTTGGGCCTAGTAGGCCTGCCTGGGCCACATGGGAGTGTGCCATGTGTGAGGGGAGGCTTATTCGGTTGCTGAGGAAACTACCGTTGGAAATGTGAGGGGAGTGTGCGTGACGCCTCATAAGAAGCAGCCGGGTGGGAGAGCTACAGGGAGGTGAAAATCTGAGAAGTGCGTACCTTTTACGTTTGTGCTGCTCGCACATGACACACGTGTGCCAGCCACCCAAAATGTACGCATGATTGTTACTCCCAACATTGTGTGAAAATTTGGTGCCGATCGGGGCAGTACTTTCTGAGATTAGCGATTTTGCACAAACTATTTTAAATTTTTATTTATATAGATGTTGCTTAGAGGCTATTTCTTGCTATCTCGCCTTGCCCCGTCTTCTCCTTTAGCGAAAGAGTATAAAGCTTATTTAATCCTTTGTTCTGGGTTCTTGGCCTTCTGACCAGGAACCCGTTTTTTTTCTTGGGGTACCCCAATCAAAAGCCATCGGGAAACCTGCACCTCGTGCCTGGCCTCCATCCTTGGCTTCGGCACCAGGCTCAGCCCCGAATTTGGGGGCAACAATCCTTTGTGTGTAGAACACACAAAGTCATTGCATCTCCCACTATAACAACTGTTGTGAGCTGGTAATCAATCTGGTATTTAAATTCATTGCCTCTGTGTATCGTTTCATTATTGTTTATATCCTAATGTGTATGAGTGTTATTATCTTTTACAATACAATACAATACAATAGCAGAGTTGGAAGGGACCTTGGAGGTCTTTCAGTCCAAGCCCCTGCCTAGGCAAGAAGCCCTATATCATTTCAGACAAATGGCTATCCAACCTCTTCTTGAAGACTTGCAGTGTTGAGGCATTCACAACTTCTGGAGGCAAGGAGTTCCACTGGTTAATTGTTCTCCGTCAGGAAATTCCTCCTCAGTTCTAAGTTGCTTCTCTCCTTGATTAGTTTCCACCCATTGCTTCTTGTCCTGCCCTCGGGTGCCTTGGAGAATAGCTTCACTCCCTCTTCTTTCTGGAAACCCCTGAGATATTGGAAGGCTGCTATCCTGTCTCCCCTGGTCCTTCTTTTCATTCAACTAGACCAGTGGTGTCCAAACTTTTTTCAAAGAGGGCCAGATTGGATGAAGTGAACATGGTGGAGGGCCGAACATTTTTCCGAACATTCTTTGAACCATTACAATTAAATGCAAATAAATTATTTTATGCCAAGTTAATTGCAAATGACATACTTTTCATTTCATAACATTAAGATCAACTGACTGTTGAGTTTTCACAATGTATTGAAAATAAATTTAAAAAAAACTTACCTACCTCTTTCTCTCTTTCTCTCTTTCTTCCTCTCTCTCCATTTCTCTCGCTCTTTCTCTCTTTCTTTCTCTCTCTTTCTTTCTCTCTCTCTCTCTTTCTTCCTCTCTCTCTCTCTCCATTTCTCTCGCTCTTTCTCTCTTTCTCTCTCTCTTTTTCTCTTTCTTTCTGTCTCCCTTTCTCTCTCACTCTCACTCTCTCTTTCTCTCTCTCTCTTTCTTCCTCTCTCTCTCTCCATTTCTCTCTCTCTCTTTCTCTCTCTTTCTTTCTCTTTCTGTCTCTTTCTTTCTCTTTCCTTCTCTTTCTCTTTCTTTCTTTCTCTCTTTCTCTTTCTCTCTGTCACTCTGTGTGTGTGTCTGTCTGTCTGTCTCTCACTCACTTAATCAGTCTCTATCTATCTGTCTCTCCCTCCCTCTCTCTGTCTCTCCCTGTCTCTGTGTGTGTCACTCTCTCTGATTCTCTCCCTCCCTCCCTCTCTCTGTATGTCTGTCTCTCCCTCTTTCCCCGTATGTCTCCGATTCAATCCGATTCCGATTCATTCTCTATCTGTCTCTCTCCGTCTCTCTCCCTCCCTCTCTTTCTCTCTGTCTCTGTATGCCTCTCTGTCTTTCCCTCCCTCCCCTTCTGTCTCTCTCTGTGTCTGTCAGTCACTCCCTCGCCACTCGCAGCGGGCAAGGGAGCAGGCAGGGTGAGCACCCAAGGCTACCGTCATCTTAAGCACCACCGAGGCTGTCGCCCGGCAGGGGCGTCAGGCAGGGAAGCCGGCCGCGTCTCCATCGCGGCTCCCTCCAGCAGGCACCACGGCTTACGTTCTGAGGCCGCGCGTCCGTCTTCCCTGCCTGACGCCCCTGCCGGGCGACCTTGTGCGGCGGGAGCTGCACGTTCTGGGGCTGCGTGGCTGGGAGGGAGGTGAACGCGCCAAGCAGACGTTCTGGGGCCGCGCGTTCACCTCCCTCCCAGCTTCGCAGCCCCAGAACGTGCAGCGATGGAGGCGCGACCGGCTTCCCTGCCTGACGCCCCTGCCGGGCAACAGCCTCGGTGGTGCTTAAGATGATGGTAGCCTTGGGTGCTCACCCCACCTGCTCCCTCGCCCGCTGCGGGAGGAGGCGTCCATAACCTCCGTCCACCTCCCTCCCAGCCACACAGCCCCAGAGACAGAGGGAGGAAGGGAGGGCCACATTTACACAGAGCAGGGAGGGCTGTTGGAGGGCCGTATTAAACCGACCCCCGGGCCGCAAATGGCCCCCGGGCCTGACTTTGGACATGCCTGAACTAGACCTACCCAGTTCCTGCAACCGTTCTTCATATGTTTGAGCCTCCTGTCTTTTGCGGAAGTCCTCTTTTTAATGTATTTGCAAGTATGTTTGAATGTAATTAATCAAGGAGGTTTTAATGAGGTTCAATGAGGACTTCTATGCTGCTCTTCTCCCGAGGGACTCAGGGCGGCGTACAACATAAAAACCCACATATTACAAAAGTTAAAAGGGAGATTAAATAGAATATCCCCCCCCCCCCAAAAAAACCCCACCTCCAATTGACATTTACAATAACATTTTAAAAATTGAATTAAAATCAGCAATTAAAATTAATCATTTATTTTATTCAGGCCAAGCCGGCTTGCTGGAAAACCCAACTTTTTTAGGGAGCGCCGGAAGGACGGGAGGTCGGGGATGAGGCGAAGCTCCGGGGCAGCTCATTCCAGAGGGAGGGGGCTGCCACAGAGAAGGCTCTCCCCCCCGGGGTGTGGCCAGCCGACGCTGTCTGGCCGATGGCACCCCGAGGAGGCCGACTCGGTGGGATCGCACTGGACGGTGGGAGGCTACCGGGGGTCTCGTAAGCACCCTGGGCCCAAGCCATGGAGCGCTTTGAAGGTCATGATTAGCACTTTGAATCGCGCCCGGAAGACCACCGGCAACTGGCAGGCCGCCTAAAAGGGGTGTAACACGGGAGAACCTAGGGACCCCCATGATAACCCGCACGGCCGCATTCTGGACCAGCTGGAGCCACCGGGTGCTCTTCAAGGGCAGCCCCTTGGAGAGAGCGTTACAGTAGTCCAGGCGGGAAAATGTACACATGACATATGACTTATGACTTATGTCCACCATGCCCAGGGACCTGCGGGTACTCAATATGGTCTAGTGACTTATTTATGGGATTACAGGTAGCCTTCGACCGACGATCACAACTGAGCCCAGAATTTATGTGGCTAAGGGATTTAAAAAAAAAAGTTAAGTGGGTGGTGCTCCATTTTATGACCTCTCTTGCCACCGTTGTCAAGCGTTGTTAAGTGAGTCACACGGTTGCTAAGTGAATTGGGCTTCCCCGTTGACTGGGCTTGTCGGACGGTCGCAAAAGGGGATCGCGGGACCCCTTGCAACTGTCCTAACTATGAGTCAGTTGCCGAGCGTCGTAAAGCGTGAAAAATGGCCATACGTCATTTTTGTTTCCGGTGCCGCTGGAACTTCAAACGGTCGCTAAATGAACGTCTGTAAGTCGAGAACTATCTGTACTTATTTGTATAGCAGCCTGACCACCCAGCTCACAACTCTGATTGTCAGAAATGTAGCTAGTCCTTGAGTTACGACGAGAAAGGCGTCTGCCCATCACGGTCATAACTGGTGATGGTTATAATGCTTTTTTTTTTAATTAATAATTTTTTAATTATTTTGCATAAACACAGATAATACAAACTTCACCAAAAAAAAACCCATCAAAAAGCCATCTTCCATTACAGGTTACAAATTTTTAAGAATGTATCAATTAATCCCAAGTTTCTATAAGTTTCTTCAATAGTTATCACTTATTTTTCATATCAATTGTTACAATTCTTGTATCTCAACCCTGATCTTACTAATTATTTTAACATCCTTTTAACAACCAATTTCATTGTAATTTTATTACAATCTTATTACAATGACAATAAAGATGATGATGATGATGATGATGATGATTATATATAAAGTATGACTATGTAATGGCATTCTATTTATAAAACAAACGAAGGGAAAAAAATTGATTTAAAAAGGAAAAGTCCACTCTAAATTGTGTCCTTTAAAAGACATGCTGACCGGGTATTCATAAATTCTGTGCATCTCTGAAGTGGTTATTATTCACGGGTAATCTCATTTCATACATTTTAAATCTGAAAATTTCTCATGTACCTTAATATCAATATCCCACAGTTCTCATCAAATATTTCAACATCAATCTATTTCTTTTTTAAGAGTGTCTTCAGAACCTGACCACCTATTAACATCAGCGGGCGGCGCCCAGGGGAAGGGCCTTCTCTGTGGCGGGCCCGACCCTCTGGAACGACCTGCCCCCCGAAATTAGAACAACTACAGACCTCCGCTCCTTCTGTCAAAAATTAAAAACACACTTTTTCTGCTTGGCCGGCCTAGGTTAGTCATCTGTTTATTGTTTTAATTGGGTTTTTAAGGGGTTTAGTTTTTAGTATTTTGGGTTTTTAGCGCAGGAATAAATTGTTTAATCTGATTTTATATATTTATGATGTATTTATGTTTGTATGTTTTTAATTCCCCTGTGCACCGCTCCGAGTCCCTTCGGGGAGAGGGAGCGGTCTACAAATTAAATTATTATTATTATTATTATTATTATTATTATTATTATTATTATTATTATTATTATTATTATTATTATTATTATTATTATTATTATCATCATCATCATCATCATCATCATCATCATCATCCCTTATTTAGTCCCAACATACCAATATAAATTCAATCTTTATTTACTTTATTCATACTTTGAATAAAGTAAATTGAATCATAATATTAAACAATCTTGAGCTTTATAGGTAGTTATTAACTAATTAATAATTCTTCAACGACATTCTGTAACCGTGATGGTTATAATTCTGCTGTCAACCCAGGCGGCCAAGCGGATTTTGCAGGCCCTTTCGCAGAGGTCATAAAGGGAACGTGGCGGTCATTAAATGAACCAAGGGCTTGCTATGGGGACGAAGTCACGCCGTCGGTGCGAGGAAGAAAGGAAGTGGGCCTTCTGTTTGAATGCAGGAGTTACTGAGGGTATGGTTTCCTCTTCCGTTGTCCCTTGATGATGGGAGATAGTAATTAGGGGGTCTAGTTATTGTGGGGTCCTTTTGTGCTCCCTCGAGCTGGGTGGTTTTGTGGCAGACGGTTCATTATCTG
Organism: Rhabdophis nuchalis; assembly: GCA_039707465.1. Taxonomy (NCBI): domain Eukaryota; kingdom Metazoa; phylum Chordata; class Lepidosauria; order Squamata; family Natricidae; genus Rhabdophis; species Rhabdophis nuchalis. Next base: position 407,217,881 of record CM077643.1, read on the forward strand.
GCTAGGGAACATCATCAGCGCTGGAAGGGGGAAGGATTTGCGGGGTGGAGGACTCCGGGGTCCCTGGTGCTCCCTGAGCTAAGTTCTTGTCTTGTAGACGTTTCATTACCCGAACTAGGTAACGTCATCAGTGCTGGCAGGAGGGAGGGAGGGAGGGAGGGAAGAAGAGGAAGAGGACTGAAGTGTCTTTGCTTCTCCAGGAGCTGGGTGGTTTTCTTCCAGGCGTTTCAGGACCCAACTAGGTAGCTTCATCAGTGCTTGAAGGGAGTGGGGTTTGTGGAAGAGGAGGAGGAGGAGGAGGAGGAGGAGGAGGAGGAGGAGGAGGAGGAGGAGGAGGAGGAGGAGGAGGAGGAGGAGGAAAAAGGCCGTGGGATCCTGGGTGCTCTCTGAGCTTGGTTGTTTTTTTGCAGACGTTTCATGACCCAAGTAGGCAACATCATCAATGCTCTAGAAGGGAGTGGGGTTTGCAGGGAGGAGGAGGAGGAGGAGGAGGAGGAGGAGGAGGAGGAGGAGGAGGAGGAGGAGGAGGAGGGAAGATAAGAAAGAGGAGGAAGGACTGTGGGGTCCTTGGTGCTCTCTGACCTGGGTTGTTTTCTTGTAGACTTTTCATGACCCAACTAGGGAACATCATCAGGGGTAGAAGGGAGAAGGGTCTGCAGAGAAAAGGAGGAGGAGGAGGAGGAGGAGGAGGAAGGACTGTGGGCTCCTTGGTGCTCTCTGAGCTGGGTTGTTTTCTTGTAGACCTTTCACGACCCAACTAGGGAACGACATCATCAGTGTTACAAGGGAGAGGGGTTTGTGGAGAGGAGGAGGAAGAGGAGGAGGAGGAGGACTATGGGGTGGACTTTGTGCTCTCTGAGCTGGGTTGTTTTCTTGCAGACATTTCATGACGGAACTAGGTAAGTTCATCAGTTCTGGAAGGGAGTGGAGATTGGAGAGAAGAGGAGGAGGAGGAGGAGGAGGAGGAGGAGGAGGAAGAAGAAGAGGAGGAGGAAGATTGTGGGGTCCTTGATGGTCTCTGAGCTGGGTGGATTTCTTGCAGAGGTTTCATGACCCAACTAGGGAACATCATCAGGGCTAGAAAGGAGAAGGGTGGGCGGGGAGGAGGTGGAAAAGGAAGAAAAGGACTGTGGAGGAGGAGGAGGAGGGAGGACTGGAAGAAGAAGAGAAGGAAGAAAAGGAAGGAGGGGGAAGAGAAGAAGGAAAGGGGTAGGGAAGGGATCCTTGGTGCTCTCTGAGCTGGGTGGTCTCCTTGCAGACGTTTCATGACCCAACTAGGGAACATCATCAGTGCTAAAAGAGAAGGAGGGGTGTGGGAAGGAGGAGGAGGAGGAGGAGGAGGAGGAGGAAGACCGTGGAGTCCTGGGTGCTCTCTGATCTGAGCTGGGTGGATCTCTTGCAGACGTTTCATGACCCAGCTAGGCGACATCATCAGTGCTAGAAGGACGTGGGGCTTGCTCCCTGTTGATATGCAGTGGCTCTTGGTGAGAATGCTCTTAGCAGATCCTTGACCAGGCTGTGGTTTATTGTTAGCTTGCATTTTTCTGAGTTGATCCTTCCTCAACTGGGGTGCTCTATGAGCCTTCATTGTTGGTCTAGTCCAGGGATGGCAACTACTTCTACATACTACTTCTGGCCCAAACTAGAACACGCGTGCATCGGAAAACTAAGGCCAGCTGGCCAGTGTGTGCATGCCTGTTTTTCGGTTTTCTGGTGCTCTGGTGCCTGCGAAACCAGCTGGCCAGTGCATTGGAAACCAGAAAAGCAGCTGGCGATGGAGCATGGGCTGACGAAGAGGGTTCTATGTGACACCTCTGGCACGCGTGTCATAGGTTCGCCTTCATGGGTCTAGTCTTAATCTTGGGGTTGATATCTGGGTGTCGATTGTTGCCCAAGGAGGCTCTTCTGGTCTTCCTCTTTCGTTTGTGGAGTTTCAAATGCTCTCTTTGGAGTACAATACAATGCAATAGCAGAGTTGGAAGGGACCTTGGAGGTCATCTAGTCCAACCCCCTGCCTAGGCAGGAAACCCTGGTCCTTTCTCCCTCCCTCTTTCCCTTCCCTTGCACTTTCTTTTTCTTCCCTTCCTCCCATCTTCCTTCCTTCCTCCCATCCTCCCATCCTCCCTTCCTTCCTTCCTTCCTTCCTTCCTTCCTATAAAATAAAAGAGTTGGAAGGGACCTTGGAGGTCTTCTAGTCCAACCCCCTGCCTAGGCAGGAAGCCCTATACCGTTTCAGACAAAGGGCTCTCCAACATCTTCATAAAGACTTGCAGTGTTGGGGCATTCATAACTTCTGGAGGCAACTTCTGTTCCACTGGTTAATTTTTCTCACTGTCAGGAAATTCCTCCTCAGTTCTAAGTTGCTTCTCTCCTGGATTAGTTTCCACCCATTGCTTCTTGTCCTGCCCTCGGGTGCCTTGGAGAATAGTTTGACTCCCTCTTCTTTGGGGCACCCTCTGAGATACTGGAAGGCTGCTATCATGTCTCCCCGGTCCTTCTTTTCATTAAACTAGACATAATCCAGTTCCTGCAACCGTTCTTCATATGTTTGAGCCTCCAGTCCCCTCATCCTCTTTCTTGCTCTTCTCTGCACTCTTTCCAGAGTCTCCATATCTTTTCTACATCGTGGCAACCAAAACTGGATGCAAATATTCCCAGTGTGGCCTTCCCAAGGCATTACAAAAGTGGTATTAACCCTTCACGGGATCTTGATTCTCTCCCTCTGTTGATGCAGCCTAGAACTGGGTTGGCCTTTTTTGGCAGCTGCTGCCCACGGCTGGCTCCTATTTCAATGGTTCTCCACTAAGATTCCTAGATCCCTCTCACAGTTGCTCCTATTGAGCAAGGTACCACCTATGCTGTACCTGGGCATTTGGTTTCTCTTGCCTAAATGTAGAACCTTCCTCTTTTCACCCTTGAATTTCATTTTATTAGATAGTGCCCAATGTTCGAGTTTGTCTAGATCCTTCTGTCTCTGAAGCCTCTCTTCTGGAGGGTTGCCTAGTCCTGCTAGGTCGTACACCGTTTGCAATTTTCCCATTCAAACCATGATGAAATGAAGGGTTTTTTCCTAACTGACGAGGTTTCGGGGCCCAGCGTTCACTGTCCTTTATTGATTTTTGCGCCCTTTTATTAATATTATATTAACAAAGAAAAGTTAGCAGTACAAGCAACTTCATTTATACCGTTTCACCGAAGAGATTTTGCAGCATGTCCTTCCTTGTTACAGGAGGGGCCCCCCGACCCACCCAACCCCGTGCCAGTACAGATAGTCCTCGACTTACAACGGTTCACTTAGTGACCGATCAAAGTTACAACCACGGCACTGAAAAAAGTGACTTAGGACTGTTTTTTTTAATTCTTTTGATCGTTGCAGCACACACTCACCCTAGTCACATGATCGAAATTCAGATGCTGGGCAAGTGGTTCATACTTATGACGGTCGTAGTGTCGTGTGTGTGTGTGTGTGATGGGACCTCCTTCCCTCGGACAAGCCAAGTCAGGAAACAATATTTTATCAAAGTTGGAAAAGATGGTATGACTGGATGGAGGTAAAGAGACTACGGGATGAGCGATGAGAGAAGGATATACAATATAGATATATAGATAGTAAATAAAATGAATGCACAATATCTATTCTCCACAGCCCGGACAAAGGCAAGACAAGAAGCAATGGGTGGAAACTAATCAAGGAGAGAAGCAACTTAGAACTAAGGAGAAATTTCCTGACAGTGAGAACAATTAACCTCTGGAACAGCTTGCCTCCAGAAATTGTGAATGCCCAACCCTGGAAGTCTTTAAGAAGATGTTGGATAGCCATTTGTCTGAAATGGTATAGGGCTTCCTGCCCACGCAGGGGGTTGGACTAGAAGACCTCCAAGGTCCCTTCCAACTCCATTATTCTGTTAAAACATATGAAGGACAGTTGCAGGAACTGGGTATGTCTAGTTGAATGAAAAGAAGGACCAGGGGAGACAGGATAGCAGCCTTCCAGTATCTCAGGGGTTTCCACAAAGAAGAGGGAGTCAAGCTATTCTCCAAGGCACCTGAGGGCAGAACAAGAAGCAATGGGTGGAAACTAATCAAAGAGAGAAGCAACTTAGAACTGAGGAGGAATTTCAGACAATGAGAACAATTAATCATTAATAGCATATGCACAGTTTTGGAAAGGGAAAGAACTACCATCAGACCAACTAATTATCAACAAAATCCTCTGGTGTGCTAAATGCGACAGACTAACATATATTCTCAAAGACAGACAGGAAACAATATTTTATCAAAGTTGGGACAGATGGTATGACCGGATGGAGGTAAAGAGACTACGGGATGAGCGATGAGAGAAGGACATACAATATAGATATATAGATAGTAAATAAAACGAATGTATGGAGCAGTGGCAGCTATGGGGAATTGATAAATGTAAGATAATAGACAAATAGAAAGAGCTGGAATATCGAGGAATGTAGTAAGACGGTATACGATGTTACCTGGTCACCGTGTACATATACGGCAGGGATGGCGAACCTTTTTCGCGCCGGGTGCCAAAAGCACAAACGCTCGTGCTATTGTGCACGCTTGTGTGCCCACCCCCATAATTTAATGCCTCCCCATGCCGTGCCCCCTGAGCATGCACACGTGACAACCCCTGCTGCCCCACACATGTGTGCACGGCTTTCAGGAATGGACTTCCAGGTTGCCCGTTGGGCCATTTTTCTCCCTCTGGAGCTTCAGGAGGGCAAAAACTGGCCGAAAATCAAGGCCAAAAATCAGCTGGCCAGCACGCTCATGTGCGCTGGAGCTGACAGGGCAATGCCTCGCGTGCCCTCAGAAATGGCTTCGCGTGCCACCTGTGGCACCCGTGCCATAGGTTCGCCATCACGGATATAGGGGGTGAGTCACTCCCAGTTATATCTATGTAGTTTTGTCTCGTCAATGTCTTATTTATGTTCTTCTTTCTGTTACTAATTTACAATAAAATTATTTAAAAAGTAAAATTCAGATGCTGGGCAAGTGGTTCATACTTATGACGGTCGTAGTGTCGTGTGTGCGTGTGTGTGTGTGTGTGTGTGTGTGTGATGGGACCTCCTTCCCTCGGACAAGCCAAGTCAAGGGGGAAGCCGATTCACTTAACAACCATGTTACTAACTTAACGGTTATCCTACGTGACGTATCCTACTTGCTGCCCCAAAAGCTCTGGAGACGCCTTCAGGCAAGAGAGGGGAGGAGCCAGCCTTCCGTTACTACCCGGGAGTCACTGTGTGGGGAAGGTCTTTGCCAGCCAGCTGTGGGGGCCCCGGCTCGCCCGCCTCAGTTACCAGCGCCAGCGGGAGCTGCCCTTTGCCATCCAGGGTCCATTCGTGGAATTGCACCGTTAAGGCCTGCTCGCGAAGGAGGTTGACTTGGGCTTTGATGTCCTCCACGCCTTCCCTGTGACGGCGCTTTTCTTCCACCAGGTTCTTCATCTCAGCGAGTCTGCAGGACACGAAGGGGACGGGGGTTAGATCAAGGGGGGCTTAGGGGTCAGGAGGACCCAAATCACAGGACAGGATGGGGCACGACAGGACAGAGAAGAGAAGAGAGATTGGAATAAATGTAGAATAGAATAGAATAGAATAGAATAGAATAGAATAGAGATTGGAATAAAAAGATAATGGAATAGAATAGAAATAGTGAAAAGAATAGAATAGAATAAAATAGAGAATGGAATAAATAGAGAACATAATAGAGTAGAATAGAATAGAATAGAGATTGGAATAAAAAGAGAATAGAATAGAATAGAAATAGTTGAAAGAATACAATAAAATAGAGAATGGAATAAATAGAGAACATAATAGAGTAGAATAGAATAGAATAGAGATTGGAATAAAAAGAGAATAGAATAGAATAGAAATAGTGGAAAGAATACAATAAAATAGAGAATGGAATAAATAGAGAACATAATAGAGTAGAATAGAATAGAGATTGGAATAAAAAGAGAATACAATAGAATAGAATAAGAAATAGAATAGAGATTGGAATAAATTAGAATCGAAATTAGAATAGAATAGAATAGAATACAGATTGGAATAAAAAGATAATGGAATAGAATAGAAATAGTGGAAAGAATAGAATAGAATAAAATAGAGAATGGGATAAATAGAGAACTTAATAGAGTAGAGTAGAGTAGAGTAGAGTAGAGTAGAATAGAATAGAATAGAATAGAATAGAATAGAAATTGGAATAAAAAGATAATGGAATAGAATAGAAATAGTGGAAAGAATAGAATAGAATAAAATAGAGAATGGGATAAATAGAGAACTTAATAGAGTAGAGTAGAGTAGAGTAGAGTAGAGTAGAGTAGAATAGAATAGAATAGAATAGAATAGAAATTGGAATAAAAAGATAATGGAATAGAATAGAAATAGTGAAAAGAATAGAATAGAATAAAATAGAGAATGGAATAAATAGAGAACATAATAGAGTAGAGTAGAGTAGAGTAGAATAGAATAGAATAGAAATTGGAATAAAAAGATAATGGAATAGAATAGAAATAGTGGAAAGAATAGAATAGAATAAAATAGAGAATGGAATAAATAGAGAACATAATAGAGTAGAATAGAATAGAATAGAGATTGGAATAAAAAGAGAATAGAATAGAATAGAATAAGAAATAGAGATTGGAATAAATTAGAATTGAAATTAGAATAGAATAGAATAGAATAGAATAGAGATTGGAATAAAAAGATAATGGAATAGAATAGAAATAGTGGAAAGAATACAATAAAATAGAGAATGGAATAAATAGAGAACATAATAGAGTAGAATAGAATAGAATAGAGATTGGAATAAAAAGAGAATACAATAGAATAGAATAAGAAATAGAATAGAGATTGGAATAAATTAGAATCGAAATTAGAATAGAATAGAATAGAATACAGATTGGAATAAAAAGATAATGGAATAGAATAGAAATAGTGGAAAGAATAGAATAGAATAAAATAGAGAATGGAATAAATAGAGAACATAGAGTAGAATAGAATAGAATAGAGATTGGAATAAAAAGAGAATACAATAGAATAGAATAAGAAATAGAAAGAGATTGGAATAAATTAGAATCGAAATTAGAATAGAATAGAATAGAATAGAATAAAGATTGGAATAAAAAGATAATGGAATAGAATAGAAATAATGGAAAGAATAGAATAGAATAAAATAGAGAATGGAATAAAGAGAACATAATAGAATAGAATAAGGAATAGAATAGAGATTGGAATAAATTAGAATAGAAATTAGAATAGAATAGAATTTTTTATTGGCCAAGTGTGTACATAAAGAAAAGTAAAATTTCATCAAGAACCATAAGATACAACACAGTTGCCTCCCCACTCCTCCTCCTCACTTGTAGCCCTGACACTGTTACCTAATCAGGTAATGAAATGTCTGCAAGAAAACCACCAAGCCCAAAACACCAGGGATCCCACAATCCTCCTCCTCCTCTTCCTCCTCCACCATCACCACCTCCCTCCTAGCACTGCTGATGTTACCTACGTGGGTCATGAAATGTCTGCAAGGAATGCACCCAGCTCAGAGAGCACCAAGGACCCCACAGTCCTCCTCCTCCTCCTCCTCCTCTTCCTCCTCCTCCTCCTCCCCCTTACCTTCCTCCTCCTCCTCCTCCTCTTCTTCCTCTCCTTCCTCTTCTTCTTCTTCCTCCTCCTCCTCCTCCCCCTTCCCCTCCTCCTCCTCTTCTTCTTCCTCCTCCTCCTCCTCTTCTTCTTCCTCCTCCTCCCCCTTCCCCTCCTCCTCCTCCCCCTCCTCCTCCTCTTCTTCTTCCTCCTCCTCCCCTCCTCCTCCTCCTCCTCCTCTTCTTCTTCCTCCTCCTCCCCCTTCCCCTTCCCCTCCTCCTCCTCTTCTTCTTCTTCCTCCTCCTCCTCCTCCTCCTCCTCCTCCTCCTCCTCCTCCTCCTCCTCCTCTTCTTCCTCTTCTTCTTCTTCTTCTTCCTCCTCCTCCTCCTCTTCCTTGCATCCCTCCCTCCCTTCTCGCACTGATGATGTTACCTCGTGGGGTCAAGAAACGCCTGCAAGAAATCCACCAAACACCAAGAACGGTGGTGCCTCCACCGTTCAACCCCCCCGAGCTACAAATACCCTCTTCCTTACTAGCAGGCCAAAAGCTCTTCCCGTCTGATGCCGTCTTCCTGCCCTACTCACTTATGCATCGTCGTGTTGGGCACGCGGGCCTTCAGCTGGTCCGTGATGGCCTTCAGCCCTCGGACGTACGGGTTGGGCTTGGCGGTCAGATCATAGGCAGGGTTGTGCCTCATCAGGTACTCGCCCAGGAAGATCATGGGGTCAAACGGGCAAGGGCCGGACTCCTTGGGCTCCAGCGCCTGCTTCCGCTCGGCACCTTCAGCAGCTTCTCCACGGCGGGCACCAAGGTGGGCAGGAGCTTATCCAGGAGGTAGGCCCGGGTCTCCAGGGTCATGGACTCGGTGTTGAACCAGTCCTGGGACAGAGAGTCCGGCGGCTCCTCCTTCTCCGTCTTCTTCTGTTGCAGCGACTTCTTCTGCAGCTTCTCCATCTTGAGGCCCTGCAGGTGCAGCGCCCGCGGCTGGACGTTCTCGTGGAAGACGGCCTTCCATTTTGCGTCGGCCGCCGGAGTCAGAGCCCGGAGGGCGGCCGCCGAATGGGGCTTCTCCGCTTCGACGGGAGGTCGTCGCCATGGCTGACTTCGGAGCCGTTGTTCCTGTCCGGCTCTGCGGCCATGTTGGGGTCTGTGGGAGGGGGAAGAGGGAAGAAGGAGGAGGATATCGGACTCCGGCCATTCTGAAATGGAGTCCAGCTCTTCTCCGAAAAGCACCAGAGGGCAGGAGAAGAAGCAATGGGTGGAAACTAATCAAGGAGAGAAGCAACCTAGAACTAAGGAGGAATTTCCTGACAGTGAGAACAATTAACCAGTGGAACTCCTTGCCTCCAGAAGTTGTGAATGCCCCAACCCTGGAAGTCTTTAAGAAGATGTTGGAGAGCCATTTGTCTGAAGGTATAGGGCTTCCTGCCTAGGCAGGGGGTTGGACTAGATGACCTCCAAGGACCCTTCCAACTCTGTTATTCTCTTAGTGTCTTAAGGACCAGGGGAGACAGGATAACAGCCTTCCAGTATCTCAGAGGCTGCCCCAAAGAAGAGGCAGTCAAGCTATTTAGTCCCCACACTGTAAAAAAGATGTGGAGAGTCTGGAAAGAGTGCAGAGAAGAGCAACAAAGAGGATTTTAGGGAACTGGAGGCTCAAACCTACGATGAACGGGTGCAGGAACTGGGCCTGGCTGGTCTAGGGAAGAGAAGGACCAGGGGAGACAGGAGAGCATCTTCCAATATTGGAGGGGCTGCCCCAGAGAGGAAGAAGGGGGTGAAACTATTCTCCAAAACCCTCGAAGGCCAGAGAAGGAAGAATGGAGGGAAACTGACCAAGGAAACTACTTGCCACCAGACGCCAGACTGCCATCGGTCAGGAATGGTGAAAGGGTCTCCTGCTTGGGCTGGGGGCTGGACTAGATGACCTCCAAGGTCCCTTCCAACTCTGTTAATCTGAATCTATCTAAGATGATCAAAGATCTGGAGAACGGAATGACAGTTGCAGGAACTGGGCATGGCTGGTCTAGGGAAGAGAAGGACCAGGGGAGACAGGAGAGCATCTTCCAATGTTGGAGGGGCTGCCAGAGAGAGGTGAAGGGGTCAAGGAATTCTCCAAAGCACAAGAAAGATGAAAGAAAGAAAGAAAGAAAGAAAGAAAGAAAGAAAGAAAGAAAGAAAGAAAGAAAGAAAGAAAAAAAGAAAGAAAGGGTGGGAGGGAGGGAGGGAGGGAGGGAGGGAAGGAAGGAAGGAAGGAATAATAAAAAAAGAAAGAAGAGAGACATGGCTGGTCTAGGGAAGAGAAGAACCAGGGGAGACAGGAGAGCATCTTCCAATATTGGAGGGGCTGCCAGAGAGAGGTGAAGGGGTCAAGGAATTCTCCAAAGCACAAGAAAGATGAAAGAAAGAAAGAAAGAAAGAAAGAAAGAAAGAAAGAAAGAAAGAAAGAAAGAAAGAAAGAAAGAAAGAGGGAGGGAAGGAAGGAAGGAAGGAAAAAATAATAAAAAAAGAAAACAGAGAGACATGGCAGGTTTACGAAAGAGAAGGACCTGGGGAGACAGGAGAGCATCTTCCAATATTGGAGGGGCTGCCCCAGAGAGGAGCCCCTGCCCTTTGATACAGCCCAAGGGCCAATCCATCCATCCATCCAATCAATCAATCAATCAATCAATCAATCAATCAATCAATATCGTGGCGACCAAATCTGGAAGCAATATCGCAAGCGTGCCCTTGCCAGGGCCTTATCAAAGGGGACCGACCCTTCCCAGATGCTGCTTGAGGATCAGTGACCGCCTTCCACCTGCGAAAATGCCTCTGAATCCTCACTCCGACGTCTCAGCAAAGATCTCGAGTCTTAAGCGTGCTATGAAATGCCATATATTTACGGAGGCTTACCTGTTGGGAGAGGTCTGACCTGAAAACGCAGTGAGAATTTATGACTGTAGGGGCCGTCTAAGTTTAGCTGTCCGCAATCTTGCACGGGCGTCCAGTGGCGCCCCCCTCCCTCCCTCCCTCCCTCCCTCGGGCAGAATCCGGCAGTGTAAATGTTTGGGGTTGCTAAGCGACCGTGGGTGGAAGGAGGCGGGACGGGGGGGGGGGAGCAATCCTCCACAAGCCGGCCTAGGATAGCCCCCATTTCTGACTTTTTAAGAAAATAATTTATAATTGGCAAGGGTTTTAATATTGGGTTTTAGCACGGGTTTATTAATTTAATACATTTTAATAGATATTTATTGTATTTTGTGTTCTTAAACAATGCCTGTGCGCCGCCCTGGGTCCTAACAAGGAGAAGGGCGGGGTATAAATTTAATAAAATACAAATACAAATCTTCTCGGGAGGCTGGGAAAAGTGAGCGTGCCCACGGTTCCCATCGTGGCTCCATCTCGGGGTTGTGAGACCCGAGAAAGAACGAGAGAGGGGTGGGTGGGTGGGTGGTGAGAGGAAAGGCCAGCCAATTCATGGCCAGTGGGGCTCGGACCTTCTCCAAGGAAGCTTCTGCAGGTTGTGGCTGGAATGCCAGGAAGGGCAAAACAGCTCAAGCTGGTTTGTCGTTTCTTTGTCTTAATGGAGCTTGGAGGGCGCAATCCAGGGGTGGGTCCCTGCCAGTTCTAGCCTCCTTCTATAGAAGAGGTTCCCCAAATCTCCAGGGCTGTTGAGAACTGGTTCCAGCTCCCCACCCCCACCCCCCGCCTGTCCGCCCATCATCAAGATGAAGGAGGAGGAATTCTGGGAGATGAAGTCCACAAGTCTTAAAGCTGCCAAGTTTGAACACCCCTGGGGGTCTTTTTTCCCTAAAGGGTGAGGGGTGCGAGGGTCTGGTAACTGGACAGCTTTTAAGACTTGGATGCTTCAAATGCCAGAGTTCCTGAGCCAAGATGACTGGAGGAGGAATTCTGGGAGTTGAAGTCCACAAGTCTTAAAGCTCTCAAGTTTGAACACCCCTGGGTTGTTTTTCCCTAAAGGGTGAGGGGTGTTACAAGGGTCTTGCAACTTGACAGCTTTAAGACTTGGGTGCTTCAAATGCCAGAGTTCCTGAGCCAACATTTGAGTGGCTAAGCAAGAGCGTTGTCAAGTGTGTTTCACCACATTTTACAAGTTGGCCATGCGCACCTGGTCACATGGCCGGCAAACATCACGGGTATAGGATCTCTTCCTTCAGCGGGGGGTTGGACTAGATGACCTCATAGATCCCTTCCAAGCCTGTTATTGGAAGGATGGATGGAAGGATGGATGAATGGACGGGAAGGAAGGAAGGAAGGAAAGAAAATGAGAAAGGAACAAAGGAGAGGGATGGAGGGTAGAAGAAAGGAAGGAAGGAAGGAAGGAAGGAAGGAAAATGAAAAAGGAACAAAGGAGAGGGATGGAGGGTAGAAGGAAGGAAGGAAGGAAGGAAGGAAGGAAGGAAGGAAGGAAGGAAGGAAGGAAAATGAAAAAGGAACAAAGGAGAGGGATGGAGGGTAGAAGAAAGGAAGGACGGAAGGAAGGAAGGAAAATGAAAAAGGAACAAAGGAGAGGGATGGAGGGTAGAAGAAAGGAAGGAAGGAAGGAAGGAAGGAAAATGAAAAAGGAACAAAGGAGAAGGAGGGAGGGTAGAAGGAAGGAAGGAAGGAAGGAAGGAAGGAAGGAAGGAAGGAAGGAAGGAAGGAAGGAAGGAAAATGAAAAAGGAACAAAGGAGAGGGATGGAGGGTAGAAGAAAGGAAGGAAGGAAGGAAGGAAAATGAAAAAGGAACAAAGGAGAGGGATGGAGGGTAGAAGGAAGGAAGGAAGGAAGGAAGGAAGGAAAATGAAAAAGGAACAAAGGAGAAGGAGGGAGGGTAGAAGGAAGGAAGGAAGGAAGGAAAATGAAAAAGGAACAAAGGAGAGGGATGGAGGGTAGAAGAAAGGAAGGAAGGAAAATGAAAAAGGAACAAAGGAGAGGGATGGAGGGTAGAAGGAAGGAAGGAAGGAAAATGAAAAAGGAACAAAGGAGAGGGATGGAGGGTAGAAGGAAGGAAGGAAGGAAGGAAGGAAGGAAGGAAGGAAGGAAAATGAAAAAGGAACAAAGGGAAGGAGGGAGGAAGGAAGGAAGGACAATGGATGGAAACTAATCAAGGAGAGAAGCAACTTAGAACTGAGGAGAAACCTCCTAACAGCGAGGACAAATAACCAGTGGAACTGCTTGCCACTCGAAGTTGTGGGTGCTCCATCACGGGAGTTTTTCAGAAACGTTTGTCCAGAATGGTGTGGGATCTCCACCTTCTGCAGGGGGTTGGACTAGAAGCCCTCAAAGATCCCTTCCAGCGCTTATGACGTCATTGTCCCTTGCTCTCCGCAGGCGTCTGTGGCTGGCGGTTTCTTTATCAAGAAGAAGCTTAGAAATCGGGACCATTTTTCAGGCCTTCGGGTAGAATGACAAAATGCAACCAGAAAAGAAGATCAGAAAAACGAGAAGAAGCCACCGCAGCTAAAATAAGAATAATCCAGCGTAATCCCTCAATTTGCCAGATGAGTCCAGCCAGGCTATTTGCAAGCAACCTTTTACAAGCAGGATAGCAGAATAGTTTGAAAGAGAGGCTAAATTTAAGGACCCGTTCAGCAGAAATTGAGGTAGGGGCAATGGGCCAGCTGTCACAAAAAAACCCCACCTTTGAAATCATGGTTATGAAGACTGCAGGTCCCCCAAGGAATTTCCTGACAGTGAGAACAATTAACCAGTGGAACAGAAGTTGCCTCCAGAAGTTGAGAATGCCCCAACACTGCAAGTCTTTAAGAAGATGTTGGATAGTCATTTGTCTGAAACGGTATAGGGCTTCCTGCCTAGGCAGGGGGTTGGACTAGAAGACCTCCAAGGTCCCTTCCAACTCTGCTATTTTATAGGAAGGAAGGAAAGAGGGAAGGAAGGAAGGAAGGAAGATAGGAAGAAGGGAAGAGAAACAAAAGGGGAAGGGAAGGGAAAGTGGGAGGGAAGAAGGAAGGACCAGGGTTTCCTACCTAAGCAGGGGTTGGACTAGAAGACCTCCAAGGTCCCTTCCAACTCTGTTATTTTATAGGAAGGAAGGAAGGAAGGAAGGAAGGAAGGAAGGAAGGAAGGAAGGAAGGAAGGTGGGAGTAAGGAAGGAAGGAGGATGGGAGGAAGGGGAGAGAAAGAAGGTGGAAGGGAAAGAGGGAGGGAGGACCAGGGTTTCCTATCTAAGGAGGGGTTGGACTAGAAGACCTCCAAGGTCCCTTCCAACTCTGCTATTTTATAGGAAGGAAGGAAGGAAGGAGGGAGGATGGGAGGAAGGGGAGAGAAAGAAGGTGGAAGGGAAAGAGGGAGGGAGGGAGGACCAGGGTTTCCTGCCTAGGCAGGGGGTTGGACTAGAAGACCTCCAAGGTCCCTTCCAACTCTGCTATTTTATAGGAAGGAAGGAAGGAAGGAAGGAAGGAAGGAAGGAAGGAAGGAAGGAAGGAAAGAGAAAAAAAGTGAAAGGGGGAGGGAGGAAGGACCAGGGTTTCCTGCCTAGGCAGGGGGTTGGACTAGAAGACCTCCAAGGTCCCTTCCAACTCTGCTATTGTATTATTATTAAGCTGTTTAACTGCTAACCTTCCGAACGAACGCCAAGAAATCAGGACCGAGGTTGTACGATCTGGAAAAGATTTGGGTACATCCCCCGTGGCAAAGAAAGGAGAGGCAAGAAAAATGTGTGCAGATGAGTGCATCGCTTTCAGCGCATAAGGCAAGTGGGTTTTGATCTTGCAAAGGCAGAACAGACACACACACACACACAAACACACACACAAATGCCAAAACGAACAAGGAAAGGTTAAAAAAAAAAAGATGATTTTTTTGCTCCATTGAATCCGGCAAGACTTTTGATCGCACGATTACACAGATCAAGCCAGAAAGCGGAAGAGAGCAAAGCTTTGTGTGTTTGTGTGTGTGTTTGTGTTTGTGTGTGATTTTGCGTGTGTATGTATTCAGGGTGCCAACATACTTGGCTTCTTCTTCGGAGGAGCCTTGACAAGGGCATAGATGGAGGGACCACGCTTGGAAAAGCAGAGTCAACAAGAATGGGCCTAATGTGCCTGCATCCCTTTAATTTACGGAATATAGAGGTTAGCCCTCTGCTTACAACTGTTCGTTTAGTGAACCGTTCGGAGTTAACTTTACAATACAATAGCAGAGCTGGAAGGGACCTTGGAGGTCTTCTAGTCCAACCCCCTGCCTAGGCAGGAAGCCCTATACCGTTTCAGACAAATGGCTATCCAACATCTTCTGAAAGACTTGCAGTCCTCTTCTCTTTTCTTTATTCTCTTCCCTTCCCTTCTTTCTTCTCTTCTCTTCTCTATTCTCCTCTCTTCCCTTCTCTCTTCTCATCTTCTCTCAACACAATACAATAGCAGAGTTGGAAGGGACCTTGGAGGTCTTCTAGTCCAACCCCCTGCCTAGGCAGGAAGCCCTATACCGTTTCAGACAAATGGCTCTCCAACATCTTCTTAAAGACTTGCAGTCCTCTTCTCTTTTTTTTATTCTCTTCCCTTCCCTTCCCTTCTTTCTTCTCTTCTCTTCTCTTCACTATTCTCCTCTCTTCCCTTCTCTTCTCCCTTCTCTTCTCTTCTCTCTTCTCATCTTCTCTCAATACAATAGCAGAGTTGGAAGGAACCTTGGAGGTCTTCTAGTCTAACCCCCTGCCTAGGCAGGAAGCCCTATACCAGGGATGGCGAACCTTTTTTGGCTCGCGTGCCAAAAGCGGGGGGAGCACAGGGGGGTTGTGTGTGGGCGTGCCACACTCATAATGCTATGTGCGTGACCCCCTGCTTTTGGCATGCTTTTTTCGCCCTCCCCAGCCTCCCTTCCCCACCTCCAGAGGCTTCAGGAGCTTCCCTGAAGCCTCCAGAGGGCAAAAAAAGGCCTCAAAAGAAGGCCTAAATCAGCTGGCCAAGCGCACATATGTGTGCTGGAGCTGATAGGGCAACCCCCTGCCCTATACTGTTCCAGACAAAGGGCTATCCAACATCTTCTTGAAGACTTCCAGTGTTGGGGCATTCACAACTTCTGGAGGCAACTTCTGTCCCACTGGTTAATTGTTCTGACTGTCAGGAAATTCCTCCTCGGTTCTAAGTTGCTTCTCTCCTGGATTAGTTTCCACCCATTGCTTCTTGTCCTGCCCCCAGGTGCCTTGGAGAATAGCTGGACTCCCTCTTCTTTGTGGCACCCTCTGAGATACTGGAAGGCTGCTATCATGTCTCCCCTGGTCCTTCTTTTCATTAGACTAGAGTCTAGACCCATGATGGTGGACCCATGCCATGCGTGTCACAAGTGGCAACGCAGAGCCCTACCTGCCAGCATGCGAGCCGTGAGCTCCAGCTGATTTTTGACCTTCCGGACGGCTTGGGGAGACTGTTTTTGCCCTCCCCAGCCTTCAGGAAAGCCTCTGGAGCCTGGTGTGTGTGTGTGTGTGTGTGTAATTATAGGATACCTCTCCAAATCAACTCACCAGCCTTAGCAACTGTGCCAAGAAAGCTGGGGGGGGGGGGGGGATATGGGGCAAAAGCCACTGAACAAACGCCTGGCTTAATGACAAACATTTTGGATTCAGTTGTGGTCATAGTTTGAGGACTACCTGTTGTTGTTAAATAGGTCACAGGGTCCTTGGGTCCCTCTGGGGGTCTTGGCTTGTTGGAAGCCAGCTGGGAAGGTTGCACTACTCATCAGGTGACCCCTGGGAAGCTGCAGCCGTCCTAAACTCATTTCCCACCACTTCTGCTGTAAATACATGGCAGTACAATACAATGCAATAGCAGAGTTGGAAGGGGCCTTGGAGGTCTTCTAGTCCAACCCCCTGCCTAGGCAGGAAGCCCTATACCGTTTCAGACAAACGGCTATCCAACATCTTCTTGAAGACTTCCAGTGTTGGGGCATTCACAACTTCTGGTGGCAAGCTGTTCCACTGATTCATTGTTCTAACAATCAGTGTTTCTCAATCTTGGCGACTTTAAGTCTTGTGGACTTCAACTCCTAGAATCCCCCAGCTAGCTGGGGGATTCTGGGAGTTGAAGTCCACAGGACTTAAAGTCGCCAAGGTTGAGAAACACTGACTTACATGCACAGGATTGTATTTTGCTAGCTGGGAATAAAGAGCAGGAAGATTTATTGCGAAAAGAGAATGTGAAAATTCAGATTAACATCGTACTTTAATAGAGGAAATGTCAATTTACGCTACACACTCAACGTACAAGGAGAATACAGATAGAAAGAAATGAAGACCTTTACGCTACAGAGAAGGCAAACAGTAATTTTAGATAATGTCAGGAAGGGCATCAAGGACACTATCATGATAGCAAAGATGAGAAGAATAAAAATAATGTTCTTTGTAATCATATCTGAGTGGAGAAAAAGAGAGGAACGCAAATAAATGTCTATTTCTTTACTTGTTTCATTGATTTATAAGGTAAAGATAGGGATTCGAACCGCCAAACTGCCGACCTTTCTGATCGACAAGCTCAGCATCTTCAACTTAGAACTGAGGAGAAATTTCCTGACAGTGAGGAGGATTCCTGGCTGGCTGGGGGATTCTGGGAGTGGAAGCCCTCCCCTCTTAAAGCAGGCTGGCTGGGGGATTCTGGGAGTGGAAGCCCTCCCCTCTTAAAGAAGGCTGGCTGGGGGATTCTGGGAGTGGAAGCCCTCCCCCCCCTTAAAGCAGGCTGGCTGGGGGATTCTGGGAGTGGAAGTCCTCCCCTCGTAAAGCCTTCTGGCTGGGGGATTCTGGGAGTGGAAGCCCTCCCCTCTTAAAGCCTTCTGGCTGGGGGATTCTGGGAGTGGAAGTCCTCCCCTCTTAAAGCCTCCTGGCTGGGGGATTCTGGGAGTGGAAGCCCTCCCCTCTTAAAGCCTTCTGGCTGGGGGATTCTGGGAGTGGAAGTCCTCCCCTCGTAAAGCCTTCTGGCTGGGGGATTCTGGGAGTGGAAGCCCTCCCCTCTTAAAGAAGGCTGGCTGGGGGATTCTGGGAGTGGAAGTCCTCCCCTCTTAAAGCCTCCTGGCTGGGGGATTCTGGGAGTGGAAGTCCTCCCCTCGTAAAGCCTTCTGGCTGGGGGATTCTGGGAGTGGAAGTCCTCCCCTCTTAAAGCCTCCTGGCTGGGGGATTCTGGGAGTGGAAGTTCTCCCCTCTTAAAGCCTCCTGGCTGGGGGATTTTGGGAGTGGAAGTCCTCCCCTCGTAAAGCCTTCTGGCTGGGGGATTCTGGGAGTGGAAGCCCTCCCCTCTTAAAGCCTCCTGGCTGGGGGATTCTGGGAGTGGAAGCCCTCCCCTCTTAAAGCCTTCTGGCTGGGGGATTCTGGGAGTGGAAGTCCTCCCCTCGTAAAGCCTCCTGGCTGGGGGATTCTGGGAGTGGAAGCCCTCCCCTCTTAAAGCCTTCTGGCTGGGGGATTCTGGGAGTGGAAGTCCTCCCCTCTTAAAGCCTCCTGGCTGGGGGATTCTGGGAGTGGAAGTCCTCCCCTCTTAAAGCCTTCTGGCTGGGGGATTCTGGGAGTGGAAGCCCTCCCCTCGTAAAGCCTTCTGGCTGGGGGATTCTGGGAGTGGAAGCCCTCCCCTCTTAAAGCCTTCTGGCTGGGGGATTCTGGGAGTGGAAGTCCTCCCCTCTTAAAGCCTCCTGGCTGGGGGATTCTGGGAGTGGAAGTCCTCCCCTCGTAAAGCCTTCTGGCTGGGGGATTCTGGGAGTGGAAGTCCTCCCCTCTTAAAGCCTCCTGGCTGGGGGATTTTGGGAGTGGAAGTCCTCCCCTCTTAAAGCCTCCTGGCTGGGGGATTTTGGGAGTGGAAGTCCTCCCCTCGTAAAGCCTTCTGGCTGGGGGATTCTGGGAGTGGAAGCCCTCCCCTCTTAAAGCCTCCTGGCTGGGGGATTCTGGGAGTGGAAGCCCTCCCCTCTTAAAGCCTTCTGGCTGGGGGATTCTGGGAGTGGAAGCCCTCCCCTCTTAAAGCATTCTGGCTGGGGGATTCTGGCAGTGGAAGCCCACCCCTCTTAAAGCATTCTGGCTGGGGGATTCTGGGAGAGGAAGTCCTCCCCTCTTAAAGCCTTCTGGCTGGGGGATTCTGGGAGTGGAAGCCCTCCCCTCTTAAAGCATCCTGGCTGGGGGATTCTGGGAGTGGAAGCCCTCCCCTCTTAAAGCATGCTGGCTGGGGGATTCTGGGAGTGGAAGTCCTCCCCTCGTAAAGCCTTCTGGCTGGGGGATTCTGGGAGTGGAAGCCCTCCCCTCTTAAAGCCTTCTGGCTGGGGGATTCTGGGAGTGGAAGTCCTCCCCTCTTAAAGCCTCCTGGCTGGGGAATTCTGGGAGTGGAAGCCCTCCCCTCTTAAAGCCTTCTGGCTGGGGGATTCTGGGAGTGGAAGCCCTCCCCTCTTAAAGCCTTCTGGCTGGGGGATTCTGGGAGTGGAAGCCCTCCCCCCTTAAAGTTACTGAGGTGGAGAAACACTGAATTACGCCCCATTGGTGCCTCCTTGATAGCAATATACCATCGCCCCTCTCTATAGTAGAGTTAAAATCCCAAACAGAGCTACGATTAATTCTGACGCTCTGACGTTGGAGGGATTCTGGCTGTTCCATTCCTTGACATGCTTCCCTCCTGCCCTACGTGCATTTTCCAAACTCTGTCCATTCCTCCAACGTCTTTCTTGTGCTGTTTTTGGCTGTTCCTCGCGAGGCTTCGATGGCTTTTCCGAGCATTTTATACAGAACGTTCTCAAATATCCCTGGAATTCCAAAATATCAAGCCAAGACATTTACTGTAAATACTGTAACTGGCAAGGCTTTGCTTGGGGGGATCAAGACCTCAGAATGGGGGGGCTCTTGCAAAAAAAAAAGGAGAAAAAGTTGGGGTTGGGTCCATAATGAAGCGACCCCCCATCTGCCTTCATTGGAACTGGGGTGCCAGCTCTGCAAGGACGTTGGTTTAAAAAATGAGCTGCAAATCCAAATTAGAGTAGAATAGAATAGAGCTGGAAGGAACCTTGGAGGTCTTCTAGTCCAGCCCCCTGCTCAAGCAAGAGACCCCAGACCATTTCAATTAATCAAACAAGCAAGCAAGCAATCAGAATAGAGTTAAAAGGGACCTTGGAGGTCTTCTAGTCCAGCCCCCCTGCTCAAGCAAGAGACCTTAGACCATTTTAATCAATCAATGTATTATTAATAATAATAAATAAATTAATCAAACAAGCAAGCAATCCAAATAGAGTTAAAAGGGACCTTGGAGGTCATCTAGTCCAGCCCTCCTGCTCAATGCGGAAACCCTAGACCATTTTAATCAATCAATCAATCAGAATAGAGCTGGAAGGGACCTTGGAGGTCGTCTAGTCCAGCCCCCCACTCAAGCAGAAGACCCCAGACCATTTCAATCAATCAATCAATCAATCAATCAATCAATCAATCAATCAATCAATCAGAATAGAGCTGGAAGGGACCTTGGAGGTCATCTAGTCCAGCCCTCCTGCTCAATGCGGAAACCCTAGACCATTTTAATCAATTAATCAATCAATCAATCAATCAATCAATCAATCAATCAATCAGAATAGAGCTGGAAGGGACCTTGGAGGTCGTCTAGTCCAGCCCCCCACTCAAGCAGAAGACCCCAGACCATTTCAATCAATCAATCAACCAATCAATCAGAATAGAGCTGGAAGGGACCTTGGAGGTCGTCTAGTCCAGCCCC
Organism: Rhabdophis nuchalis; assembly: GCA_039707465.1. Lineage (NCBI taxonomy): Eukaryota > Metazoa > Chordata > Lepidosauria > Squamata > Natricidae > Rhabdophis > Rhabdophis nuchalis. The sequence continues at coordinate 407,238,139 of CM077643.1, forward strand.
TTGCTCAAGCAAGGGATCCTAGACCATTTCAATTAATCAAACAAGCAAGCAAGCAATCTGAATAGAGTTAAAGGGGAGGTCTTCTAGTCCAAGCCCCCTGCTCAATGCGGAAACCCTAGACCATTTTAATCAATCAATCAATCAATCAATCAATCAATCAATCAATCAGAATAGAGCTGGAAGGGACCTTGGAGGACTTTTAGTCCATCCCCCTGCTCAAAACAGGGCTTAGTAACAGGGGTATCAGCAACAATGCTAGGGCTAAATACAGATAGTCCTCGACTTACAACGGGTCTACCTGGGGTGGGGGAGGCATGCTGGGAGTTGAAGTTCGCACCTCTGAAATTCACTGAGATGAAACCACACACACACGCACATACACGTCTCACTTAGTCGCATAACTTTGATGCTCCATTGTGGTCATAAATTGAGGACTAGTGTAAACACAAACACACACACACATACATATCTCACTTAGCAGCATAAATTTGGGGCTCCCTTATGGTCGTAAGCAGGGGACTACCTGTAAACACAAACACAAGCACATACTTGTCTCAGTCGCATAACATTGATGCTCCATTGTGGTCATAAATTGAAATTCACTGAGATTGGTGACCTCTTTGGCCAACAGGGGGCAGAATTGCATAGATTCCTCAGCTAATCCACATTTATTCACATTTATTTAGCCTATGGCAGGGGTCTGCAAAGTCGGCTCTTTTAAGACTGGTGGACTTCAACTCCCAGAATTCCCCAGCCAGCTTGGCTGGCTGGGGAATTCTGGGAGTTGAAGTCCACCAGTCTTAAAAGAGCCGACTTTGCAGACCCCTGGCCTATGGCATCAACAATCACAAATTTAGTTTAAATACAGCCCCACCAAATGATGGATAAATAGATAGATAGATAGACAAGACAGAGATAGATATAGAATAGATAGATAGATAATAGATAAAGATAAATAGATAAAGATAGATAGATAGATAGATAGATAGATAGATAGATAGATAGATAGATAGAG
>CM077643.1:407241653-407412080 GCA_039707465.1 Rhabdophis nuchalis
CTGTCTCTATCTATCTATCTATCTATCTATCTATCTATCTATCTATCTATCTATCTATCTATCTATCTATCTCTATCCACTCATTCTCTCTCTCTCTGTCATATCTATCTCTATCTATCCACTCATACTCTCTCTGATATCTATCTATCTATCTATCTATCTATCTATCTATCTATCTATCATCTCTATCCACTCATTCTCTCTCTCTCTCTCTCTCTCTCTCTGATATCTATCTCTATCTATCCACTCATACTCTCTCTCATATCGATCACTGTCTCTATCTATCTATCTATCTATCTATCTAATCTATCTATCTATCTATCTATCTATCTATCTATCTATCTATCTATCTATCTATCTATCTATCTATCTATCTATCATTTACCTACCTACCGACCTAACCATCCATCCATCCATCCATCTATCCATCCATCCCTATCTATATCTATCTACAGATGTGGGCTCTGAAGTGTAAACTACCTACAGGATGGTAGACCCGCCCCCCAGGCAACATTATTAAGAGAGAGGCTACAAGTCTATCCCAGTGATGGTGAACATTTTTGGCACTGAGTGTCCAAACTGGAATGTGTGTGCATGCACATCCATGTGCACACGCTGGAGCACCGGAAATCCGAAGACCGGCTGGCCGGCATGCACATGCCTGTTTTTCGGGCCATTTTCAGGCCCTTTTTGGACCACTTCTGGACCATTTCCAGGTGCTTTGAAAAAGCAGGCCGAAAAACACCCCCCAAACGGCCTGAAAATGCCCCCAAAATGGCTTGGAAAACAATCTCATGGGTGTTTTTGGGTGCTCTGGTGCCCACCTGCAAAATGCCCTGAAAATGGCCCCCAAAATGGCTTGCAAAACCTGTTTTTTGGCTGCTTCAGCGCCAGCAAAGACCAGCGGGCAGCACCAAAAACTGAAGAGCAGCTGGTGACAGCGCGCGTGCCCATAGAAGGGCTCTGTGTGCCACCTCTGGCACGCGTGCCATAGGTTCCCCATCACGGGTCGATACCCACGGGGACCAAACTGGATATTGGATCTTCCCACGAGATCCAAAACTGCAGAATCAGCGTGACTTAATCCCCCGAAAAATAGCAGAGAAAAATAGCAAAAAGGAGGAGGGGAAAAAAAGAAGAAATTAACGCCCTGCCTTTTCATTTCAGTATGGAGCCCAGCAGAAATGAAACCTGGCTTAGGAACAAACGCCAAGCGATACGCTCGACGTTGCAAGTCAGGACTTCTCTCGGTGCCCCCGGGGAGGGTATTTTTCCCCGGGTTCGAGAGAAGGAACATCGCCAGGCGATCCCTTTGAGATCCAAGGGATCGTTTACAAGCCTTGCCGGTTGTAAAGCCAAGAAGGAGAGGGAGGTTTGGGGCTTCTGGCAGGGGTGGGGTGTGTGTGAGGCCGGCCCTGTTTTACTCGGCTTCCCCCCCAAGTAAGACCCAACTGAGCCTTATTTTTGGGAAAACACAGTAAGGGTTATTCCCCAGTTGGGTCTCATTTTGGGGGAAACCGAGCAAGACAAGACAGACAGACAGACAGACAGACAGACAGACAGACAGACATATAGAATAGATAAATATGGATGGATTGATAGATATAGATAAAGATAGACAGACAGATAGACAGAGATATAGAATAGATAGATAGATAAAAGATAGATAGAATAAGATAGATAGATAGATAGATAGATATAGATAGATAGACAGAGATAGAGATATAGAATAGATAGATAGATAGATAAAAGATAGATAGATAGAATAAGATAGATAGATAGACAGACAGACAGAGTGAGAGAGAGAGAGAGAGATGGATTGATATAGATACAGATATAGATAGACAGACAGACGGACAGACAGAGATCGAGATATAGAATAGATAGATAAATACATAAAGATAGATAGATAGATAGATACCGTAGATAGATACTGTAGATAGATAGATAGAGATAATGATGGATAGATAGATAGATAGATAGATAGATAGATAGATAGATACCGTAGATAGATACTGTAGATAGATAGATAGATAGATAGATAGATAGATAGATAGATAGATAGATACCGTAGATAGATACTGTAGATAAATAGATAGATAGATAGATAGACAGACAGACAGACAGAGACAGACAGACAGACAGACAGATACTGTAGATAGATAGATAGATAGATAGATAGATAGATAGATAGATAGATAGATAGACAGACAGACAGACAGACAGACAGACAGACAGACAAAAACATAGATATAGAATAGATAGATAGATAGACAGACAGACAGTGAGAGAGAGAGAGATGGATGGATTGATATAGATACAGATATAGATAGACAGACAGACGGACAGACAGAGATCGAGATATAGAATAGATAGATAAATACATAAAGATAGATAGATAGATAGATAGGTAGGTAGATAGATAGATAGATAGATAGATAGATAGATAGATAGATAGATAGATAGACAGACAAACAAACATAGAGATAGAATAGAGAGAGAGAGAAAGAGAGAGAGAGAGAGAGAGAGATGGATGGATTGATATAGATACAGATAGAGATCGATAGACAGACAGATGGACAGACAGACAGAGATCGAGATAGAATAGATAGATAAATACATAGATAGATAAAAATAGATAGATAGATAGATAGATAGATAGATAGATAGATAGATAGATAGATAGATAGATAGATAGATAGATGGATAGAGAAAAACACACACATACATGTCTCGCTTAGGAGCATAAATTTGGTTCTCCATTGTGGTCGTAAGTCGAAGACTACCTGTACACGCAAACACACATATGTCTCACCGAGCAGCATATTTTGGGCTCCGTGGAGCGTTTAGTCACCTGAACAATGAATATAATTGCAAGAACGGCAAGATTGAGAGAAAGAAAAGAAGGCATGAAAACTGGAGGTTGAAGCCCTGTGGCTAATTTAACAGCTGCCATGATTCACTTAAGCGTCACGACCAGCAGTGGGTTTCACCTTTTGTTACCACTGGCCTTCTGCACATGCGCCCCTGCCTAAATAGGACGGCATAGAGCCGGGGGCAGAGGGGGGGGGGTTGCCATTTCCACTCCTGGTTGGGATGAATCTGTCCAAACCAGCTGAATCCCACCACTGATCTTGGCCTAGAGGTGGATCTCTCACTTCCCAATCAGGAGGTTTGTGAGTCCGATCCTAGGTAGAGGCCAGATGTAGGGTCTCCTGCTTGGGCAGGGAGGTTGGACTAGATCAGGGGTCTCCAACCTTTGCAACTTTAAGTCTGAAGGACTTCAGCTCCCAGAATTCTCCAGCCAGCAAATCTGAAGGACTTCAGCTCCCAGAATTCTCCAGCCAGCAAATCTGAAGGACTTCAGCTCCCAGAATTCTCCAGCCAGCAAATCTGAAGGACTTCAGCTCCCAGAATTCTCCAGCCAGCAAATCTGAAGGACTTCAGCTCCCAGAATTCTCCAGCCAGCAAAGCTGGCTGGAGAAGTCTGGGAGCTGAAGTCCTTCAGACTTAAAGTTGCAAAGGTTGGAGACCCCTGGACTAGATGGTCTGCAAGGTCCCTTCCAACTCTTGTTCATCTGTTAAAGAAGGAAATCTGTTAAGGAAGAGTCGTAACAGGTGTGGGGGGGAAAGGTCACTTTACACATTTCTCACTTAACGACATAAGCCTTAGGCTCCGTTGTGGTCATAAGGGGGGGATACTTTTCGTAGCCAGATGTTGAGGCTGGGTTTGGCGCTTCTCTGCCTGCCTCTCGAGCCCCTTCCCAAGGACTTAAGATAGGCAGATAGGCAGTCTTTTACACAGGGTTAGACCGAGGGATCGTTGTAGGATGGGGAGCTGTTCCAAGCCAAGGAACCGCCGTAAGTCGAGGACCGCCTACGGTTGTGAGAAACCCATTAGAACCATTAGATCCTAAGGGCCAGTTCTTAGATCCCCTGCCAGGAAATGTGGCGGTCTCTTTCATCCTTGGTCACTCCAGGGACTTTCCTTATGGAATTGCTTTCTCTCTCGGCCTGCAGGTGGTCCTCGACTTACGACAATCCACTCTGTGACCGTTTGAAGCTACAATGGCCCTGAAAAATAAAAGAGGCTGATCACTGTTTTTCACACTTAGCACCCTTGCAGAATCCCCACGGTCACGTAACATTGAAACGCTTGGCCGACTCATATATACGACGGTCGCCGCGTCCCGGGGCCTTTGGCGACCGTCTGACAAGCCAATAACTTGACTAAATGAACAACTGCAGTGATTCACTTAACAACTGCGGCCAAGACAGGTGGCAAAATGGGGCAAAAGTCAGAAATATAAATTTCTGTTGAATATAAAGATAAATTTGGGGGTTCCATTGTGGTCATAAGTCGAAGACTACCTATACACACACAAACAGACACACGTCTCACTTAGCAACATAAATTTGGGGGTTCCATTGTGGTCATAAGTCGAAGACTAACTATACACACACAAACAGACACACGTCTCACTTAGCAACATAAATTTGGGGGTTCCATTGTGGTCATAAATTGAGGACTACCTGTAAACACACAAACAGACACACGTCTCACTTAGCAACATAAATTTGGGGGTTCCATTGTGGTCATAAATTGAGGACTACCTGTAAACACACAAACAGACACACGTCTCACTTAGCAACATAAATTTGGGGGTTCCATTGTGGTCATAAATTGAGGACTACCTGTAAACACACAAACAGACACACGTCTCACTTAGCAACATAAATTTGGGGGTTCCATTGTGGTCATAAGTCGAAGACTACCTATACACACACAAACAGACACACGCCTCACTTAGCAACATAAATTTGGGGGTTCCATTGTGGTCATAAATTGAGGACTACCTGTAAACACAAGCACACACACACGTCTCACTTAGCAGCATAACTTTGATGCTCCATTGTGGTCATAAACTGAGGACTACCTGTAAACACGCACATACATGTCTCACTTAGGACCATGCGCGCGCAGGAGGTTCCTCCTCCGCAGCGGGCGCGCAAGAGTTAACCGCTCCCGCAGCGGGCGTGGCTTCGATGAGGGGGCGTGGCCAGCGCGGGGAGGGAGGGAGGCAGGGAAGGCGGGGAGGCCGGGCCGGCGGCTTGACAGGTGACGCATGCGCGCTGCCGCCTCATTGTGCCCGGCCGGCCCAACCCCGCCGCGCCTCAGTCGGCGAGCGAGCGTTGGCGGGGGAGGCTGCCATCGCCGCCGCCGCAGCAGCTTCCGCCGCCGCCGCCGCCGCCGCCGCCTCCTCCTCGCTCCCCTCACGGCCCGCCCGTCCTCCTCGCTTCGTGCCGCCCGCCATGGACTAACCCCGGACTAACTCTTGGCAGGCCGGCCGGGGAGGCCCCGCCGCGCTCCGATGGCTCTGGTGACGGTGCAGCGCTCGCCGACCCCCAGCGCCACCTCCAGCCCCTGCGCCTCGGTGAGTGGCTCGGCGGGAGGGGGGGGCGATCGCGACCGTTGGTGCCGCCGCGGTCGAGAGGGCGGCTTCTGCGCAGGCGCGGCGCGCGCGCTCGCCTCTTTCTCCCTCTCCCCCCCTCCCTCCCCGCCCCGGCGCCGCTCTTGTGTTTTTCGGTATTTTGTCCTCCTCCCGCCACCGTCCTCCCTCCCCCTCCCTCCTTGACAGCTGCAGCCCCATTCATTCTCTCCTGGCTGCTTCCATTCATTCATTCCTTCCTTCCTTTCCTTCCTCTTTTCCTTCCCCCCTTCCAAGATGGAGGCTGGGAGGGGGCGCCTCGGGGTGACCCTTGGCGAGGGGGGGATGTCCTCCAGCCCTCTCCCTCCTTCCTTCCCCCTCCAGCTGCACACCCCAGAGGTGTGTGAGTGTCTCTGGGAGTGTCTTTTTGTGTCTTCTTTGTGTAAGTGCGCCTCTGGGGCCTTGTAAGGGGTGACCCCCACCCCGTTAGGCCTATACTTGGCTCCTTGCTTGCTTTTCTGATGAGAAGGTCCCGTTGGGGAGCTTTTTTATTGATTTATTTTTAAATTTGATCCGCCAAGTGTGATTTGTGATTGCACAGGGAGCCCCTCGACTTACAACCGCTTCGTTTAGTGACCGTCTGAAGTTGGCAACGGCGGTGCGAAAAAGTGGCTTGGGACTCACCCTGACAACTGTTTGCAGCATCTCCCTGGTCACGGGATCAAAATTGGGACGCTGGGCAAACGGGTTCATATTTAATAATAATAATAATAATAATCTTTATTGTCATTGTAAAAATTACAATGAAATTGGTTCATGACAATGAATATTTATGACGGTCGTAGCGTCCCGGTGTGTGTGTGCGTGTCACATGCTCCCCGGGATCACATGGTCCCACATTTCGCGACTCTTCCGACGAGACAAAGTCAAACGGTTGTTAAGTGATTCACTTAACAACCGTGTGACTTCGTTATCAACTGCAGTGATTCAGTTAACAAACGTGGCCAGAAGAGTTGTTAACTCCCTTAACAAATTTCTCACTTAGCCACGTGAATCCTGGGCTCAGTTGTGGTCGTACGTTGAGGACTGCCTGTATCTTGGGATTTATGATCTGTGGCCGATCATTTTTGCCGTTTGCGTGTGCACTGAGAGAGCTTATGCACTGGAGACAATTTCCTGGTGTGTCCAATCACACTTAGCCAATAAAGAATATTCCTATTTTTAACAAAATAGTTTTAAAAAAACCTCAGGGATTTCGGGTTGTAGAGAGACAGAGACAGAGAGAAAGAAAGAGAGAGAATGAGACAGAGAAAGAGAGGGAGAGAATGAGAGAGAGATGAGAGAGAGAAAGAGACAGAAAGAAAAAAGAGAATGAGAGAGAGAGAGAGAGAAAGAAAGAGAGAGAATGAGACAGAAAGAGGGAGAGAATGAGAGAGAGAAAGAGACAGAAAAAAAGAGAATGATACAGAGAAAGAGACAGAGGGATTGAATGAGAGACAGAACAGAAAGAAAGAAACAGAGGGAGAGAATGAGAGAGAGAGGGAGAGAGAGAAAGAGACAGAAAGAAAAAAGAGAGAATGAGACAGAGAAAGAGAGAGAATGAGAGAGACAGAGAAAGAGAGAGAATGAGAGAGAATGAGAGAGATAGAGAAAGAAAAAGAGAATGAGAGAGAAAGAGAGAAAGGGAGAGAATGAGAGAGAGAGAGACAGAAAGAAAAAAGAGAGAATGAGAGAGAGAAAGAGAGGGGGATTGAATGAGAGAGAGAATGAGAGAAACAGAACAGAAAGAAAGAGAGAGAAAGAGGGAGAGAATGAGAGAGGCAGAATGAGAGAATGAGAGAGACAGAACAGAAAGAGAGAGAGAGAATGAGATTGAGGGGGGGAATAAGAGAGACAGAAAGAGAGAGAATGAGAGACAGAATGAGAGACAGAGGCAGAGAGAAAGAGGGAGAATGAGACATACAGAGAGAAAGGAGAGAATGAGAAGGAGAGAATGAGAGAGAGAGAAAGAGACAGAAAGAGAATAAGAGAGAGAGGGAGAGAATGAAAGAGAGAATGAGAGAGACAACAGAAAGAAAGAAAGGGGGGGAGAGAGGGAGGGGTGGGGGTGGGTGGGTGGGAGGTTTTTGTCTTCGGACTGTTGGGAGGAGAGAAGGAGCAGGGTTTCTGAGGGGCGTGCAGAGCGACAGCTGCATAGGAAATGCCCCGTTTCCTTTTCCTTCCCGCTTTGGAAAAAGATGCAGCCCAGTTGGAGGGCTGGGAGGGAGCAACTGAAGGGGTGCCTAAAGAGCTTGGTGGGGAGGGGTGACTGGTTGAGCATTTCTGGGACTGGGGTGTGTGTGTGTGTGTCCGTGTCCCAAGCAGCGATGGGCCTATCCCCGCCTTGGATGCGGCGCCACCAGGAGTGAAGGTTAGACTGGACGTTCCTATTTAAATTCCTCTCCTGCCTGTTATCCTTTTTTGCAAGAGTTGGGAGGCAGTGGAAAATATCTAGCACATATGCGTCTTCCTGTTTTCCCCACAGCAACCATTACTGACAGATGATGGTTCTTAAGTCATTGAGCCAGATTTCATGCCTAAGGCAGGACTACAACTCACCCTCTCCTGGTGATTGATTCAGTCAGCAGGCTTTCCTGCCTAAGCGGCCGGACTAGGACTCACTGCCTTCTGCTGATTGGGCCAAAGGTGGGATTAGAACTCCCGGTCACCTGGTGATTGGCCCAGAGTGCCCCAGCTGGCTTGCATGCCTAAGGCAGGACTAGAAGTCCCAGTCTCCTGGTGATTGGCTCAAAGTCATCCAGTTGGCTTCCATGCCTACGGCGGGATTAGAACTCACCATCTCCCAGTTTCTAGGCCGGTGCCTTAGCCACTAGACCAAACTAGCTCTCAGGTGGGAAATACCATGCCAAAGACAGGACTAGAACTCCCAGTCGCCTGGTGATTGGCCCAGAGTCATCCAGATGGCTTTCACAGCTAAGGCGAGACTAGGACTCCCAGTCGCCTGGTGATTGGCCCAGAGTCATCCAGATGGCTTTCACAGCTAAGGCGAGACTAGAACTCCCAGTCGCCTGGTGATTGGCCCAGAGTCATCCGGCTGGCTTTCATAGGTAAGGCGAGACTAGAACTCCCAGTCGCCTGGTGATTGGCCCAGAGTCATCCAGATGGCTTTCACAGCTAAGGTGAGACTAGAACTCCCAGTCGCCTGGTGATTGGCCCAGAGTCATCCAGCTGTTTTTCATAGCTAAATCGACACTAGAACTCCCAGTCACCTGGTGATTGGCCCAAAGTCATCCAGCTGGCTTTTGTAGCTAAGGCTAGACCAGAATTCCCAGTCGCCTGGTGATTGGCCCAAAGTCATCCAGCTGGCTTCCATGCCTACGGCGGGACTAGAACTCACCATCTCCTGGTGATTGGCCCAAAGTCATCCAGCTGGCTTCCATGCCTACGGCGGGACTAGAACTCACCCTCTCCCAGTTTCTAGGCTGGTGCCTTAACCACCAGACCAAAGTAGCCCTCGGGTGGGAAACAGCACCCTCTGCCTTGGCATCCTCTGCCGTTGCTAAGAAGGCCACCCTGAGGTCATTGGGGGTTGCCCTCCGCTTGGGAGCAGGGGGTCGCCAAAACCTGGGAACTTTTAAGACGCGTGGACTTCAACTCCCAGAATCCTGGGAGTTGAAGTCCGCGCATCTTAAAAGTTGCCAAGTGTGAAGACTGTTCTCATTTTCCCTGAGCGCTTAAAGACGCCTGGCTCGGCAAAGTACCTCAACAACCATCTCCTTCCTTTGGAGTAGTTGCAAGGCAGGACCGACGCCATGCCAATGCAGGAACGAACGCCCCAGGGAGGGAAGGCTTAGCAAATAAGGGTGGGGGCCCCTGCTCAATATTTCTTCAACCACATTTGCACACCACCTCTGCGTGGCGGAGAGTGCCGTCTACCCACAGGCAAATAAAATCAAAATCAGCAGCTGGACCAAAACAGGAACCGGTGGTCATCTCTGAGAGGGAAGTCCCTGCTTACCGTGGAAATCTTTTTTCTGGTTTCTGGCACGCATATGTGCAGTGGCCAGTTTGTGTTTGTGGGCGCCAGAGTGCCGGAAAACAACCTCAAAATGACCCCCCCCCCCAAATGCCCTGGAAATGGCCTGAAAGAACCCCCCAAAATGGCTCGCATGCGAAGACCGGCTGACTGGCGTGCAAGAGTGTGCTGGAAATCCGAAGACCAGCTGGCATGCACGCCAGCCAGCTAGTTTTCGTATGCGCTGGAACACCGAAAAACCAAAGATCAGCTGGCCGGCATGCACATGCTTGTTTTCCGGGCATTTTATGCCCCCAAATGCCCATAAAATGCCCCCAAAACAGGCATGTGCATACCGGCCAGCTGATCTTTGGCTTTTCGGTGCTCCAGCGCATACGAAAACTAGCTGGCCGGCGTGCATGCCTGCGCCAGCCAGCTAGTCTTTGGATTTCCAGCACACTCTTGCATGCCGGCCAGCCGGTCTTCGCATGCGCTGGAGCACTGGAAATGTGCATGCCTGTTTATGCGCGTACTGGAAACCCCAAGACCAGCTGGCCGGCACGAGCATGCACACCAGCCAGCTGGTTTCCAGCACTCCGGCGCGCAAAGAAGCACCTGCCGAAAAGGCTCGCCATCCCTTTGCTAATTTTATTTTTCCTCCATGATGTTAACTTGCACCTGGAGAAGTGTATCTTGCTGTAGGGCGCATCTGTGTCGCGATTTTGCGGTGCTCTGTAATCGGAAAGCTGCTGCTGGGTTTTTTGATTTTTCTTTGAAGGTGGTGCTAGCAAGGAGGAGCCCCATAAAAGGACCAGGGAGCAGCTTCTCAAGCGTGCGTTCGTTCCTGCAGCATTTAACCCTCAAACAGGAGGGTTTTTTAGCACGGGTTTTAATTTAATATGCTTTTAATAATGTATATTGTTTTTTTGTATGATTTTAATAATGCCTGTGCGCCGCCCTGGGTCCTAACAATGGAGAAGGGCGGGGTATAAATTTGAAAAATAAAAATAAATAAAATAAATCCAGTTGGATCAAAGAGGGACTATTTTTCTGCAAACCTTTTTCAGGTTTTAGCTTTCGTTCGACCAGAATAGAGCTGGAAGGGACCTTGGAGGTCTTCTAGTCCAACCCCCTCCTCAAGCAGGAGATGCTATATATAGCTGGAAGAATAGAGCTGGAAGGGACCTTGGAGGTCTTCTAGTCCAACCCCCTGCTCAAGCAGAGAGATTCTACATGTAGCTGGAAGAATAGAGCCGGAAGGGACCTCGGAGGTCTTCTAGTCCAACCCCCTGCTCAAGCTGGAGATGCTACATGTATCTGGAAGAATAGAGCTGGAAGGGACCTCGGAGGTCTTCTAGTCCAACCCCTTGCTCAAGCAGGAGACCCTACATGGGGCTGGAAGAATAGAGCCGGAAAGGACCTCGGAGGTCTTCTAGTCCAACCCCCTGCTCAAGCAGGAGACCCTATACCATTTCAGGCAGGTGGCTGTCCAGTCTCTTCTTAAAAGCCTCCAGTGATGGAGCATCCACAACTTCTGGTGGCAGGCTGTCCCACTGGTTAATTGTTCAGGAAATCCCTCCTTAGTTCCAGGTTGCTTCTCTCCTTGATAAATTTCCATCCGTTTTTTGTTGTCCTGCTTTGGAGAAAAGGTCGAACATCCCCCCCTTCTTTGGGGCAGCTCCAAGGTCCCTTCCAATTCTGTTATTCTATTCTGTTCTATTCCATATTCTATTCTATTCTCGTCTTTTATTCTATATTTCTATTCTATTCTCTTCTGTTCTATTTTCTCTTCTCTTCCATTTTCTCTTCTATTCTTTTATTCTATATTTCTATTCCCTTCTATTCTATTCTATTTTCTCTTCTATTCTGTTCTTTTATTCTATATTTCTATTCTCTTCTATTTTCTCTTCTCTTCTCTTCTATTCCATTTTTTCTTCTATTCTTTTATTCTATATTTCTATTCTATTCTATTCCATTCCATTCTATTCTATTCCCATTCTATTCTATTCTATTCTATTCCTATTCTATTCTTTTATTCTATGTTTCTATTCTATTCTTTTATTCTATATTTCTATTCCATTCCCTTCCCTTCTATATTCTATTCTATTTTCTCTTCTCTTCTATTTTCTTTTCTCTTCTATTCCATTTTCTCTTCTATTCTTTTATTCTTTTATTCTATATTTCTACTCTATTCTATTCCCATTCTATTCTATTCTATTCCCATTCTATTCTATTCTATTCTTTTATTCTATGTTTCTATTCTATTCTTTTATTCTATGTTTCTATTCTATTCTTTTATTCTATATTTCTATTCTATTCTATTCCATCTTCTCTTCTCTTCTCGTCTTTTATTCTATATTTCTATTCTCTTCTATTTTCTCCTCTTCTATTCCATTTTCTCTTCTATTCTTTTATTCTATATTTCTATTCTATTCTTTTATTCTATATTTCTATTCCATTCCCTTCCCTTCTATATTCTATTCTATTTTCTCTTCTATTCTCTTCTGTTCTTTTATTCAATATTTCTCTTCCCTTCTCTTCTCTTTCTCTTCTCTTCTCTTCTCTTCTCTTCTCTTCTCTTCTCTTCTCTTCTATTCTCTTCTCTTCTATTCTTTTCCAGTCTATTCTATTCTATTCTATTCTATTCTATTCTATTTTATCCTACTCTATTCTATTCTATTCTATTCTTTTATTCTATATTTCTATTCCCTTCCCTTCTATATTCTATTCTATTTTCTCTTCTATTCTCTTCTGTTCTTTTATTCTATATTTCTCTTCCCTTCCCTTCCCTTCTCTTCTCTTCTCTTCTCTTCTCTTCTATTCTATTCTATTCTATTCTATTCTTTTCCAGTCTATTCTATCCTATTCTATCCTATCCTATCCTATCCTATTCTATTCTATTCTATTCTTTTATTCTATATTTCTATTCCCTTAACATCCATTCTATTCTATTCTCTATTCTATTTTCTCTTCTCTTCTGAAATGAAAAACTCGCATTGGAGTCCCGTTCCTTGGAAGGCTTCCGTCCTCGTGTCGGGCCGCTCCTGCCAGAACAGAATTCTCAGAAGGCCTGGGGTTTGTTTTTCTGCAAAACGTCTCGGTTTTGGGATCCTGTGCACGGCTCTTCTTGTCAGCGGGGCCAGCCAAGAGATCAGACACTCCCCACCCCACCCCGGCCCAAATCCGTCCCCCCGCAGGCCTTGGAACATCTGTTATTGTTTGGAGGTGAGCCCAACGGCTGGACGGGACGGAGCTGGGGCGTGTTTGCCAGGCCCTGGGTCAGGAAGGACAGGAAGCGGCCATGACCGGCCACATCCTTGACCATCTCCTCTAACGGAGGTGACCCAGCCGCCGTAGCCGGTTTCATAACCGTCGCAAAGCCAGGAGGCTGGCCAAAAAGGAAAGGGCCTCGGGAGGCGAGGAAGCCACCCGTTCGACATCCCTGCTTACGGACTGTCAAAGTGAAGAGTACCCTCGCACATCTGTGCTAGTCGTTCCTGACTCTAGGGGGCGCTGCTCATCTCCCTTTCAAAGCCGAAGAGCCAGCGCTGTCCGAAGACGTCTCCGGGGTCATGTGGCTGGCACGACTCAATGCCCGAAGATGCATGGAACGCTCTTGGTACAGTACAGCAAGGACTGTACTGTACCAAGTCACTTTGAAAAGGAGATGAGCACTGCCCCCTAGAGTCGGGAACGTCTAACCCAGTGGTAGTCAACCTGGTCCCTACCGCCCCCTAGTGGGCATTCCAGCTTTCATGGTGGGCGGTAGGGGTTTTGTCTGATACTGAAGCACTTTCCTTTTTTAAAAAATTTAATTGACTTCCCTACTTTATAAATCACCCTTCCTGTGGAACCGGTGGGCAGTGAGAAAATTTCACTACTAACAGAGATACAAAAGTGGGCGGTAGGTATAAAAAGTTGACCACCCCTGTTGTAGAGGGATAAGGAAGGAAGGAAGGAAGGAAGGAAGGAAGGAAGGAAGGAAGGAAGGAAGGAAGGAAGGAAGGAAGGAAGGAAGGAAGGAAGGAAGGAAGGAAACTAATCAAGGAGAGAAGCAACCTGGAGTTAAGGAGAAACTTCCTGACAGTGAGGAACAATTAACCAGGGGAACAGCTTGCCACAAGAAGTTGTGGGTGGCTCCATCCCTGGAAGCTTTTAAGAAGAGATTTGTCTGGAATGGCATAGGGTCTCCTGCTTGAGAAAAGGATCGGACTAGATGACCTCCAAGGTCCCTTCCAACTCTATTATTCTATAAATCCAGATCAATTAACCAATGGAACAGCTTGCCACCAGAGGTTATGGGTGCTCCATTCTGGATGTTTTTAAGAAGAGACTGGGCAGCTGCTTGTCTGAAATGGTATAGGGTGTCCTGCTTGAGCAGGGTTGGACTAGAAGACCTCCAAGGCCCCTTCCAGGCCAATGGTTGTAGACCAGTGGTAGTCAACCTGGTCCCTACCACCCCCTAGTGGGCGTTCCAGCTTTCATGGTGGGCGGTGGGGTTGTGTTGTTTTTTTTTGGTTTAAATTTATACCCCGCCCTTCTCCTTGTTAGGATCCAGGGCGGCGCACAGGCATTATTAAAACCACAAAATACAATATCAATTAAAATATATTAAATTACTAGACCCGTGCTAAAAACCCATGTTAAAACCATACCAAATTGATTTATTTTTAAAAAGTCAGAAGTAGGGGCTATCCTAGGCCAGCTTGTTGGAATAGATACGTCTTAAGACGTTGGCGGAAGAGGCGGAGGTCCGAGATAGTACGGAGGTCGGGGGGGTAGGTCGTTTCAGAGGGCCGGGCCCGCCACAGAGAAGGCCCTTCCCCTGGGTGTCGCCAACCGGCATTGTCCCGCTGACGGCACCCTGAGAAGGCCCTCTCTGTGGGAGCGGATCGGCCGAAGGGATGTATGGGGCAGGAGGTGGTCTCGTATATAGCTAGGCCCCGAGCCATGGAGCGATTTAAAGATGGTCGTCAGCACCTTGAAGCGCACTCGAAAGGCCACAGGCAGCCAGTGCAGCTCGCGCAGGAGAGGTGTTACGTGGGTTTGCCTTGAGGCACCCATTATCACCCGTGCGGCCGCATTCTGTACTAACTGTAGCTTTCGAGTGCACCTCAAGGGGAGCCCCATGTAGAGAGCGTTGCAGTAATCCAGCCGGGATGTCACAAGCGCTTGAGTGACTGTGCGAAGGGCTCCCCGGTCCAGTAAGGGGCGCAACTGGCGTATCAGGCGTACCTGATAGAACGCCCCCCTGGCCACGGCCGCCACATGGTCCTCCATGGACAGCCGGGAATCCAGGAGGACGCCCAAGTTGCGCGCCCTCTCCACGGGGGCCAGTTGTTCGCCCCCAATGGCCAGTGTTGGACTTATCTGGCTGAACCGGGGTGCCGGAAACCACAGCCACTCGGTCTTGGACGGGTTGAGTTTGAGTTTGTTACTACCCATCCAGATCCGTACGGCCTCCAGACACCGGGACAGCACCTCGACGGCATCGTTGGGGTGGTTTGGGGTGGATATGTACAGCTGAGTGTCCGATAATGAAGCACTTTCCTTTATTTTAATTTAATTTAATTGACATCCCTACTTTATAAATCACCATTACTGTGGAACCGGTGGGCGGTGAGAAAATTTCACTACTAACAGAGTTACAAAAGTAGGCGGTAGGTAGAAAAAGGTTGACTACCCCTGGCCTAGTGCACATGTGCGAGGGGATCCAAGAAAGATTACGAAGGGGGTAAAACTCACACACCAAATGTCTCGCTTAGCGGCCTAACTTCGGGGGCTCGGTTGTGGTGGCAGGACAGGTGGATTCCCTGTGCTTTTAAGAGTCTCACCTGTCAGATGCGATGAATGGTTGATACTATAGTAAGTAGAGACTATGTTACCTTAGAAAGATACTTTGTATATTAAATAGATCAACAACGATGGAAAGAATGATTGAGATATATATGAAGTGAAACACTTGGTAACTTTTTGGTTTTATATACAATAATAATACAATAGCAGAGTTGGAAGGGATCTTGGAGGTCTTCTAGTCCAACCCCCTGCCTAGGATGGAAACCCTACACCACTTCAGACAAATGGCTATCCAACATATATACAATACAATACAATGCAACAGCAGAGTTGGAAGGGACCTTGGAGGTCTTCTAGTCCAACCCCCTGCCTAGGCAGGAAGCCCTATACCATTTCAGACAAATGGCTATCCAACATATATACTATACAATACAATACAATAGCAGAGTTGGAAGGGACCTTGGAGGTCTTCTAGTCCAACCCCGTGCCTAGGCAGGAAGCCCTATACCGTTTCAGACAAATGGCTCTCCAATATATATACTATACAATACAATACAATAGCAGAGTTGGAAGGGACCTTGGAGGTCTTCTAGTCCAACCCCCTGCCTAGGCAGGAAGCCCTATACCGTTTCAGACAAATGGCTCTCCAACATATATACTATACAATACAATGCAATAGCAGAGTTGGAAGGGACCTTGGAGGTCTTCTAGTCCAACCCCCTACCTAGGCAGGAAGCCCTATACCGTTTCAGACAAATGGCTCTCCAACATATATACTATACAATACAATGCAACAGCAGAGTTGGAAGGGACCTTGGAGGTCTTCTAGTCCAACCCCCTGCCTAGGATGGAAACCCTACTACACCACTTCAGTCAAATGGCTATCCAACATCTTCTTAAAGACTTCCAGTATTGGAGCATTCACAACTTCTAGAGGCAACTTCTGTTCCACTGATTAATTGCCCTAATGATTAATTGTCCTAACTGATTAATTGTCCTAACTAACTAATATAGGGAAAACATTATTGCAGTTTGAATATGTGATAGATAGTATTGTATTCTCTAATGATAATTGAAAGAAAGTTGTAAAACATGAATTCAGGGAAAGTTTTTCTTCTTTCTTCTTTAAAGATATAACAGAAAAAGATGAGTGATTTTATCAAGATTTATTATTATTAAACAGATAATTAAGTATGTAAGAAAATAAGGTGCTTTGAAATGAAGGAACGCTAATTTTTAACTCAACATATATAAGCTCAATAATGGCGATATCCTTGGCTATGTTTGAGGAACAATCAGCAATTATGCTTGTAACTGGAAAGATTGATGCACAAAATGCACATCCCTTCATCCGGTCCGCTCCCACAGAGAGGGTCTTCTCCGGGTGCCGTCGGCTGGGCAATGCCGGTTGGCGACACCCAGGGGAAGGGCCTTCTCTGTGGCGGGCCCGGCCCTCTGGAACGACCTTCCCCCCGACCTTCCACTACCTCGGACCTCCGCCTCTTCCGCCAACATCTTAAGACGCATTTATTCCAACAAGCCGGCCTAGGATAGCCCCCCGTTTCTGACTTTTTAAACATAAATTATAATTTGGTAAGGTTTTAATATGGGTTTTAGCACGGGTTTAATTAATTTAATATATTTTAAATGATGTATATTGTATTTTGTGGTTTTAAATAATGCCTGTGCGCCGCCCTGGGTCCTAACGAGAAGGGCGGGGTATAAATTTGATAAAATAAAATAAAATAAAATAAATAAATAAAAACCTGTGACCAAATGACATGCTACACACAATTGAAACTGGATGTATGTTTTATTTGTTTTTATGCAAAAAATAAAATAAATTTTATAAAAAGAGTCTCACCTGGGCTCAGGATGCCTGAGCGGGGGGCCAAAGGAGATCAGGGTGGGTGGGTGGGGGGCAGGAGGGGCCCTATAGCCACCCTCTGTGCCCTGCTGAGTCCCTGGCAG
Organism: Rhabdophis nuchalis; assembly: GCA_039707465.1. NCBI lineage: Eukaryota > Metazoa > Chordata > Lepidosauria > Squamata > Natricidae > Rhabdophis > Rhabdophis nuchalis. Next base: position 407,258,865 of record CM077643.1, read on the forward strand.
GTCCTGGGTCTCCATGGCAGGTTGCAGGTGCCTTGTCTGTGTTTCGGAGGGAGAGCAGGTGTTTCTGGGCCCTCTGGCATCCGTCTCTCTGTCTCCATCGCTTTCTGGGCCTGGAAGGAAGGAGGGAGAGAGAGAGAGAGAGACAAAGGAAAAAAAGAAGGGACAGCGGAGAAGGAAGGAAGGGAGAAACGAGGGAGGAAGGGTGGGAGGGAGCGGAGGAGGAAGTAAAGAGGTATGTGAGGAGGAAAGAAGGGAAGGGAGAGAGGGAGGAAGGAGGAGGAAGAGAGGGAGGTGGAGGGAGAAATGGAGGGAGGGAGGAAAGAAGAAGGAAGGAGAGAAAGGAAAGGCAGAGGGGGGGAAAAGAAAGGAGGAGGGAAAGGAAGGAAGGATGGTAGGTAAAGGAAGAAAGGAAGGAGCGTAAGGAAGGACGTAAGAAAAGAAGGCAGGCAAAGAAGGAAGAAAGGAAGGGAAAAAGGCAGGGAGGAAAAGGTGGAGGGAAAACGGAGAAAGGAAGGGAGAAGGGAAGAAAGGAAAGGCAGAGGGAGGGAGAAGAAAGGAGCAGGGAAGGAAAGGAAGGATGGTAAGAAAAAGGGAACGAAGGTCTGAAGCAAAGGAAGGCTGGAAGAAGGAAAGAGAAAAAGGCAGGGAGTGTGGAAGAAGGTGGAGGGGAGAAATGGAAGGAAGAAGGGGAGAAAGAAAAGGGGCAGAGGGAGGGAGGAAAAAAAGAAAGGAGCAGGGAAAGGAAGGAAGGATGGGAAGAAAAGAGGAGGGAAAGAAACTCAATGCCTTTTAACTCCAGGTGTATTTTAGGCAATGCTGCTCCTCTCTCATCATGGAATTAAACCTTCCTTTCTCTCTCTCTCTCTCTGGCATCCGTTCAAAGACCTTCGGATGATACCTGCTCCTGTGGCCCAGAGGTGGAAGCTCTCGCCTCCCAATCAGGAGGTTTGTGAGTTCGATCCTAGGTAGAGGCAGATGTAGGGTCCCCTGCTTGGGGCAGGGGGGTTGGACTAGATGGCCTGCAAAGGTCCCTTCCAACTCTTGTTCATCTGTTCATCTGTCCACTCCACCGGCATCCGGCTGCCGAGCAGGAGGGGCTCATTTCGGGCAACCTGCTGAGATTTGAACTGGCACCTTCTGGGCTTCTCCCCCCACCCCTCGTTGGCTCTCGCTCAGGTCTGTGCCATTGGCCGAAGCCTTTCCTTCCACCGTCTCTAATGCAGTGAATGGGCAGCTCTGCCCCCCCCCCCTTATGACCTACGGACTTCAACTCCCAGAATTCCTCAGTCAGCCATACTGGCTTCCTCCCCTTCCTCTCCCCTTCCCTCCTACGATAAACTCAAGGCCTCCGTCCCTTCCAAAACTCAACACCTTTCCTTCCTTCCTTCCTTCCTTCCTTCCTTCCTTCCTTCCTTCCTTCCTTCCTTCCTTCCTTCCTTCCTTCCTTTCTTGTCTTCCATCCTTCCTTCTCATCCTTCCTTTCCTCCCTCAATCCTTCATTCCTTTTTGTCCTCCTTCTATCCATCCATCCTTCCTTCTTTCTTGTCTTCCATCCTATCCATCATCCATCCATCCATAACTTCCTTCCTTCCTTCCATCAATCTTACATCCATCCATCCATCCGTCCTTTTTCCTTCCTTCCTTCCTTCCTTCCTTCCTTCCTTCCTTCCTTCCTTCCTTCCTTCCTTCCTTCCTTCCTTCCTTCCTCCCTTCTTTCCCTAGATGACCTCCAAGGTCCCTTCCAGCTCTGTTGTTCTGTTATTGTTATTCAGAAGTTGTGGGAGCTTCATCCCTGGAGGCTTTCAAGAAGAGGCTGGACGGCCATCGGTCAGGAATGGTGTCCTGCTTGGGCTGAAGTCTCCTGGCACCAAAAATGGGGCACCCACATGTATTCTTCCCCCCTCCGCCCTGCACATGCATGTGTCACCTCCCCCTACTCCCCCACGCATCCATGAGCATCTCCCACAGGCAACAGAGACCCAAAAATCTGCTGGCCAGCAGGAGGCACATGGTCATACAATACACAATACAATGCAATAGCAGAGTTGGAAGGGATCCTGGAGGTCTTCTAGTCCAACCCCCTGCCTAGGCAGGAAGCCCTATACCGTTTCAGACAAATGGCTATCCAACATCTTCTTAAAGACTTGCAGTGTTGGGGCATTCACAACTTCTGGAGGCAACTTCTGTTCCACAGGTTAATTGTTCTCACTGTCAGGAAATTCCTCCTAAATTGCTTCTCTCCTGGATTAGTTTCCACTCATTGCTTCTTGTCCTGCCCTCAGGTGCCTTGGAGGAGTGGTTGACCCCTCCCTCTTTTTGGGGAACACCCCTTAGAACAGGGGTCTCCAACCTTTGCAACTTTAAGTCTGAAGGACTTCAGCTCCCAGAATTCTCCAGCCAGCAAAGCAAAGCTGGCTGGAGAATTCTGGGAGCTGAAGTCCTTCAGACTTAAAGTTGCAAAGGTTGGAGACCCCTGCCTTAGAAGATGCTATCACGTCAACCTATTACTTCTTTTCATTAAACTAGACCTACCCAATTCCAGCAACTCTTTTTCATACCTTTTAGCCTTGAACACAATAACAGAGTTGGGAGGGACCTTGGAGGTCTTCTAGTCCAGCCCCCTGCCTAGGCAGGAAGCCCTATACCGTTTCAGACAAATGGCTATCCAGAATCTTCTTAAAGACTTCCAGTGTTGGGGCATTCAGAACTTCTGGAGGCAACTTCTGGAGGCAACTTCTGTTCCACTGACTAATAGTCCTAACTGTCAGGAAATTTCTCCTCAGTTCTAAGTTGCTTCTCTCCTTGATTAGTTTCCACCCATTGCTTCTTGTTCTGCCCTCAGGTGCCTTGGAGAATAGCTTGACTCCCTCTTCTTTGGGGCAACCCCTGAGATACTGGAACACTGCTATCCTGTCTCCCCTGGTCCTTCTCTTCATTAAACTAGACATCCCCAGTTCCTGCAATTGTTCTTCATATGTTTGAGCCTCCAGTCCCCTCATCCTCTTTCTTGCTCTTCTCTGCTCTCTTTCTAGAGTCTCCACATCTTTTCTACATCGTGGCAACCAAACCTGGATGCAAATATTCCCAGTGTGGCCTTCCCAAGGCCTTGTAAAGTCATGCGCGGTGGATCTGAAGTGGGGGCCATAGGTGCGCTGTCACAGCTCTAAATCCACACATGATCTGGGGCAGGTTATTTCAAGGATAGTCCATTCGTCCATCTATCCATCCATCTATCCTAGCACCCACCCACCCGGGGGGGGGGATTTGAAAGGTGCCCCCAGGTGCTTCGCGATTTCCTTTTTTTAACCGCCTTGGTCAAATATCTTCCGGGCACTTCAGCTGCCTGAAATATTTTCCTGCGTGCTCATCTGTCCGTTTGTTTGAGAAAGGTACGTTTGTGATACTGTTTTTTTTTAATATTCTTATTCAATCACACTTTGTCTTTTTTCTATTCTTTGTTTATTTTATGTATTTATTTATTTAATTTATTTATTTGTTTGTTTATTTTTTAATTAATTAATTAATTAATTAATGTACTCTCGGGACTCAGGGCAGTGAACAGCCACAGTAAAAACAGAAAATGCAAAAGTTAAAATAACATATGAATATATAGTAAATAATTTGGCCCATAATTTAAAACCCAATACTAAAACCCAATTAAAACCAAAGCTATGATTTATGCATATCAAACGCAGGAACGATGTGGTAGCTGGGTAACATTCATTTCATTGCCATCGGCATAATCTTTTTTTTTTTTTTTAATTAGAAGATTTTATAAAGATTACAAACAGTTTCTCCCCCCCCCTCCCCCAACCTCTTCCCCCCTCCCCAGACTTCCCAAAACAAGCACAGGGTATAACTTTCACGAACATAAAACTAAGATACATACATATTATCCCTAATTCTTTAACTATAACTCAAGACATCATAAACATAAACTACATAATCTTATTACTCCTAAATATTACATTTCTTTTTTTTAAAATAAATTTTATTTACAAACATAATAAAACACACTCACACAAAAGTTAGACATACACTACATTAACACTGTACAATACGAACAGGAAGTTCTCTTCTATTCCTTATTTAATACAATACAATACAATAGCAGAGTTGGAAGGGACCTTGGAGGTCTTCTAGTCCAACCCCCTGCGTGGGCAGGAACCTTATACCATTTCAGACAAATGGCTATCCAACAACTTCTTGAAGACTTCCAGGGTTGGGGCATTCACAACTTCTGGAGGCAACTTCTGTTCCAGAGGTTAATTGTTCTCACTGTCAGGAAGTTTCTCCTTAGTTCTATTTCCTTATTTCTATTCTATTCTATTCTATTCTATTCTATTCTATTCTATTCTATTCCTTGTTTCTATTGTATTCTTTTATTTTATTATATATTTTATTTTACGTTGCTTTACTCTACAATAATCTATCTACTCTACTCTATTCTTTTTTGTTATTAATAAATTTTATTTATAAACCTATAAAACACACTCACACAAAAGTTAGACATGCACTATATTTACACCATACAATACGAGCAGGAACTTCCTGTTCTTTCGAATAGCAATTGTCAATCGATGCCGCTCATCTTATATTGTTTCCCCTTCTGTTCTATTTCATGTGGATTTCACCCTTCTAAACCCTCTTATTTTACTCCTAACTCCTGTTTTTAAGTTTTGCTGTATTCCTTCATTGGTTCTTGTTTCTTTCCTCCATCCACCTATACCATTTATCCCATATCTGGTAGAATTCTGATTCTTCTTCTCCCTGGATTTCTTGAGTTAATTTGTCCATTTCAGCACAGTCCATAACCTTCCTTATTATTTCATCTTTGCTTGGAGTTAATTTGTTTTTCCATTTCTGGGCAAAGGCAATCCTTGCCGCCGTTATTATATGTATTATTAAATACTGGATTTCTTTTTTATATTTCGCAGACACTATTCCTAATAGGAAGACTTCTGGTTTCCATTCTATTTTAACTGCATAAACAGCATAAGGCTGCATAAACAGAGGGATAGAATCTAGATCACGTGAAGGGTTAATGCCACTGTATAGTGCCTTGGTAAGGCTACACTTGGAATACTGCATACAGTTTTGGTCGCCACGATGTAGAAAAGACGTGGAGACTCTGGAAAGAGTGCAGAGAAGAGCAAGAAAGAGGATGAGGGGACTGGAGGCTAAAACATATGAAGAACGGTTGCAGGAGCTGGGTATGTCTAGTTTGATGAAGAGAAGGACCAGGGGAGACATGATAGCAGCCTTCCAATATCTCAGGGGTTGCCCCAAAGAAGAGGCAGTCAAGCTATTCTCCAAGGCACCTGAGGGCAGGACAAGAAGCAATGGGTGGAAACTAATCAAGGAGAGAAGCAACTTAGAACTAAGGAGAAATTTCCTGACAGTAAGAACAATTAACCTCTGGAACAGCTTGCCTCCAGAAGTTGTGAATGCCCCAACCCTGGAAGTCTTTAAAAAGATGTTAGATAGCCATTTGTCTGAAATGGTATAAGGTTCCTGCCCACGCAGGGGGTTGGACTAGATTAGAAGACCTACAAGGTCCCTTCCAACTCTGCTATTGTATTGTATTGTAACTCCTGTTATTGCCTCCAGCCAGTTTTCGATCCTTTTCCAAAAAATTTTAGTCTCCTTACAGGTCCACCATAAGTGTTAATATTATAAATATTACATTTCATTCCCCTTGTTTCCTATTATTTCTACGTTTCTGTTATGATCACCCTTTCTGGTGGAACAATCGTGGGGGGGGGGGAAACGTTCAATCTACCTTTTTTTTTTTTTTTTGCAAAAGGTCTCCAGATTGTTAGAATTCGGGTTTCCCCCTCATTTTCCAGATGCTTTCCCCCAAAATGGGCACTCTGTGTATGTCTATGTGACTGTGGTTGGTTTTTATGTAGGTTTCCAACCGGTACAAGCCAGGCTTCCCCCCCAGTGCTGCCTTTGAGCCAGCTTAGCTGGAAAGCACCAATTTCTCAGGCTTTTTTTTTACTGTGACCAGAGGATGATGCAGATAGGTAGCTGAACAAATTCTCTGAGCTGGGTGATTTCCTTGCAGACGTTTCATGACCCAACTAGAGAACATCATCAGTGCTAGAAGGAAGTGGAGATCGGAGGGAAGAGGAGGAGGAGGAGGAGGAAGAGGAGGATTGTGGGGTCCTTGGCATTCTCTGAGCTGGGTGGTTTCGTTGTAGATATTTCATGACCCAACTAGGGAACGTCATCAGTGCTAGAAAGAAGAGGGGGAAGAGGAGGAGGGGGAGGAAGAGGAGGAAGAGGAGAGGGAGGAAGAGGAAGGGGGTCCTTGATGCTCTCTGAGCTGGGTGGTTTCCTTGCAGACGTTTCATGACCCAACTAGGGAACGTCATCAGTGCTAGAAAGAAGAGGGGGAAGAGGAGGAGGGGGAGGAAGAGGAGGAAGAGGAGAGGGAGGAAGAGGAAGGGGGTCCTTGATGCTCTCTGAGCTGGGTGGTTTCGTTGCAGACATTTCATGACCCAACTAGGGAACGTCATCAGTGCTAGAAAGAAGAGGGGGAAGAGGAGGAGGGGGAGGAAGAGGAGAGGGAGGAAGAGGAAGGGGGTCCTTGATGCTCTCTGAGCTGGGTGGTTTCCTTGCAGACGTTTCATGACCCAACTAGGGAACGTCATCAGTGCTAGAAAGAAGAGGGGGAAGAGGAGGAGGGGGAGGAAGAGGAGAGGGAGGAAGAGGAAGGGGGTCCTTGATGCTCTCTGAGCTGGGTGGTTTCCTTGCAGACGTTTCATGACCCAACTAGGGAACGTCATCAGTGCTAGAAAGAAGAGGGGGAAGAGGAGGAGGAGGAGGAGGCGAGGGAAGAGGAGGAAGATTGTGGGGTCCTTGGGGGTCTCTGAGCTGGGTGGTTTCCTTGCAGACGTTTCATGACCCAACTAGGGAACATCATCAGTGCTAGAAAGAAGAGGGGGAAGAGGAGGAGGGGGAGGAAGAGGAGGAAGAGGAGAGGGAGGAAGAGGAAGGGGGTCCTTGATGCTCTCTGAGCTGGGTGGTTTCCTTGCAGACGTTTCATGACCCAACTAGGGAACATAGTGCTGGAAGCGAGGAGGAGGAAGACTGTGATGCTTTCTGAACTTGGTGCTTTTCTTGCAGATGTTTTATTACCCAACTAGGTAACATCATCAGTGCTGGAAGGGAGTGTGAGGTTTGCAGAGAGGAGGAGGAAGGACTGTGGGGGTCCTTGGTGCTCTCTGAGCGTAATATTTTTCTTGCCAACTTTTCGTGACCCAACTAGAGAACGTCATCAGTGCTAGAAGAGAATGGTGTTTGTGGAGAGGAGGAGGAAGAGTGGTGGTAGTGGTGGTGGTGGTGGTGGAGGAGGAGGAGGAGGAAGACTGTGGGGTCCTTGGTGGTCTCTGAGCTTGGCTGTTTTCTTGTAGACGTTTCATGACCCAACTAGGGAACCTCATCAATGCTAAGAGGAAGTGGGTTTTGTAGAGAGGAAGAGGAAGCGTGGAGGAGGAGGAAGAGGAGGAAGAGGAGGAGTGGAGGAGGAAGAAGAAGAAGAGGAAGAGTGGAGAAGGAGGAAGAGAACTGTGGGGGTCCTTGGTGGTCTCTGAGCTTGGCTGCTTTCTTGCAGACATTCCACGACCCAGCTAGGCAACAGCATCAATGCTAGGAGGAGGAGGAGGAAGAGGAGGAGGGCTGCGAGGTCCTTGCTGCTCTCTGAGCTTGCTTGCTTCCTTTTCAGACCTTTCATGACCCAACTAGGTAACAGTCATCAGGGCCAGCGGATTATGGAGGCATCGGATGAAACCCTTGAAGTTTTATCAATGGAAAAGCTGCAGGAGAAGCTTGAGGACAATCCGTGTACAGATTTGCACCCTTCACTTTCTCCCCCCACCCACCCTGAGACTTTTTATTTTTTTAATTTTGGGGATTTTAATTTTTTTAAATTAAATCTTTTTAAATTTTAGCCCAGGGATAACCTATTTAATTTGATATTAATTATTCATATTTTATATTGTTTGTTTTAACTTCCTGTGCACCGCCCCGGGTCCCTTCGGGGAGAGGGTGCGGTTATATAAATTCGACAAATAAATAAACAAACAAACAAACAAACAAACAAATAAATAAATAAATAAATAAATAAATTTGGAGGATCTTTATCAAATAAGTTTTTTAAATTTTCTTACGTGATTTTGTATGAGACTTTTAAGGTTCCTCCCCTCCCTCCAAATCCACCTCTCTTGAGACAAACAAAATAAAAACCTGCATTTCTCCCAGGCTAGCTAACATATGTGCCCCCCCTCCAATTCCCCAGGGTGGGGGGGTGGGAGTTGGAATCCGCACATCTGGAGGGTGCAGAGTGGATCCTGGCTGCCCTCTGCAGCTGGGCTGGGGATCCTTTCCGCTTTCAAAGGGCAGCCAAGGGACACCCCACCCCCCCTCAAATCTCTCTCTCTCTCTTCGGCTCTTAATTGCTCATCATTTAAAAGATAAATAAATGTGGTTTCCCTCTTTTAATTGCCCAATCCATAAATCTGCTTCCTCCGCCTGCTTGCCTCCTGTGCCAGGGCAGGCGTCGCTCAGAGAGGCATTTCCCAGGCAGATGTAGCCAGGATTTGTGGCCAATGGGGGGACGGACGGTTCTGGCGGAGGAGAAGAGGCACGGAGGGGGCTCCCATGGGGCTGAGAGGGATTGGTTGAAAGGAAAAACCATCCAAAGGCTAATTGAGCTCAGCGAGGGCATCAGGGGGAAGAGGATTGGTATTTGGGTGGGTCAAATGAGGACCCCCGATTGTTGGGGGCCAAGAGGCTGACTCTGTAAACCCCTTAGAGAGGGCTGTAAAAGCACTGTGAAGCGGTATATAAGTCTAAAGGCTACTGCTTGGGAGGGAAGGAGGGAAGGATTGGAAAAAGGATGGATAGATAGAAGGAAAGAAGGATGGAAGGGAGGGAGGAAGGATTGGAAGAAGGAAGGAAGGATGGAAGGGAGGAAGGAAGGAAGGAAGGATTGGAAGATGGATGGATAGATAGAAGGAAGGATGGAAGGAAGGATTGGAAGAAGGAAGGAAGGGAGGGAGGAAGGAAGGATTGGAAGAAGGATGGATGGAAGGAAGGAAGGAAGGAAGGATTGGAAGAAGGGAGGAAGGGAAGGAGGGAGGAAGGAAGGATTGGAAGAAGGATGGATGGATAGAAGGAAGGAAGGATGGAAGGAAGGGAGGGAGGAAGGAAGGAAGGATTGGAAGAAGGAAGGAAGGATTGGAAGGATGGATAGAAGGAAGGAAGGATGGAAGGGAGGAAGGAAGGAAGGATTGGAAGAAGGGAGGGAGGAATGAAGGAAGGATTGGGAGAAGGATGGATGGATAGAAGGAAGAAAGGAAGGAAGGATTGGAAGAAGGATGGATAGATAGAAGATTGGAAGGATGGAAGGAATGGAGGAAGGAAGGAAGGAAGGATTGGAAGAAGGGAGGGAGGGAGGGAGGAAGGAAGGATTGGAAGGGAGGAAGGAAGGAAGGGTTGGAAGAAGGAAGGGAGGGAGGAAGGAAAGAAGGATTGGAAGAAGGATGGATAGATAGAAGGATGGAAGGAAGGAAGGATTGGAAGAAGGAAGGGAGGGAGGGAGGAAGGAAGGATTGGAAGAAGGAAGGAAGGGAGGGAGGGAGGAAGGAAGGATTGGAAGAAGACTGGATAGATAGAAGGAAGGATGGAAGGAAGGAAGGAAGGGAGGATGGATGGATGGATGGATAATAGATGGAAAGATGGAAGGTTGGATGGATGGATGGGTAGAGTAATAGAAGGAAAGAAGGAAGGATGTTATGGATGGAAAGAAGGAAGGAAGGATTGAGGGCGAAAGGAAGGAAGGATGAGGATGGAAGATTTAAACAAACAAAAACAGAAAAAACCCCAATGAAACTTATAACCCTCATCAATCACGTAGGGCATGTCGTTTGGGTAGAAAACATTTGTGCATCACCACCCTTGATCGTATATAAGATCATTTGATCATTTGTCTGAACCGGCATAGGGCTTCCTGCCTAGGCAGGGGGTTGGACTAGATGACCTCCAAGGTCTCTTCCAACTCTGCTATTGTATTGTATAAATTGTCCATACAAGAGTACAAAAGTCCTGGAGGAGATTTCTTAGCATTGCAGGGGATGCTACAAAGGCATTTTGATGTTAAATAGATCAATAAGGATGTGAGGAAAGATTGGTAGATACACAAATTGAATATACAATACAATACAATAGCAGAGTTGGAAGGGACCTTGGAGGTCTTCTAGTCCAACCCCCTGCATAGGCAGGAACCTTATACCATTTCAGACAAATGGCTATCTAACATCTTCTTAAAGACTTCCAGGGTTGGGGCATTCACAACTTCTGGAGGCAAGCTATAAAATATTTTGAATACTTTGTTCAAAAATGAAGGATCGATGTCGGTGGCTGAATATATCAGAATGAAAACATGCGTATCGGATGGATGATTTGCGACAGTATGTAGAATAGAAAGTCATGATGTACAATTATAAACTGATGGAAACCTCCTGCGTATTTGCATTGTAAAACGAATAGAAGGAGATCAGTGATGACGTAAAGTTGTATTTTTATTAAATGGACAATGAAGGATGTAAGGGAATAAACCCCTGTTTAAAATGAAGGAATATTAACTGCAACTGAATATGTGATGCAGAAGGATAGGGACGTATTTATTTATATTGGATCGATATGTAGTGACTGTAGATGTAATCGAAATATTGAACCACAAAAATCTTGTAACCGAACGAGATGCTAGACATCACTGATGAGGATATTGAGGATCTATATGTTGTGTTTGTGTTTGTATAAAAATAAAAACTTTCAGAAAAAAAAGAGTACACCCTTATCATTATTTTATTTTATTTTTTTATTTTATTTTATTCAAATTTATACCCCGCACCTTCTCCAAAAAGGATCCAGGGTGGCGCACAGGAAATTTAAAACAATACAAATATCACAAAAGTACAAAATTTTAAAAAGCAATTAAATCATACCCTGTGCTAAAATAGTATAAAATCTCCCGAATTAAAATCTATCTCAAAACAGTCAAAACGGGAGGTTATGCTAGGCCGGCTTGTTGGAAAAGGTGTGATTATAGATGTGATTATATAGATCATGACTTTTTACACATAAATTGCAATTTGGCAGGGTTTTAAATGGGTTTTAGCATGGGTTTAACAATTTAATAATGTTTTAATGATGTATATTGTTTTTTACTGTGGTTTTAATAATGCCTGTGCGCCGCCCTGGGTCCTAACAAGGAGAAGGGCGGGGTATAAATTCGAATAAATAAATAAATAAAAATAAATAAATAAAATAAACACGTTCAGTTAACAGTTGATATTCCTCATTTTAAACAAATATTCCAAACTTTAATTTCATATACCTGCACCACGATTCCATTACATGCTTATTTGTCTCTTTAATAATAATATATCTTTATATAGTCCCCTGTCTCGTTCTATTATTTTTACAACGTGAAAGCACTCTCCAATGTTTTATATTGGCTACATCACTACTTTCCGCGATGTATAAAATCACAAATTATCCATCCAGTATACGTCGGTACATTATAATCTTTGCATATCGTATGTTCCACTAGAATTGTTATTCCTTCATTTAAAACAAAAGATTCTAGATACTCAATTCACGCAGATACCACTATTCCAGTAGAACCTTTTTTGGACGAAGGGGAATTGAAAAGTGTTCGATATTTGGCGAGGATGTAAATGGTTTTTTTTCTTCCTTTTTTAAACGTTGTGCCACCATCCACAAGTTGTTGCTTCTTCCAAAAACAGTTTGGTTCCCAACGGCGATTAAATACTGGGAAAAAATCAGGCAGCGGTTAATAGAAATCACCCAACATCGATTAGATTTGAAACCTGAAACCTTCCTGTTAGGACTTAAACCCCCAGATATCAACATGGAGATATGGTTTTTGGTGTTGCACATAATTATTGCGGCAAGATTGGCATTTGCCCAGGAATGGAAGAGTGATCAAATACCAATGGATAGGGCAGTAATAAACAAAATAAATGAGTGTGCAGAATCGGATAGATTAACAAAATTAATTAAAGGAAAAAAGGACTCAGAATTCTATCACTCGTGGAAGAGGTGGTATAACTGGATACGGGAACGACTGAATAATAACAACTGAAGCAATAATATATGTTTAAATCGGATATTGGTAAATAATATCAATCAGAAATTAAAGGACGAATAAGAATTGACGAAGTAGGTAGGTTAACTAGATGGGCTGTATATAATGTAAATGTTGGGGTTAAATATTAGGCCTATTATTAGGACGGTAATGTTAAGTTGGGTTATTTAAATGTTATGCTTTCTCGCGCTGTGACGGCAATATGTTTAAAATTATGTTTGTATGATTTTATTTTTATAAGAATAAATAAAAAAATATTAAAAAACAAAAAAAACAAAAAGGGTTTGGTTGTTGGCTTGCAAGGGGAAGTCGAGGCCAAGGATGGGAGGTTGTGGTTCTTGATGTCCTCAACTGACCCCGTGTGTCTCTTTATTGCTGTTGTCGTTGGCTCTTTGACGGACTTTTGATTCTGCCAAGACGCCTGAGAAGACCTCCAGAAGGCCCCTTCCAACTCTTTTATTCGCTTCTCTCCTTCCTTCCTTCCTTCCTTCCTTCCTTCCTTCCTTCCTTCCCTTCCTTCCTTCCTTCCCTCCTCCCTCCCTCCCTCCCTCCCCTCCCTCCCTCCTTCCTTCCTTCCTTCCTTCCTTCCTCCCTCTTTCCTTCCTTCCCTCCCTCCCTCCTTCCTTCCTTCCTTCCTTCCTCCCTCTTTCCTTCCTTCCCTCTTTCCTTCCTCTCTTCCTCCCTCCCTCCCTCCCCCTCCCTTCTTTCCTTCCTTCCCTCCCTCCCTCTCCCTCCCTCCTTTCCTTCCTTCCCTCTTTCCTTCTTCTCTTCCTCCCTCCCTCCCTCCCTCCCTCCCCCTCCCTTCTTTCCTTCCTTCCCTCCCTCCCTCCCACCCTCTTTCCTCCCTCCCTCTTTCCTTCCTCCCTCTTTTTCCTTCCTTCCTTCCCTCCCTCCCACCCTCTTTCCTTCCTCCCTCTTTCCTTCCTCTCTTCCTCCCTCTCTTCCTCCCTCCCTCCCCCTCCCTTCTTTCCTTCCTTCCCTCCCTCCCTCTCCCTCCCTTCCTCCTTCCCTCCCTCTTCCCTTCCTCTCTTCCTCCCTCCCACCCTCTTTTCTTCCTCCCTCTTTCCTTCCTTCCTTCCCTCCCTTCCTTCCTTTCCTCCCTCCCTCTTTCCTTCCTTCCTTCCCTCCCTCCCACCCTCTTTCCTTCCTCCCTCTTTCCTTCCTCTCTTCCTCCCTCTCTTCCTCCCTCCCTCCCTCCCCCTCCCTTCCTCCTTCCCTCCCTCTTTCCTTTCTCTCTTCCTCCCTCCCACCCTCTTTCCTTTCTTCCCTCCCTCTTTCCTCCCTCCCTCTTTCCTTCCTCTCTTCTGCATCTCTGGAGGCTTTGAAGAAGAGACTGGAGAGCCATTTGTCCTGTTTGAACAGACGGGTTGGACTAGAAGACCTCCGAGGTCCCTTCTAGCTCTCTGTTATTCTGTTACACAGGGAGTCCCCAACTTAGAGCCATTCAAAGTTACAACCCCTGTGAAAGAAGCGAGTTAGGACCACTTTCCACATTTAAGAGCTGTTGCAACAGCCCCATAGTCACGTGGTTTAGGCGCTTGGCCACTGCCTCGTATTTATGACGGTCGCAGTGTGTCCCGGGGTCACGTGATTCCCCTTTTGTGACCTTCTGACCTGCAAAGCCCATGGGGAAGCCGGACTCCCTGTACCAACTGCGTAAAATGGGGCAAAACGTCAACGTCTCACTTAGCCACAGAAATGTCAGGCTCCATCGTGGTCGTAAGTTGAGGACTGCCTGGGGATTTCTAAGCGGGAGGGGCCGTCCTGGCGAAGGGCTTGTCTCTGGCTCCCACAAGGAGCTGACAGCCCTCTTGAGCTCTTTGAGCTTCTCAAAACTGAAATGGCAGCATACCGGATCTCAAGGAGGCAGGCCTTTAGGAAGCCATCCCTGGACACTCCCTCTTGGGGCAGGGGGCAGGTAGAAGCAGAGCCCCCTCCTCCTCCTCCTCCTCTGGGTTGGGAGGGGAGGGATGACATGGGACCCTCAGCCTGCTTTTCACCTAAGCATGGGGGTTGGACTAGAAGACCTCCAAGGGCCCTTCCAACTCTGTTATTCCTCCCTCCCTCCCTTCCTTCCTTTCTCTCTTTCTCCCTCCCTTCGTTCCTTTCTTTCCTTCTTTCTTTCCTCCCTCCCTCTTTCTTTTTTTCTTTCTTCTTTTCTTTCTCTCTCCCTCTCCCTTTCCTTCCTTTCTTCCTTCTTTGTCTTTCTTTTTTTCTTTCCTTCCCTTTCTTTTTCCTGTCTTCCCTTTCTCTCCCTCCCTCCCTCACTTCCTCTTTCTTTCTTTCTTTCTTTTTCTCCTTCCCACCATTCCTCCCTCTTTCCTTTCTTTCTTTCCCTCCTTCATTTCTTTCTCTTTCCCTTTCCTCCCCTTCCTTCCTTCCTTCCTTCCTTCCTTCCTTCCTTTCTTTTTCTCCTTCCCACCCTCCCTCTTTCTTTTCTTTCTTTCCCTCCCTCATTTCTTTCGCTTCCTCTCCTTTCCGCCCTCCCGCCCTCCCTCCCTTTCTTTCTTTCCCTCCTCCTTTCTTTTTTCTTCCTTTCTCCCTCCCTCCCTCCCTCCCTCCCCCCCTTCCTTCTTTCTTTATTTCTTTCTTTCCCTCCTTTTTTCTTTCTTTCTTTCTCTCCCTTCCTCCCTCCTTCTTTCTTTCTTTCTTTCTTTCTTTCTTTCTTTCTTTCTTTCTTTCTTTCTTTCTTTCTTTTTCTCTGCTTCCCTCTCTCTTTCTTTCCCTCCCTCCCTCCCTCCTTTCTTTCTTTCTTTCTCGTTTTCTCTCCTTCCTTCTTTCCTCCCTCCCTCCCTCCCTCCCTCCCTCCTTCCTTCCTTCCTTTCTTTCCTCCCTTCCTTTCTTTCCTCCCTTCCTTCCTTTCTTCCTTCCTTCCTTCCTTCCTTCCTTCCTTCCTTCCTTCCTTCCTTCCTTCCTTCCTTCCTTCCTTCCTTCCTTCCTTTCTTTCTTTCTTTCTTTCTTTCTTTCTTTCTTTCTTTCTTTCTTGTACCCTTGCTTTATAATTTTTTCAAATCAAGGTGGGGAACGCACAGGCAGCCCTTGATGGACAGCAGTCTGTTTAGTGACGTTTCAAAGTTCGCAAACGGCCCCCTAACAAATTCTAGTTCAACCCCCCAGCCACCCTCGACTGACGGCTATCCTGCAGACCAAGATTCCCGTCGCTAAGCAAGACTGTGAAGGGAATGGCACAGCCTTGCTTAAATGAATCATTGCTGCCGTTAAGTGAATCGCACCGTCGCTGAGTGGGCCTGGCAGGGAGAGGTTACAATTGGTGATCCCATCACACACAAACACAAACACAAACACACAAACACACACACACACACACACACACACACACACACACACACACTCAGTGCATCCGTCGTAAATGCCCGCCAGCTGCCCAATGCCTCTGCTTTTATCACGATGCGGCAACCGTCATAAGTAGAAGGACCGGTTGTAAGTCCAGGGCTACCTCTTGCAGCCAGAGCTGGGGGGGGGGTGTTGTTTCCCTGAAGGACCCCCCCCTCCTAATTTAATTTAATTTAATTTATTACATTTCTAAACCGCCCCCTCTCCCCGAAAGGACTCCTACATGCCCCCCCCCAATCCCCGTGGGATTCCCGTGAGGGCGGGCTCTCTCCGGGCTGAGCTGCTAATTGGCTAATCCCATGAAGGCAAGGCGGCTAATTGGCTTTGCAACCGGCCCCTGCTGAGCGGCAGCTGAGCCCTGGGGCTGGGAGGGAGGGAGGGGGGGGGCTTTTGCTCTGGGAGCCCCCCCCCAGCAGAGCCTCCCAGGGGCCCCGGAGGAAGTGAACCCCCAGCTCCCCAAACCCCTTCCTTCTAGCACTGATGACGTAACCGAGTTGGGTCGTGAAACGCCTGCAAGAAAATAGCCAAGCTCAGAGAGCACCAAGGACCCCACAGTCTTCCTCCTCCTCCTCCTCCTCCTCCTCCTCTACACAACCCACCCCCCTTTCAGCACTGATGACGTTACCTAGTTGGGTCATGAAACGTCTGCAAGGAGACCACCCAGCTCAGAGAGCCCCGAGGGCCCTACAGCCCTTCCTCCTCCTCCTCCTCCTCCCCACAAACCCCTTTTCCTTCTAGCACTGATGATGTTCCCTAGTTGGGTCATGAAACGCCTGCAAGGAATCCACCCAGCACAGAGACCACCCAGGAGCCCACAATCCTCCTCTTCCTCCTCCTCTTCTTCTTCCTCCGCTCCTCCTCCTCCTCCCCACAAACCCCTTTTCCTTCTAGCACTGATGATGTTCCCTAGTTGGGTCATGAAACGCCTGCAAGGAATCCACCCAGCTCAGAGACCACCCAGGAGCCCACAATCCTCCTCTTCCTCCTCCTCTTCTTCCTCCTCCACTCCTCCTCCTCCTCCTCCCCACAAACCCCTTTTCCTTCTAGCACTGATGATGTTCCCTAGTTGGGTCACGAAACGCCTGCAAGGAATCCACCCAGCTCAGAGACCACCCAGGAGCCCACAATCCTCCTCTTCCTCCTCTTCTTCTTCCTCCTCCACTCCTCCTCCTCCTCCCCACAAACCCCATTGCCTTCTAGCGCTGATGATGTTCCCTAGTTGGGTCACGAATCCACCCAGCACAGAGACCACCCAGGGCCCCTCATTTCAACCCCGAGCTAAACTATTCTCCTTTATTGGTCTTCTCAATTTTTGCCCACCATTTCTGGACAACCCCCCCCCCCAACACCCCACCACCCCTGGTGCTTTAAATCCCCCTGCCAGCCAAAGGAGGCCTGGAGCCTTCCTAGCCTGCCAGGGGGGGGGGGGGCTGGCTAAACGCTTTCCCCCCCAGCCTCCTCAAACTCTCCGCCGTCCAGCTTTTCCGGTTGGGTCAGTTTGGAGTCGCCAGGTGTTTGCGGCCCGAATCCTCTCCCAGTTTCTGTCTAAATCATGTCCCGGAGGGCGGGGGGAACGGGGGACCCAGGTGCGAGACTCAACAAGCACTCGCCCCAGTCTGTAATATAATTTATTTATTTATTTTATTTTAATCATATTTATATCCCGCCCTTCTCCACAGAGGACCCAGGGCGGCGCACAGGAATTTAAAAACATACAAAAGAATAAATACATAATTTAAAAACATATTAAATTATTCTAGTCCTATGCTAAAACCAATTTTAAAATCCCCAATTTAAATTGTTTATTGGGTTTTAATGGGTTACAGTTTTTAATGTTTATAAATTTGTACAGGGTATATTTAATTCGGTTTTAATTTTGTATGTATTGTCATGTTTTTAGAAGCTTTAATTTTTCCTGTACACCGCCCCGAGTCCCTTCGGGGAGGGGGGGCGGTCTAGAAAATTTATAAATTTATAAATTTATAAATAATAAATAAATAAATAAATAAATAAATAAATAAATAAATAAATAAATAAATAAATAAATAAATAAATAAATAAACATGTCACTTACGCACATGTCCGACTCCCACGTGGTTTAAAACGTGGCTCGGGGGGCCTTAAAAGCCGCTGAGACCCCTTGAGCGCAGCTCCAGGAGCTCAGTGGCCAGTGGACGGAAGGCCACCAGGAGATCATCCCCGGGGTTAGGGTTAGGACCAGCCCGAACCGGTAGGGCTTCACCCCTGCTTTTAGGACGCAAATCGAATTTCAATTCAAGCGTATCGTATGTGTATACACACACACACACACAATAAAACCCCAAGGAAACCAGCGCAAGACTGTGGCCTAGAGGCGGATCTCTCGCCTCCCAATCAGGAGGTTGGTGAGTTCGATCCTAGGTAGAGGCAGATGCAGGGTCTCCTGCTTTGGCAGGGGGGTTGGACTAGATGACCTGCCAGGTTCCTTCCATCTCTGTTCATCTGTTAAAGGCCTCCCGCTTGAGCAGGGGGGCTGGACTAGAAGACCTCCGAGGTCCCTTCCAGCTCTGTTCATCTGTTAAAGGCCTCCCGCTTGAGCAGGGGGGCTGGACTAGAAGACCTCCAAGGTCCCTTCCAGCTCTTGTTCATCTGTTATAAGAGCTGAGACTACCCACAGCAGCTGGAAGGCCATGAAGCTGGTTTTACAGCTGGTTTTCCAGTTATTTTTCTGGACGGATTTCTCCGATTGTTCTCCTGCTGTCACTGGAGATGGGCCTGTTTTTTCAGAAGGAAGGAGAAGCCATAAAAACCGCCATCAAACAATGGAAAAGCACAAGGGGGGCCAGAAGTTCAAGAAATTATGCCCCCCCCCAAAGGAATGGAAACTCTGCTCTTAAAAAGTCATACATTTAAAAAAATAAAAGACACACAGCTTCTAAGCCAGTTTCCAGCCAATTTTCTGGGCTTACTGGAAACCTGGGTTTATCCTGGCCAGGTTTCTCCCCCCCCCCCCCAAGGTCTTTGTAGACCTCAAACTGACCAAAGAGAATATTTGGGGCTCAGGGTGGAATTGAGGGGGTCTTGGGGGCTCTCTGAGCTTGGTGGTTTTATCTTAGACGTTTCATGACCCAGCTAGGGAACATCATCAGGGCTACTGTAGAAGGGAGTAAAGGAGGAGGATTGTGGGGCCCTTGGTGCTCTCTGAGCTTGGTTGTTTTCTTGCAGACGTTTCATGACCCAGCTAGGTAACACCATCAGTGCCAGAACGGCTGAGCCTTCTTGGTTGCAGGGTATTTTCTGCCCTAAGTCATCATCTCTGTGTCACGTCCTTCTAGCCCTGATGATGTTCCCTAGTTGGGTCATGAAACGTCTGCAAGAAAACAGCCAATCTCAGAGAGCACCCAGGACCCCGCAGTCCTTTTCCTCCTCCTCCTCTCTCTTCCTCCTCTCTCCTTCCTCCTCCTCCTCCTCCTCCTCTTCTTCCACCTCCTCCTCTTCCTCCTCCTCCTCTCTTCTTCCATCTCCTCCTCCTCCTCCTCCTCTTCCTCCTCCTCTTCTTCCTCCTCCTCCTCTTCCTCCTCCTCTTCCTCCTCCTCCTCCTCCTCCTCTTCTTCCACCTCCTCCTCCTCCTCTTCCTCCTCCTCCTCGTCTTCTTCTTCCTCTTCTTCCACCTCCTCCTCCTCCTCCTCCTCCTCCTCCTCCTCCTCCTCCTCCTCCTCCTCCTCCTCCTCCTCCTCCTCCTCCTCTTCTTCCTCCTCCTCCTCCTCCTCCTCCCTGCAAGAAAACCACCCAGCTCAGAGAACATCAAGAACCCCACAGTCCTCCTCCTTCCTCCTCCTCCTCCTCCTCCTCTTCCCCCTCTTCTTTCTAGCACTGATGACGTTCCCTAGTTGGGTCATGAAACGTCTGCAAGGAAACCACCCAGCTCAGAGAGCCCCAAAGACCCCCTTCCTCTTCCTCCCTCTCCTCTTCCTCCTCCTCCTCCTCTTCCCCCTCTCCCTTCTACCACTGATGACATTACCCACTTTGGTCATGAAACGTCTGCAAGAAAACCACGCAGCTCAGAGAGCACTTCCTCATACTCCTCCTCCTCCTCGTCTTCCTCTCTACAAACCCCACTTCCTTATAGCACTGATGACGTTCCCTAGTTGGGTCATGAAACGTCTGCAAGGAAACCATCCAAGCTCAGAAAGCCCCAAATTTCAACCCTGAGCTGCAAAATATTCTCCTTTATTTCATCTTTAAATTCCTCCTAAATTTACAACCAAGGCCCAAAGATTATGATTATGATTATTATTTGGGGGGGGGGGAGTGTAATGCAGAGAACGAAATCCAAGGCAGTATTTTCCTTCAGGACGATGCTGGCTTGAAGAATGCCGGCTTAATCCTGGCTTTCGGCATCAGGCCTGAGGTTTAGAGAGCGCCGAGAAAAACACCCAACACTGCAAGTCTTTAAGAAGTTGCTGGATAGCCCTTTGTCTGAAACGGTATAAGGTTCCTGCCTAGGCAGGGTGTTGGACTAGATGACCTCCAAGGTCCCTTCCAACTCTGCTATTGTATTGTATTGTACTCCCCCCCCCACCCCGAGGTTCAGCTCCGGTTGAGACTGCCAGGCGGTTGTGTGTTGTGGGGACGTGTGTGGAGAGCAGCAGGGTGGGGAGCGGGTGCGAGGAATGGCTGGCATGTGACGGTGGGGGCATCGGGGAGAGAAATTCTTTTCTTTTTTTAAACCCAACTCCTGTTAGGCGTCAAATGTTGGGCAGATGCTCCGGAGGGAGAGAAAGGGGCATTGTGTGAACGCACGGGCACACACACGCCGTGTGACTGGGGCTGCGGGGCTTCTGGGAAAACCCCCAGGGGGGCATGGGCCCAGGCGAGAGAGGGTGAAAGGCCCCAGGCCCCCACGGGTGTCGGCATGGCTGGGTTGCCGGCCTCTGCACAAAGACCCCCAACGGGAAGGCTGAAAGTGACGCCCCTTGGCTTCATTGCATGGCTCAGGTTGGGCAGAAGGCTCAGGTGGGGGCAACTCTCATGGCCTCCTCCGTTTGGGATTTCTTTCTTTCTTTCTTTCTTTCTTTCTTTCTTTCTTTCTTTCTTTCTTTCTTTCTTTCTTTCTTCCTTCCTTCCTTCCTTCCTTCCCTCCCTCCCTTCTTCCTTCCTTTCTTTCTCTCCCTTCCTTCCTTTCTTTCTTCCTTCTTCCTTCCTTTCTTTCCTTTTTCTTTATTCCTTCATTCCTTTCCTTTCTTTATTTCTCTTTCCTACCTTCCTTCCTTCCTTTCTTTCTTTCTTTCTTTCTCTCCATTCCTTCCTTCCTTCCTTCTTCCTTCCTTCCTTCCTTCCTTCCTTCCTTCCTTTCTTTCTTTCTTTCTCTCCCTTCCTTCCTTCCTACTTACTTCCTCCCTTCCTTCCTTTCTTTCTTTTCTTCCTTCCTTTCTTTCTTTCTCTCCCTTCCTTCCTTCTTCCTTCCTTCCTTCCTTCCTTTCTTTCCCTCCCTCCCTCCCTTCCTTCCTTCCTTCTTCCTTCCTTCCTTCTTCCTTCCTTCCTTCCTTCCTTTATTTCTTTATTTCTTCCTTCCTTTCTTCCTTTCTTTCTTCCTTCCTTCCGTTCTTTCTTTCTTTTCTTCCTTCCTTCCTTCCTTCCTTTCTTTCTCTCCCTTCCTTCCTTCCTTCTTCCTTCCTTCCTTCCTTCCTTCCTTCCTTCCTTCCTTCCTTCCTTTCTTTCTCTCCCTTCCCTTTCTTCCTTTCTTTCTTTCTTTCTTTCTTTCTTTCCCTTCCTTCCTTCCTTCCTTCCTTCCTTCCTTTTCTTTCTTTTTTGTTTTTCTTTCTTCCTTCTTTCCTTCCTTTCTTTCCCTTCCTTCCTTCCTTCTTTCCTTCCTCTCTTCCTCCCTCCCTCCCTTCCATCCATCCATCCATCCATCTCTGGAGGTTTTTAAGAAGAGATTGGACAGGCATTTGTCTGGAAAGATATAGGGTGTCATGTATTTGAGCAGGGAGGTTGGACTAGAAGACCTCCAAGGTCCCTTCCAGCTCTGTTATCCTTCCTTCCTTCCTTCCTTCCTTCCTTCCTTCCTTCCTTCCTTCCTTCCTTCCTTCCCTCTTTCCTCCCTCTCTTCCTCCCTCCCTCTCTTCCTCCCTCCCTCCCTCCCTCCCTTCCTTCCTTCTCTCTTTCCTCCCTCTCTTCCTCCCTCCCTTCCTCCCTCCCTCCCTCCCTCCCTCCCTCCCTCCCTCCCTTCCTTCCTTCCTTCCCTTCCTTCCTTTCCCTTCCTTCCTTCCCTCTTTCCTCCCTCTCTTCCTCCCTCCCTCTCTTCCTCCCTCCCTCCCTCCCTTCCTTCCTCCCTCCCTCCCTCCATCCATCCATCCATCCATCCATCCATCCATCCATCCATCTCTGGAGGATGGTTTAAGAAAACCTGCAGCTGATAGTGATGCAGTTTGGGGCTCAATCTATGCGCCACGATTGCAGCGGTGGGCAGAGGGTGGGCACAGCTGGCAGGGCCTTTCCTGTGACATTCCTTGAACGTTCCCGTCGCTCCTTTTCCTGTCTTCTCAAATTTGCTCACGAACGGGAGGCGAACGGCCCCCGGATTTGCAGCGCTAGCAACTCCCGAGGTCTGTAGCACCAGGGAGCCAATGACCCCCAAGGACGGTTCCAAAAATAGAAACAGTGGCACTGCTTTATTACTGGAAAGATACAGGCTGAGAGATAAAAGGTTAACCTAAAACCACTTGCGATTAGGGACATTCAGTGATAATAGACATAGTTAGATAAGTAATCTATCTTCTATCTATATAAATAAAAATGTTAACAAGAGTTTGTTCAAAACCGCTCATCTCCGAAAGTCCTGCACCGTTCGCTTCCAAATTTTCACACAACCGCCGGGCCGCCCTGGGTCCGTTTGGAGAAGGGCGGGGTATAAATTTAATAAATGAATAAATGACAACGTTCCTTTCGAATACAGCACCAATGATAGATATATATCATATATATATATATATAGATTGTGTAGATGTCACACCTGTGCCAGGTACACGCAACGGAAATGTAAAAAATTGTAAAAAAGGTAGGTAGATGGATACAGAGAGAGCAGCGGGCCACAGGTATTATGTCATCCTTTATGACATAAAATACTCTGCACATAAGATTCAAGGAGAAATACAGTAGGTAGGTAGACAGGTAGAGGGATAGAGAGGGAGAAATACAGTAGGTAGGTAGGTAGAGGGATAGAGAGAGAGGGAGAAATACAAGTAGGTAGGTAGGTAAGTAGGTAGAGGCATATAGAGGGAGAAATACAGTAGGTAGGAAGCTAGGTAGAGGGATAGAGAGAGGGAAAAATACAGTAGGTAGGTAGGTAGGGGGATAGAGAGGGAGAGGGAGAAATACCGTAAGTAGGTAGGTAGAGGGATAGAGAGGGAGAAATACAGTAGGTAGGTAGAGGGATAGAGAGAGAGAGGGAGAAATACAAGTAGGTAGGTAGGTAGGTAGGTAGAGGCATATAGAGGGAGAAATACAGTAGGTAGGTAGCTAGGTAGAGGGATAGAGAGAGGGAAAAATACAGTAGGTAGGTAGGGGGATAGAGAGGGAGAGGGAGAAATACCGTAAGTAGGTAGGTAGAGAGATAGAGAGGGAGAAATACAGTAGGTAGGTAGGTAGGTAGGTAGGTAGGTAGAGGGATAGAGAGGGAGAAATACAGTAGGTAGGTAGGTAGGTAGGTAGGTAGAGGGATAGAGAGGGAGAAATACAGTAGGTAGGTAGGTAGGTAGGTAGGTAGAGGGATAGAGAGGGAGAAATACAGTAGGTAGGTAGGTAGGTAGGTAGATGGAGGGATAGAGAGAGGGAGAAATGCAGTAGGTAGGTAGATAGGTAGGTAGAGGGATAGAGAGAGAGAGGGAGAAATACAGTAGGTAGGTAGATGTAGGGATAGAGAGAGGGAGAAATACAGTAGGTAGGTAGATGGAGGGATAGAGAGAGGGAGAAATACAGTAGGTAGGTAGGTAGGTAGGTAGGTAGAGGGATAGAGAGGGAGAAATACAGTAGGTAGGTAGGTAGGTAGGTAGGTAGGTAGGTAGGTAGGTAGGTAGGTAGGTAGAGGGATAGAGGCAGAAAGGGAATAGGTCAGTAGGTTGGGGCTTATACGGTGGTTGTGTGTATGTGTTTGTGTGTGCAGGTGTAGATCTACACACAGATTGGTTGGCCATTTAACCAGACTGGGCCACAGCAACGCGTGGCCGGGTACAGCTAGTTGATAATACATGTATATATATGCATAGTTATAAGTGGTAATTGGAAATGAATATTGAATTGCATTTATTCAAGGAGATGAGTAAACATTATTGATGTTTGGTTAAAATAGGCTGCAGGGAATAATGATTTTGGAGGATAGTAGAATTAATAAATACGATGCCAATATGTGGCTCTGTCTTAAGTTTTTATTGGTGTGTTTTAAAATGTAGGATGTGTAATACAATTATAAGTAAGTGAGAATGGAGGCATGAAAAAGATAATGATTATAAATATATTTGATGTGATGTACTTGAAATAATATGAAATAATACGAAACTTGGATGAATATTGAAGACATGTATGAAAATATTTTATAATCAGCAGATACACTTTTGATGGCATGTAAGATGAAGGATCTTTGTGTGGTGCTTAAAAATAAAATAAAATAAATAAATAAAATTTAAAAAAATAAATAAAATAAAAATACAACTAAGAATTTCCTGCCACATCGGGGAAGAAACTCCAATTATTCCCAACTTCAGCCTCTTGCAAGCGGCTGCGTTTCTGCATTTCCTCCCTGGATTTCCCCCCCAGAGATTTCCACTCTCAGAAAATAAACAGAGCAGAAGGAGGAGAGTCGGAAGGGACCTCGGAGGTCCTCTAGTCCAACCCCCTGCTTTTCATCCGCCCCGGTGCGTGGATATGACCGTATTATTTTAATTTAATATATATATATATTTGCCTCTCATCTCACCAGCAAGCTGTCGGGAGAAACGTCCTTCTGGGTTCAGCTCCAAGTGGGGGGAAAAGACGCTGGAAACTCGGAGGCTGCTTGGAATGATGGTTTAATGGTGGTCAGGATGCCATGGTTTCAGATCCTGGGGGTTGGGAGGAAAGGGGGAAGAGATGCTAAGAGTTGCCTGGGTTTTATGCCTCCTGTTGGGCTTTTGGATTTGAGCTTGTGTTCTGATTGGTTGTCACTTTGTCGGTTGTGTTTTGAGTCCTAGGCTTGGTTGACTCTTGCTGGGTGATCATGTAATGAAAGGGCTTTGGGATCCCTATTTTGTGTTCCAGTATCTCAAGGGCTGCCCCAAAGAAGAGGGAGTCAAGCTATTCTCCAAAGCACCTGAAGGCAGGACAAGAAGCAATGGGTGGAAACTAATCCAGGAGAGAAGCAACTTAGGAGGAATTTCCTGACAGTGAGAACAATTACTCAGTGGAACTACTTGTCTCCAGAAGTTGTGAATGCCCCAACAGCAGAGAGTTGGACTAGATGACCTCCAAGGTCCCTTCCAACTCTGTTATTGTGTTATATTCTGTTAAAGCATATGAAGAACGGTTGCAGAAACTGGGTAGGTCTAGTTGAATGAAAAGAAGGACCAGGGGAGACATGATAGCAGCCTTCCAGTATCTCAGGGGCTGCCCCAAAGAAGAGGGAGTCAAGCTCTTCTCCAAAGCCCCTGAGGGCAGAACAAGAAGCAATGGGTGGAAACTAATCAAGGAGAGAAGCAACTTAGAACTGAGGAGAGATTTCCTGACAGGGAGAACAATTAACCAGTGGAACTACCTGCCTCCCGAAGTTGTGAATGCCCCAACACTGTAAGTCTTTCAGAAGATGTTGCATAGCCATTGGTCTGAAGTGGTATAGGGCTTCCTGCCTAGGCAGGGGGTTGGACTAGAAGACCTCCAAGGTCCCTTCCAACGCTGCTATTGTATTGTATTGCAGTTCGGTGGTTCGAATCCCTAGTGCCGTGTAACGGAGGGAGCTCCCGTGACTTGTCCCAGCTTCTGCCAACCTAGCACTTCGAAAGCACGTCAAAAGGCAAGTAGACAAATAGGAGCCACCTTTGGTGGGAAGGGAACAGCGTTCCGTGCGCCTTCGGGCATTGAGTCATGCCGGCCACATGACCCCGGAGACGTCTTCGGACAGCGCTGGCTTATGGGCTTTGGAACGGAGATGAGCAGCGCCCCCTAGAGTCTGGAACGATGGGCACAGATGTGCGAGGGGAGCCTTTACCTGTTACACAAGTAGTCTTCGACTTACGACCACAATGGAGCCCAAAATTCCTGTTGCTAAGCGAGACGGTTGTCGGGTGAGCTTTTGCCCCCTTTCTTGCCACCGTTGTGAAGTGAATCACTGCCATGGTTGGTCACCCGGTCGTTAAGTGAATCTGGCTTCCCCAACTGGTCGCCAAAGGGGAACACCTGACCCCGGGGACATGGCGACCGTCCTCAATACCAGTCAGGGGGCCAAGCGCCTGGTCGTAAGCCTTGAAAAACGTTCCTTTTTTTCAGTCCCCTTGCAACTTTGAACGGTCACTGTTGTAAGTCGAGGACTCCCTGGGAATGTGCGATGACTATAAAGCCGTTTTCCTCTCCTCGTCAAGGCTTGGGAAACACCCACCGTCTCAGGCTGGCCCTTGCCGCCTGGCCCATCTTCTATGATTACACACTATGGCAGGGGGTCTCCAACCTTTGCAACTTTAAGCCTGAAGGACTTCAGCTCCCAGACTTCTCCAGCCAGCAAAGCTGTCAGTGTCAGGGCCTGGGCCAGGGGTCCCCAACCTTTGCAACTTTAAGTCTGAAGGACTTCAGCTCCCAGAATTCTCCAGCCAGCAAAGCTGTCAGTGTCAGGGCCTGGGCCAGGGGTCCCCAACCTTTGCAACTTTAAGTCTGAAGGACTTCAGCTCCCAGACTTCTCCAGCCAGCAAAGCTGTCAGGGCCTGGGCCAGGGGTCTCCAACCTTTGCAACTTTAAGTCTGAAGGACTTCAGCTCCCAGACTTCTCCAGCCAGTAAAGCTGTCAGTGTCAGGGCCTGGGCCAGGGGTCCCAAACCTTTGCAACTTTAAGTCTGAAGAATTTCAGCTCCCAGACTTCTCCAGCCAGCAAAGCTGTCAGGGCCTGGGCCAGGGGTCTCCAACCTTTGCAACTTTAAGTCTGAAGGACTTCAGCTCCCAGACTTCTCCAGCCAGCAAAGCTGTCAGTGTCAGGGCCTGGGCCAGGGGTCCCCAACCTTTGCAACTTTAAGTCTGAAGGACTTCAGCTCCCAGAATTCTCCAGCCAGCAAAGCTGTCAGTGTCAGGGCCTGGGCCAGGGGTCCCAAACCTTTGCAACTTTAAGTCTGAAGAATTTCAGCTCCCAGACTTCTCCAGCCAGCAAAGCTGTCAGGGCCTGGGCCAGGGGTCTCCAACCTTTGCAACTTTAAGTCTGAAGGACTTCAGCTCCCAGACTTCTCCAGCCAGTAAAGCTGTCAGTGTCAGGGCCTGGGCCAGGGGTCCCAAACCTTTGCAACTTTAAGTCTGAAGAATTTCAGCTCCCAGACTTCTCCAGCCAGCAAAGCTGTCAGGGCCTGGGCCAGGGGTCTCCAACCTTTGCAACTTTAAGTCTGAAGGACTTCAGCTCCCAGACTTCTCCAGCCAGTAAAGCTGGCTGGAGAAGTCTGGGAGCTGAAGTCCTTCAGACTTAAAGTTGCAAAGGTTGGAGACTCCTGCACTACAGTGTGCAATTTCTTTGTGGGGTGTGTGTGTGTGTGTTTTTAAATCCTGAACACAGAGCGGTGTGTTTTCCCTGCTTATGGCGGAAGAGAAAACAGTGCCCAGTTGGTCAGCCTTATAATTGCACGCCTGTCGGTGGTGGGACAGTTGTGGGTTGTGGGTGTGGGTGTGGGTGTGGGTGCAGGGCCGGATTGCCTGGGGATCTTCCAACTCAACCCAACCCCTTGGAACAGGAGTTGCCTTCAGACGTTGTGGGAGCTTCGTCCCTGGAGGCCTTCAAGGAGAGGCTGGGCTGAATAGAATAGAAACGAAATACTAGAAAGGAAATGGGACGGGATGGGATGGACAGGATGGAATAGGGCAGAGTAGAAGAATGGGGAAGGGAATGGAAGGGGACTAGAATAGAATAGAATAGAATAGAATAGAATAGAAAGTAATGGAACAGAAGTTAATAGAGTAGAAAGTAAATAGAATAGAATGGAATGGAAAGGGATGGGATGGGATAGACTAGACTAACTACAATAGAATAGAATAGAATATTACCAGAATAGAATAGAATAGACCAGAATAGAATAGAATGAGGAATAGAGAGAATAGAATAGAATAGTAGATTAGAATAGAATAGAATAGAATGAGAAATAGAGAGAATAGAATAGAATAGTAGATTAGAATAGAATAGAATAGAATAGAAATTAAATAGAATGGCATGGCATGGCATTGAATAGAATAGAATAGAATAGAAATTAATGGAACAGAAATAAATAGAATAGAAAGTAAATAGAATATAATGGAATGGAAAGGGATGGGATGGGATAGACTAGACTAACTAGAATAGAATAGAATAGAATAGACCAGAATAGAATAGAATAGAATAAAATAGAATGAGGAATAGAGAGAATAGAATAGTAGATTAGAATAGAATAGAATAGAATAGAATAGAATAGAATAGAAATTAAATAGAATGGCATGGCATGGCATAGAATAGAATAGACCGGACTGGAATGGAATAGAGTACAATAGAATAGAATAGAAATGAAATAGAATAGAAATGAAAATAGAAAATAAATTAAATAGAATAGAAAATAAATAGAATAGAATGGATGGGACGAAACAGAACAGAATAAAATAATGGAATGGAATGGAATGAAGTGGATTCCCAAAGTTGAAAGGGACCCTGGAGGTCATCTAGTCCAGCCCCCAGCCCAAGCAGGAGACCTTACTACACCCTTTCTGACCGAAGACAGTCTAGTCTCTTCTTCGAAACCTCCAGGGATGAAGCTTCCACAACTTCTGAATAACAATAATAACAGAATAACAGAGTTGGAAGGGACCTTGGAGGTCATCTAGTCCTAACCCCCGCCTAAGCAGGAGACCCTACACTATTTCTGACCGAGGGCAGTCCAGTCTCTTCTTGAAAGCCTCCAGGGAGGAACAACTTCTGAAGGCAACTTCTCTTCCATGGGTTGATTGTTCTCCCTGTCAGGAAATTCCTCCTTATTTCCAGGTTGAATCTCTCCTTGGTCAGTCTCCATCCATTCTTCCTTCTTCTCGGATGACAAGCGAAACATCTCCTTTAAGGGGAAAAAACCAGAAACCAAAATCCTGTTGCCTTCCCAAAAAGCACCTTCGAGGTGGTCCTAAGCCCCCCTATTTTTTCGCTGCCGCTGCAACTTTCAACCGTCACTCAGTGAGTTGCTGTAGCCTGAGGACTACCAAAATTTTGGGGGGAAGGCCCCACCAGGGCCTGGTTCCCTACCTCAGGCCCAGCCTGAAAGCCTCCGTGTTTCGTTTTTGACCCCGCAGGCTTTGTGAAACCCGTCACTGAGGTTTCAGGAAGCCTTGAAAGTTTTCGTAAACTTTTAATTCCCAGCTGAACTTGGCACGTCCCTGGCCGGAGGCAAGGAAGGCGGCTCCTGGCCCACGAAAAAGCTCAACATGTTGGCTCCCATCGGAAAAAGGTGGGAGGTGGCAGCTACCTGCAGCTACCTGTGTTTGGGTTTAAGTGTTGGGAAAATCACACGTCCCCCAGGGTCAAAAGGTGCGGTGGGGCAGCCTCCCTAACAGAAACGCTGGGTCCAGCATCTCTTTGGCTTCGGAAGAAGAGATTATTCCGTCTTTCTCAGTCCTGGTTACTTGAAGATGGCTGGATGTCGACTTCCAGAATTCCCCAGCCAGCTTCCATGCAGGATTCGGGGACTGGAAGCCCTCCCCTCTTAAAGCCTGCTGGCTGGGGGATTCTGGGAGTGGAAGCCCTCTTAAAGCATTCTGGCTGGGGGATTCTGGGAGTGGAAGCCCTCCCCTCTTAAAGCATTGCTGGATGGGGGATTCTGGGAGTGGAAGCCCTCCCCTCTTAAAGCATTGATGGCTGGGGGATTCTGGGAGTGGGAGTCCTCCCCTCTTAAAGCCTGCTGGCTGGGGGATTCTGGGAGTGGAAGCCCTCTTAAAGCCTGCTGGCTGGGGGATTCTGGGAGTGGGAGTCCTCCCCTCTTAAAGCATGCTGGCTGGGGGATTCTGGGAGTGGGAGTCCTCCCCTCTTAAAGCCTGCTGGCTGGGGGATTCTGGGAGTGGAAGCCCTCCCCTCTTAAAGCATGCTGACTGGGGGATTCTGGGAGTGGAAGCCCTCCCCTCTTAAAGCATTCTGGCTGGGGGATTCTGGGAGTGGAAGCCCTCCCCTCTTAAAGCATGCTGACTGGGGCATTCTGGGAGTGGGAGTCCTCCCCTCTTAAAGCATTCTGGGTGGGGGATTCCGGGAGTGGAAGCCCTCCCCTCTTAAAGCCTTCTGGATGGGGGATTCTGGGAGTGGAAGCCCTCCCCTCTTAAAGCATTGCTGGATGGGGGATTCTGGGAGTGGAAGCCCTCCCCTCTTAAAGCATTGATGGCTGGGGGATTCTGGGAGTGGGAGTCCTCCCCTCTTAAAGCCTGCTGGCTGGGGGATTCTGGGAGTGGAAGCCCTCTTAAAGCCTGCTGGCTGGGGGATTCTGGGAGTGGGAGTCCTCCCCTCTTAAAGCATGCTGGCTGGGGGATTCTGGGAGTGGGAGTCCTCCCCTCTTAAAGCCTGCTGGCTGGGGGATTCTGGGAGTGGAAGCCCTCCCCTCTTAAAGCATGCTGACTGGGGGATTCTGGGAGTGGAAGCCCTCCCCTCTTAAAGCATTCTGGCTGGGGGATTCTGGGAGTGGAAGCCCTCCCCTCTTAAAGCATGCTGACTGGGGCATTCTGGGAGTGGGAGTCCTCCCCTC
This sequence comes from Rhabdophis nuchalis, assembly GCA_039707465.1. Lineage (NCBI taxonomy): Eukaryota > Metazoa > Chordata > Lepidosauria > Squamata > Natricidae > Rhabdophis > Rhabdophis nuchalis. Next base: position 407,289,329 of record CM077643.1, read on the forward strand.
TTAAAGCATTCTGGGTGGGGGATTCCGGGAGTGGAAGCCCTCCCCTCTTAAAGCCTTCTGGATGGGGGATTCTGGGAGTGGAAGCCCTCCCCTCTTAAAGCATTGCTGGATGGGGGATTCTGGGAGTGGAAGCCCTCCCCTCTTAAAGCATTGATGGCTGGGGGATTCTGGGAGTGGGAGTCCTCCCCTCTTAAAGCCTGCTGGCTGGGGGATTCTGGGAGTGGAAGCCCTCTTAAAGCCTGCTGGCTGGGGGATTCTGGGAGTGGGAGTCCTCCCCTCTTAAAGCATGCTGGCTGGGGGATTCTGGGAGTGGGAGTCCTCCCCTCTTAAAGCCTGCTGGCTGGGGGATTCTGGGAGTGGAAGCCCTCCCCTCTTAAAGCATGCTGACTGGGGGATTCTGGGAGTGGAAGCCCTCCCCTCTTAAAGCATTCTGGCTGGGGGATTCTGGGAGTGGAAGCCCTCCCCTCTTAAAGCATGCTGACTGGGGCATTCTGGGAGTGGGAGTCCTCCCCTCTTAAAGCATTCTGGCTGGGGGATTCTGGGAGTGGAAGCCCTCCCCTCTTAAAGCATTCTGGCTGGGGGATTCTGGGAGTGGAAGCCCTCCCCTCTTAAAGCAGGCCGGCTGGGGGATTCTGGGAGTGGAAGCCCTCCTCTCTTAAAGCAGGCCGGCTGGGGGATTCTGGGAGTGGAAGCCCTCCCCTCTTAAAGCATTCTGGCTGGGGGATTCTGGGAGTGGAAGCCCTCCCCTCTTAAAGCATGCTGACTGGGGCATTCTGGGAGTGGGAGTCCTCCCCTCTTAAAGCATGCTGGCTCTGGGATTCTGGGAGTGGAAGCCCTCCCCTCTTAAAGCATTGCTGGATGGGGGAATCTGGGAGTGGAAGCCCTCCCCTCTTAAAGCATTGCTGGCCGGGGGATTCTGGGAGTGGAAGCCCTCTTAAAGCCTGCTGGCTGGGGGATTCTGGGAGTGGGAGTCCTCCCCTCTTAAAGCCTGCTGGCTGGGGGATTCTGGGAGTGGGAGTCCTCCCCTCTTAAAGCCTGCTGGCTGGGGGATTCTGGGAGTGGAAGCCCTCCCCTCTTAAAGCATGCTGACTGGGGGATTCTGGGAGTGGAAGCCCGCCCCTCTTAAAGCATTCTGGCTGGGGGATTCTGGGAGTGGAAGCCCTCCCCTCTTAAAGCATGCTGACTGGGGCATTCTGGGAGTGGGAGTCCTCCCCTCTTAAAGCATTCTGGCTGGGGCATTCTGGGAGTGGGAGTCCTCCCCTCTTAAAGCATGCTGGCTCTGGGATTCTGGGAGTGGAAGTCCTCCTCTCTTAAAGCAGGCCGGCTGGGGGATTCTGGGACTGGAAGCCCTCCCCTCTTAAAGCATGCTGACTGGGGCATTCTGGGAGTGGGAGTCCTCCCCTCTTAAAGCATTCTGGCTGGGGCATTCTGGGAGTGGGAGTCCTCCCCTCTTAAAGCATGCTGGCTCTGGGATTCTGGGAGTGGAAGTCCTCCTCTCTTAAAGCAGGCCGGCTGGGGGATTCTGGGACTGGAAGCCCTCCTCTCTTAAAGCAGGCTGGCTGGGGGATTCTGGGAGTGGAAGCCCTCCCCTCTTAAAGCATTCTGGCTGGGGGATTCTGGGAGTGGAAGCCCTCCCCTCTTAAAGCATTCTGGCTGGGGGATTCTGGGAGTGGAAGCCCTCCCCTCTTAAAGCATGGCTGGCTGGGGGATTCTGGGAGTGGAAGCCCTCCCCTCTTAAAGCATGCTGACTGGGGCATTCTGGGAGTGGGAGTCCTCCCCTTAAAGCAGGCCGGCTGGGGGATTCTGGGAGTGGAAGCCCTCCCCTCTTAAAGCATTCTGGCTGGGGGATTCTGGGAGTGGAAGTCCTCCCCTCTTAAAGCATTCTGGCTGGGGGATTCTGGGAGTGGAAGCCCTCCCCTCTCAAAGCATTCTGGCTGGGGGATTCTGGGAGTGGAAGCCCTCCCCTCTTAAAGCATTCTGGCTGGGGGATTCTGGGAGTGGAAGCCCTCCCCTCCTAAATCATGGCTGGCTGGGGGATTCTGGGAGTGGAAGCCCTCCCCTCTTAAAGCCTGCTGGCTGGGGGATTCTGGGAGTGGAAGCCCTCCCCCCTTAAAGCATTGCTGGCTGGGGGATTCTGGGAGTGGAAGCCCTCTCCTCTTAAAGCATTGCTGGCTGGGGGATTCTGGGAGTGGAAGCCCTCCCCTCATAAAGCAACCTGGCTGGGGGATTCTTGGAGTGGGAGTCTTCCCCTCTTAAAGCATGCTGGCTGGGGGATTCTGGGAGTGGAAGCCCTCCCCTCTTAAAGCATGCTGGCTGGGGGATTCTGGGAGTGGAAGCCCTCCCCTCATAAAGCAACCTGGCTGGGGGATTCTTGGAGTGGGAGTCTTCCCCTCTTAAAGCATGCTGGCTGGGGGATTCTGGGAGTGGAAGCCCTCCCCTCTTTCAGTAGAAACACTGAATTAGACAGTTGGCGTTTTTCTCATTCTCTTTTTGTTTTCTTGATGGGCCTGAAGTTAGAATTTCCCATAGGGAGCTCCGTGTCTGCTTCAGCTGCTGAAAACATGGTAAAGCTTGATTCCCCTTTCAGAGAAGGGGAAGTGTAGGATCGGAAGCATTTTGAAACTCCCCCACCTTCCTTCCCCTGTCTCGTACTCATGGAGAAAACTTACGCGTGATTGCTAAGAGCCGACAACTCTGCGATCGGCTGGTGGTTGCTTATTCTTGATTCATACCCGACCAGCATCTCCATGCGCCTGGCTGGGAAACCTCCCTCGAGGTCTGGCTGAGACATCAGTCCTAGCTTGGGATGCCAAGCCTGGGAACCAGGTGGAATCTCCTTACCTGCCTGGGGGGAGGGGGCGGTTTCAACCTTCCCTAATCTTCTGTGCTTTCCCCTGTGGGCTTGCCAGGGTCCAGGGCTGCTTCTGGGTTTCCATATCAGACAACCAAGATCACAGCTGGCTGGCCAGCTTAACCCACCTTCAGACAAGCTGCTTGGGTGGGCATTTTATTTTGCCCATTTTTAGCCCCTCTTCCTTTGGAAAACCTGCTCAGTATCAAGACGAGCGTTAATACCGCTTTATACTGTATGAGCGAGACCAAACTGACATATATAATACAATACAATAGCAGAGTTGGAAGGGACCTTGTAGGTCTTCTAGTCCAACCCCCTGCGTGGGCAGGAACCTTATACCATTTCAGACAAATGGCTCTCTAACATCTTTTTAAAGACTGCATCCAGTTTTGGTCGCCACGATGTAAAAATGACTCTGGAAAGAGTGCAGAGAAGAGCAAGAAAGACGATTAGAGGATGAGGAGGCTAAAACATATGAGGAACGGTTGCAGGAACTGGGTAGGTCTAGTTGAATGACAAGAAGGAATGATAGCAGCGTTCCAACATCTCAAGGGCTGCCCCAAAGAAGAGGGAGTCAAGCTATTTGGTCCCCACATTATAAAAAAGACGTGGAGACTCTAGAAAGAGAGCAGAGAAGAGCAACCAGGAGGATGAGGGGACTGGAGGCTGAAACATGCGATGAACGGGTGCAGGAACTGGGCCTGGCTGGTCTAGGGAAGAGAAGGAGCAGGGGAGACAGGAGAGCATCTTCCAATATTGGAGGGGCTGCCCCAGAGAGGAGTAAGGGGGTCAAGCTCTTCTCCAAAGCCCCTTTGAAGGCCAGAGAAGGAAGAATGGATGGAAACTGACCAAGGAAAGATTCAACCTGGAAATAAGGAGGAATTTCATGACAGTGAGGACAATCCACCCATGGAACAGAAATTGCCTTCAGAAGTTGTGGGAGTTTCATCCCTGGAGGCTTTCAAGAAGAGACTGGACAGAAATGGAGTAGGGTCTCCTGCTTGGGCAGGGGGGTTGGACTAGATGACCTCAAAGGTCCCTTCCAACTCTGTCAATCTGAATCTATCTAAAATGATCAAAGGCCTAGAGGGTAAAACAGATGAAGAACGGTTGCAGGAACTGGGCCTGGCTGGTCTAGGGAAGAGAAGGACCAGGGGAGACAGGAGAGCATCTTCCAGTATTTGAGGGGCTGCCCCAGAGAGGAGGGGGGGGGGTCAAGCTACTCTCTAAATAGGTTGCTTCCAGATGTTGTGGGTACTTCATCACCAGAGGGTGTTTAAGAAAAGATTGGAGGGCCCTTAGTCTGAAATGGTATATACCAGGGGTCTCCACCCTTTGCAACTTTAAGTCTGAAGGACTTCAGCTCCCAGACTTAAGTCCTTCAGACTTAAAGTTGCAAAGTTTGGGGACCCCTGGCCCAGGCCCTGACACTGACAGCTTTGCTGGCTGGAGAATTCTGGGAGCTGAAGTCCTTCAGACTTAAAGTTGCAAAGTTTGGGGACTCCTGGCCCAGGCCCTGACACTGACAGTTTTGCTGGCTGGAGAATTCTGGGAGCTGAAGTCCTTCAGACTTAAAGTTGCAAAGGTTGGAGACCCCTGGCCCAGGCCCTGACACTGACAGCTTTGCTGGCTGGAGAAGTCTGGGAGCTGAAGTCCTTCAGACTTAAAGTTGCAAAGGTTGGGGACCCCTGGCCCAGGCCCTGACACTGACAGCTTTGCTGGCTGGAGAATTCTGGGAGCTGAAGTCCTTCAGACTTAAAGTTGCAAAGGTTGGGGACCCCTGGCCCAGGCCCTGACACTGACAGCTTTGCTGGCTGGAGAATTCTGGGAGCTGAAGTCCTTCAGACTTAAAGTTGCAAAGGTTGGAGACCCCTGGTATATACTATAGGGTTTCCTGCTTCAGCAGGGGGTTGGACTAGAAGACCTCCAAGGCACCTTCCAACTCTGCTAATCTGTTATTCAAAGCACCAGAGGGCAGGACAAGCAGCAATGGATGGAAACTAATCCAAGAGAGATGCCAAGAAGTCACCCAGCCGGCTTTCATGGCTAAGCTGGAACTGGAACTCCCCGTCTCCTGGTGATTGGCTTAAAGTCTCCCAACCAGCTTTGATGACAGGCAGGAGTAGAACTCACCACTTCCTAGTGATTGGTCCAAAGATACCCATCCAGCTTTCATGGCTTAGGTTGAACTAGAACTCACCCTGTCCTCGTGATTGGCTCAAAGTCACCCAGTTGGCTTTCATGCCTAAGGCAGGATTAGAACTCCCAGTCTCCTGGTGATTGGCCCAAAGGCCCCCCGCTGCTTTTCATCCCTAAGACGGGACTAGAACTCCCAGTCTCCTGGTGATTGGCCCAAAGTCACCCAATTGAATTTCATGCCAAAGGCAGGACTTTAACTCCCTGTCTCCTGGTGATTGGCCCAAAGTCACCCAATTGAATTTCATGCCTAAGGCAGGACTAGAACTCCCAGTCTCCTGGTGATTGGCCCAAAGTCACCCAGTTGGCTTTCATGCCTAAGGCAGGACTAGAACTCTAAGCTTCTTGAAAACCAGAGAAGCTGTGAGCCATGTGCCCCCCCCTTCTCTAAGCGGGGAGGGGGATCCGTTTGTGTGTTGGGTGAGTTGTTGCCATTGTTGTTGGAGAGTCAGAAACCTGTTCGGAGAAGACAGCTGTGGTTGGTGGGGGTGGAGGTGGGGGGGGGCAGGAAGGAGCCCCCTTTTCCGGTGGAGAACAATGGGCTTGTGTTGATGGGTGGTTATTTTTTCCTCTTCTGCTTCTGCAAATGCTTTTGTGTGTGTGTGTTTGTGTGTGCAAAATCTCACGTGGGAAACCTTGAGTGTGGTTTGCACATCCGGAGCACCGAAGCTTCTCATGTGCGGCCAACGTCTCTCTTCTTTAGAAATGAGAAGCAGCCCTTTTCTCGTTTCCTTTTTGCAGCTCGCTGCACAAGGTGGAATTCAACGTCTTCGCTGCAACAGGGGCTTTCAGACTTCCGGTTTTTTCCCCTCTCCTAGACTGGGGGTTGGGGGTTGGGGTGGGCTTTCGCGCTCCCTGAGTTTGGCGGTTTTCGTGCAGGCGTCTCATGACCCAGCTAGGTAACGTCATCAGTGCTAGAAGGGAGCGGGGCCTTGGGGGGAGGAGGAAGAGAAGAAGGAGAAGGAAGAGTAGGGTCCTTGGTGGTCTCTGAATGGTGGGGTTTTCCCCCCCCCAGACATTTCATCACCTGGCTAGGTAATAGCATCGGCCCTAGAAGGAAGTGGAGATTGTGGGGAGGAGGAAGAGGAGGACGGGGGGGAGGAGGAGGAGAAGGAGGAGGAGGAAGATTGTGGGCTCCTTGGTGCTCTCTGAGCTTGGTTGTTTTCTTGCAGACGTTTCATGGCCCAACTAGGTAACATCATCAATGCTAGAAGGGAGGGGGGAATTCCAGAGGGAGGAGGAGGTGGAGGAAGGACTGGGGGTGGATTCTTGGTGCTCTCTGAGCTTGGTTTTCTTGCAGGCATTTCATGGCCCAACTAGGTAACACCATCAGTGCTAGAAGGGAGTGGGGTTTATGGCGTGGAGGAGGAGGTGGAACAAGAAGAGAGGAGGAGGAAGAGGAGGAGGAGGACCACCGTGAGATCCTTGGTGCTTTCTCAGCTGGGTTGTTTTCTTGCAAACATTTCATGACCCAAATAGGAAACAGCATCAGTCCTGGAGTAGAGTGTGCTTTATGGAGTGGAGGAGAGGGAGGAGGAAGTGGAAAAGGAGGAGGAGAAGAGAGGAGAAGGACGACTGTGGGGGTTCTTGGTGCTCTGTGAGCTGGGTGGTTTTCTCGCAGACGTTTCATGACCCAACCCAATAACATCATCAGTGGAGTGGGGTGCGTGGAGAGGAGGAAATGGAAGAGGACTGGAGGAGGAATGGAGGAGGAAGAAGAGGAAGGACTGTGGAGTCCTTGGGGCTCTCTGAGCTGGGTGGTTGTCTTGCAGACGTTTCATGACCCAACTAGGGAACATTATCAATGCTAGAAAGAAGTAGGGCTTGCTCTGTTTATATACAGTAGCTTGCTCTGTCAGTTTGGGCAAGTTCTTGGCGGATCCTTGATGAGGTTGTTGTTTATTGTCAAGGCATTGCCAAGACACTTGTATGTATACAAAGAACACACCCTACTCCCTTCTAGAGCTGAGAAGTGGTGGAGTTACCCATTAAGTCCTCCATGGAGGCCCGAATGTCGCTAAGTTCCCTTTCTAATCCCTTCTGGAACTGGCTGATTACCGTATTTTTCGGACTATAAGACGCACCGGAGTATAAGACGCACCCAGGTTTTGAAGAGGCTTTTTTTTAAAAAAAAAGTATGTAGGGAAATAAGAGGGATAGAGAGGGAGAGAAAGAGGGAGAAATACAGTAGGTAGGTAGGGAGAGAGGGTAGGTAGGTAGGTAGGTAGGTAGAGGGAGGGAGAGAGAGAGGGAGATATACAGTAGGTAGGTAGGGAGAGAGAGTAGTTAGGTAGGTAGGTAGGTAGGTAGAGGGAGAAAGAGAGAGAGGGAGATATACAGTAGGTAGGTAGGGAGAGAGAGTAGTTAGGTAGGTAGGTAGGAGGGAGAGAGAGAGGGAGATATACAGTAGGTAGGTAGGGAGAGAGAGTAGTTAGGTAGGTAGGTAGGTAGGTAGAGGGAGAGAGAGAGGGAGATATACAGTAGGTAGGTAGGGAGAGAGAGTAGTTAGGTAGGTAGGTAGGTAGGTAGGTAGGTAGGTAGGTAGGTAGGTAGGTAGAGGGAGAGAGAGAGGGTGATATACAGTAGGTAGGTAGGGAGAGAGAGTAGGTAGGTAGGTAGGTAGGTAGGTAGGTAGAGGGAGAGAGAGAGGTATACAGTAGGTAGGTAGGGAGAGAGAGTAGTTAGGTAGGTAGGTAGGTTAGGTAGAGGGAGAGAGAGAGGGAGATATACAGTAGGTAGGTAGGGAGAGAGAGAGTAGTTAGGTAGGTAGGTAGGTAGAGGGAGAGAGGGAGATATACAGTAGGTAGGTAGGGAGAGAGAGTAGTTAGGTAGGTAGGTAGGTAGAGGGAGAGAGAGGGAGATATACAGTAGGTAGGTAGGGAGAGAGAGTAGGTAGGTAGGTAGGTAGGTAGGTAGGTAGGTAGAGGGAGAGAGAGAGGGAGATATACAGTAGGTAGGTAGGGAGAGAGAGTAGTTAGGTAGGTAGGTAGGTAGGTAGGTAGAGGGAGAGAGAGAGGTATACAGTAGGTAGGTAGAGAGAGAGAGAAGTTAGGTAGGTAGGTAGGTAGGTAGGTAGAGGGAGAGAGAGAGGGAGATATACAGTAGGTAGGTAGGGAGAGAGAGTAGGTAGGTAGGTAGGTAGGTAGAGGGAGAGAGAGAGGGAGATATACAGTAGGTAGGGAGGGAGAGAGAGTAGTTAGTTAGTTAGTTAGTTAGTTAGTTAGGTAGGTAGGTAGGTAGGTAGGTAGGTAGAGGGAGAGAGAGAGAGGGAGATATATAGTAGATAGGTAGGTAGATGTTTCCAGGGGTATTTACCCATGTGCTGGAGAAGGAAATCACTAACCACCTTTGGAACAAATCTTTGTTTCTGCAGGCTCAGTACTTGACCAATGTAATTCCCATCAATCACTCTAACTAAACAGCTCTTCAAAAGTGGGGGGGGGGAGCCCTTTTTGCACTCTGCAAGCCTCCCCCAAACGGCCCGTTTTTCACGAAAATGGGCTCATTTTTTTTTCAAATAAAAGGCATGAACAGCCTTGGGGAGGCTTCCAAAGTACTCCTGGGGAGGGGGGCAAAATGAGGAAAAACGGCCCATTTTTTCATGAAAACGGGCCATTTTTTGCTCAAAAAATAGCATGCATAACCTTATGGAGGTTTATAGAGTGCTGCTGGGGGCTGGGGGGGGGCAAAAACGCCCTGATTTTTGCTCATTTCTGCCCGCCCCAGCCCCCAGGAGCTCTCTGGAAGCCTCCATAAGGGTATGCGCACGACCATTTTGGTGAAGGGCCGGGGTTTCAGGAGGCAAAAAATGCTGTATTCGATGTATAAGACGCACCCAGATTTTCAGCCTCTTTTTAGAGGAAAAAAGGTGCGTCTTATACTCCGAAAAATACGGTAACTACTTTAAAGCTATTAGAGACCTTCAGAACGGCAAGCTCCAAAAACTCTGGACGAGTTTGCCTTCAGTCCCGAACGAAAGGAAATTTGAATCGCGAGCTTACGAATCCGAAATACGCAGCCGAAAACTCAATCGGATTGTGAACTTAGAAAGATATTAACGGATTAAAAGCCCAGATAATATGTATGTATGTATGTATGTATGTATGTATTGTGTTTGTGCTGATAAATAAATAAACAAGGGAGACTAGGATAACGAAACTATTTCAAGCTATTTAGCTCTCATCAGCTAGCCATACCCTTACTGGGATTCGAACCTGGGCTTACATGTTAGGCAGATGTTTTAGCCACTAAGACACCATGTTCTCCTGATCAGCTGAGACAGGAGGATAAGTATATACTTGTGTCACAACACCCTGGTAAGCCCCAATTAAGGGAGGAAGCATACTGCTTTCCTTTTCTGCCTTTCGGCTCATCACCAGAGACCATCTAGACAGAAAGCCATGAGTTCCGTTGTGTAATTTTTGTATATGTGTGTTACGTTTTTGAGCTGATCAATAAATAAGTCAGGGAGACTAGGATAGATCTCTTTCGAGCTTATTATCTCTCATCAGCTAGCCATACCCTTACTGGGATCCCTTACATACCCTGGTTCGAATCCCAGTAAGGGTATGGCTAGCTGATGAGAGGTAATAAGCTCGAAATAGATCTATCCTAGTCTCCCTGACTTATTTATTGATCAGCTCAAAAACGTCATATATATATATATATATATATTTGCTTTCGTAGATTTTCACGGGTGTAGGTATGCTGGTATTGCTGTCTTCGGGTATTTTCCCGTGTATATAGCATGAAATTGTTATTGCATTTCATGCTATATGCACAGGAAAATACCCGAAGACAGCAATACCAGCATACCTACACCCGTGAAAATCTACGAAAGCAAATATATATGTGTGTGTGTGTGTGTGTGTGTGTGTGTGTGTGTGTTACGTTTTTGAGCTGATCAATAAATAAGTCAGGGATATATAATATATATATATATATTATATACACACACATACTGTATATAGAATGGAATATTGCATTTTTTTACAAGGAGATTTTGGAATTAACAATAAAGTACTTCTCATGGGAAATGGAACCTGGATTGGATTTTGCGAGAGAGGACATAAGTAAACAATTTTATGATTTGAAAAACTGAACGTTACAGGAAACGAAAGTCTTTCAGTAGAGTTAAAAATACACAGGCGTGTACGGTGATACAAAATATTGTGACTACGAAGACTAAAGAGGATGTTTGAACAATGGAATCAGAAAATATTACTATAGAGACAATATCAACCATGCCTCTATTAACAGCAGCTAGATTGGGTGTGCACAATATTGGGAAAGTGACAAGATTCCTGCTGAAGAGGATGAGGAAAATATTAGGATGTGCAGAAATGAATAGACTAACACTAGCAATTAAGGAGAAGGAGCAAACTGCTTATTATATGATAGGGGAAGCATTTTACCAATCGTTAGAGAATAAAAAAAAGAAATTGGAAATAAAGGAAGAAGACAACAAGAAGAATAGAAAATACATTTAGAGATAAGAATAAAATGACAACTGATAACATGAGTATGATGAGAATAAATTATGTTTAATGTTATTATTGTATTTTTATTAGAAGATATGTTATGAAGGAAATGAAGAGTTACACATGGTATAATTGTTCAACCTATATAATTTGTGGAAGGATGTTGCACCGAAATATTTGTACCCAGACAATACACTGCTTAAGGAGAGATGAAATGTTTATTTTCTTTTTAAATGGAAAATAAATAGTAAATGCAACTTTTTAAAAAAGCAATGCTTCTTTAGAAGCCTAGAAGATGTTTTGAAGAAATATAACAGCCATAAAGCAAACTTTATATATAACAAGATTAAAGTATGAAAAATGTTTTTTAAACTGGCAAGTGGAAACAATAACTTAAGAAAAGCGGGTTTCCCCCTGGGTTTGCAAAAGAAACTGGCAGAGATTTTAAAATTTAAAAAAGGAAAATACAAATAACAAACCGAGAAGAAAATGAGCTGGATATGTTGTTCTACTGGTTTTTACCAAAAAAAAAAAAGTTTTGGAGTCTTGAAGAACTCTTGTGTAAGAGAAGAAATGAACAGAAACCAACTCTTACAAGAATAATACAATACAATAGCAGAGTTGGAAGGGACCTTGTAGGTCTTCTAGTCCAACCCTCTGCTCAGGCAAGAGACACAATACAAGCAGTGTCCAACCTTGGGAGCTGTAAGACTTGTGGACTTCAACTCCCAAAATTCTGGGAGTTAATACAATACAATACAATACAATAGCAGAGTTGGAAGGGACCTTGTAGGTCTTCTAGTCCAACCCCCTGCGTGGGCAGGGACCTTATACCATTTCAGACAAACGTCTATCTAACATCTTCTTAAAGACTTGCAGTGTTGGGGCATTCACAACTTCTGGAGGCAAGGAGTTCCACTGGTTAACTGTTCTCACTGTCAGGAAATTTCTCCTTAGTTCTAAGTTGCTTCTCTCCTTGATTAGTTTCCACCCATTGCTTCTTGTCCTGCCCTCTGGTGCCTTGGAGAATAGTTTTGAACATTTGAACCAACTAAAGATTAAGCATGTTAGAAGCAAACGGGAGGGATTTAAAGGTGGTTTATTTGGCCACGTTTAAAACAAGAATGTGTTATTACTTCTGGCTATCCTATATGGATTTTCTTCCGATGGCAGGACTGATATTTTATGGATTTGTTTATAGATAAGAAATGGGATGAAGAGATAAACGTTTGTAAGGTTAGAGACTACATTTCTTTATATTTGTGATGAAAACTAGAATTCACTTTATACAGGTAGTCTTGGATCGACGACCATCATTAAGCCCAACATTTCTGTTGCTAAGCGAGACAATAGTTAAGTGCAATAAATGCAATAAATCTTAATCTTAAGTGAGCTTCGCCCCATTTTACGATGTTTCATGCCCCAGTTGTTAAGTGACTCGCTGCCGTTTTTAAATGAGTGGTGTGGTCCTTAAGTGAGTCTGACTTCCCCATTGACTTGGCTTGTCGGACGGTCACAAAAGGGGATCCAATGGCACTGGGGAACTGCAACCGTCACAAATACGAGTCATTTGCCAAACGTCTGAATTTTGATCCCCACGTGACTCTTGGGGACGCTGCCATGGTCGTAAGTGTGAAAACTAAGTCAGTTTTTTCAGTGCTGGTGGAACTTCAAACGGTCATTAAACGAATTGTTCTAAGTCAGTGGCTCTCAACCTTCCCAAGACCGCGACCCTTTCATTTAGTTCCTCATGTTGTGGTGACCCCCAACCATAAAATGGGTGTCTTGGTTCCTAAGACCATTGAAAAAGGTATAAGTCCTTCTGCTTCAGCAGGGGGCTGGACTAGAAGACCTCTAAGGTCCCTTCCATCTTCTCTTCTCTTCTTATTCTACTCTACTCTTATTCCATCCATTCCATATTTTCTCTTTTCTTCTCTTTTAAATCTACTCTACTCTACTCTACTATTCCATTCATTCTGTATCTTCTCTTCTCTTCTAATTCTACTCTACTCTGCTCCTATTCCTATTCCATCCATTCCGTATTTCTCTTCTCCTCTACTCTCTTCTACTCCTACTATTCCATCCATTCCATCTCTTCTAATTCACTCTACTCCTATTCCATCCATTCCATATTTTCTCTTTTCTTTTCTTCTCTTTTAAACCTTCTCTTCTCTACTCTACTCTATTCTTATTCCTATTCTATCCATTCCGTATCTTCTCTTCTCTTCCTTTCTCTTCTAATTCTACTCTACTCTACTCTGAGTCCAGCAAGGGAGATAGGGCGGTATATAAATGCGAGTAAAGTTGAAGTTACTCTACTCTACTCTACTCTACTCTACTCTACTCTACTCTACTCTACTCTACCCCTATTTCTATTCCTATTTCATCCATTCCGTCTCTTCTCTTCTCATTCTCATTCTATTCTACCCTACTCTACCCCTATTTCTATTCCTATTCCTATTCTATCCATTCCATCCCTTCCCCTTCCCTTCCCTTCTCTTCTCATTCTACTCTATACTCTACTCCTATTTCTATTCCTATTTCTATTCTATCCATTCCGTCTCTTCTCTTCCCTTCTCATTCTACTCTACTCTACCCCTATTTCTATTCCTATTTCATCCATTCCGTCTCGTCTCTTCCCTTCTCTTCTTCTCATTCTACTCTACCCCTATTTCTATTTCTATTCCTATTCCTATTCTATCCATTCCGTCTCTTCCCTTCCCTTCCCTTCTCATTCTACTCTATACGCTACTCCTATTTCTATTCCTATTTCTATTCTATCCATTCCGTCTCTTCTCTTCTCTTCCTTTCTCATTCTACTCTACCCCTATTTCTATTCCTATTTCATCCATTACGTCTCGTCTCTTCCCTTCTCTTCTTTTCTTCTCATTCTACTCTACTCTACCCCTATTTCTATTCCTATTCTATCCATTCCGTCTCTTCCCTTCCCTTCCCTTCTCATTCTACTCTATACGCTACTCCTATTCCTATTCCCTCCATTCTGTATTTTCTCTTCTCTTCTTTTCATCTCATTCTACTCTACTCTACCCCTATTTCTATTCCTATTCCTATTCTATCCATTCCGTCTCTTCCCTTCCCTTCCCTTCCCTTCTCATTCTACTCTATACGCTACTCCTATTCCTATTCCCTCCATTCTGTATTTTCTCTTCTCTTCTTTTCATCTCATTCTACTCTACTCTACCCCTATTTCTATTCCTATTCCTATTCTATCCATTCCGTCTCTTCCCTTCCCTTCCCTTCTCATTCTACTCTATACGCTACTCCTATTCCTATTCCCTCCATTCTGTATTTCCTCTTTTCTTCTCTTCTTGTCTCTTCTTTTTTAAGTCTTCTCTCCTTTCATCAATTGTCTTTTTTCCTAGTTTTCCTTGCATGAGATATTCCTATCGCGGTGAAGCATATGAATAAAAAAACTTTTGCGCGCACACCAAACACACAAACCCAGTCCGATGTTTTTCACACGTGGCAAATCCCAGGCGTTGTGGAGTCCACTCCTCTTCAATTTGCCACGTCTGAGAAGAAAACGGCAGGAAAACCCCTTTGCGAAGGGAAGTTCAGTTGTGGCCTATTATTATACCTGCGTGTTATTGTCAGGGCCCTTGCATGGCCCTTGCAACGGCACCATGTTGTACACCGGCATGACAACGTTTGTGTAACTTCCAACTTTTGTTTTAGTCTACACTGTTGTTAACTTTTAGTTTGTGGTCGGGCCGCTCCCTGGCAAAAGGCACAGGGCAGTAAATAAATTGTGTGTTTGTTTGTGTGTTTCCCCAGAGGAAGGACGAGAGCCAAAACACGGCCAGGGCTTCCAAACCACAAAATTGCCAAGTGTAACATGACTATTAAGAGGGAAGAGGAGGCACGGGTAGTAGTAGCTGTTGGCTACAACAGCTGAAAAGCTGCCTGTCCATCAAAGGGAGCCTTCCCACGCTTGTGGCGGAGGGGAAGGCAACACTGCAGGGGCAGCCGGGCTACTGCTGAGCAAACTTTTCAGATACCTCGATTTTAACACCCGGAATGCTGGCTGGCTGGGGGATTCTGGGAGTGGAAGCCCTCCCCTCTTAAAGCCTTCTGGCTGGAGGATTCTGGGAGTGGAAGTCCTCCCCTCTTAAAGCCTTCTGGCTGGAGGATTCTGGGAGTGGAAGTCCTCCCCTCTTAAAGCCTGCTGGCTGGAGGATTCTGGGAGTGGAAGCCCTCCCCTCTTAAAGCCTTCTGGCTGGAGGATTCTGGGAGTGAAAGTCCACCCCTCTTAAAGCCTTCTGCTGGGGGATTCTGGGAGTGGAAGCCCTCCCCTCTTAAAGCCTTCTGGCTGGAGGATTCTGGGAGTGGAAGCCCTCCCCTCTTAAAGCCTTCTGGCTGGAGGATTCTGGGAGTGAAAGTCCACCCCTCTTAAAGCCTTCTGGCTGGGGGATTCTGGGAGTGGAAGCCCTCCCCTCTTAAAGCCTGCTGGCTGGGGGATTCTGGGAGTGGAAGCCCTCCCCTCTTAAAGCCTGCTGGCTGGAGGATTCTGGGAGTGGAAGCCCTCCCCACTTAAAGCCTTCTGGCTGGGGGATTCTGGGAGTGGAAGCCCTCCCCACTTAAAGCCTTCTGGCTAGAGGATTCTGGGAGTGGAAGCCCTCCCCTCTTAAAGCCTTCTGGCTGGGGGATTCTGGGAGTGGAAGTCCTCCCCACTTAAAGCCTTCTGGCTGGAGGATTCTGGGAGTGGAAGTCCTCCCCTCTTAAAGCCTTCTGGCTGGGGGATTCTGGGAGTGGAAGCCCTCCCCTCTTAAAGTCCAAAACAACCCCCCCCCTCCAGAGGACTCATCAGCAACTCATCAGCAAAGCAGTGGCATCTTTCAGAAAGATCCCCAGACAGACACATAGATACATAGATGGACGGACAGACAGACACATAGATACCTAGACAGGCAATTGGTCAGATCAATAGAGATGATAGGCAAACAGGCAAAATGTTGCTCTCCTTTTGCATCACTGATCAAAAAGGCAGGGAAGGAGCTTACAGCTGCCCAAGCCCAGAACATGGAACCCGGAGGATGGAAGGGAGGAAGGAGGAAGGAAGGGAAAGGAGGAAGGAAAGAGAAGGGAGGAAGGAAGGAAGGAAAGAAAGAAGGAAGGAAAGGAGGAAGGAAAGAAGGAGAGAGGAAGGGAAGAAGGGAAGGGAAGGAAGAAGGAAGGAAGGAAAGAAAAGGGAGGAAGGAAGGAAGGAAGGAAAGAAGGGAGGAAAGAAAAAAAGAAGGAAGGAGGGAGGGAGGAAAGAAGGAATAAAGAAGGAAGGAAAGAAGGAAGGAGGAAGGAAAGGAGGAGGAAGGAAGGAGAGAGGAAGGGAGGAAGGGAAGGGAAGGAGGAAGGAAGGAAGAAGGAATGAAAGAAGGAAAAAGGAAGGGAAGAAAAGAAGGAAGGGGAGGAAGGAAGGAAAGAAAAGGGAGGGAGGAAGGAAGGGAATGAAAGAAGGAAGAAGGAAGGGAAGGAAAGAAGGGAGGAAGGAAGGAAAGAAGGGAGGAAGGAAAGAAGGAAGGAGGAAAGAAGGAAGGAGGAAGGAAAGACGGAAGGAGAAAAGAAGGGAGGAAAGAAAGAAAGAAGGGAGGAAGGAAGGAAGGAAAGAAAGAAGGGAGGGAAGGAAAGAGGAAAGAAGGAAGGAGTTTCAGGGGAAGGAAGAGCGCAGGGCCAACATGTTGGGAAGCTGCCCCCCCCTCCTGTTCCTGGAGAGAGGAAGCCCCCCCTCCCTCTGAGAAAGTGGGCCGTGCCCAGTGCAGGCTGGCAGCCGTTCAGCAATTGAAGGGAAACAGCTGTTTTTCCTGGTGCTGGTGCAGCCTCTCTTCCACTCCCCCCCCCCCAAATATCCCCCCCTTCCTTTGGCAAGAAATCCGGTTGCTGTGGCGCTCTTCGCCTTCCTCCCCCAGCGCCAGGCGGCATGACGTGCGTCCCAATAACTCCAGCATCCTCGAACCCCCCCTCCCTCCCTCCCTCCCACAGCCACCATAAACGTCCCCGATTTCAATTCCAAAACCATTATCATGTCATAAAATCCAGATTCCCCCACGGAAGATAACCGGCTCAAAGGGATGGGGGGGGGGGGGTGCAACCTTGGCAGGAGAGAAATGCAAAGAGCCTCCCAGGGCTGGCAAAGCAGGGGGGGTGGATGCCAGCCGCTGCCCTACTTATGCCCTTCAGATGCCAGAGGGGGGGGGACAGGGTGTGTGTGTGGGGGGGGGGGCGGAGGGGAAAGCTCAGCCTTTGTCTGCTGGTGTTCTATTTTTGCGAGCATCATCGCACGAGAGCAGAGCCCACAAGGGTTGTAACGCTGGAGGAGCAGATTTGGGGCTCATATATTGCAAGGGTGGGGGTCCTTGGGGCTCTCCGAGCGTGGTGGTTTTCGTGCAGACGTTTCATGACCCAACTAGGGAACAGCATCAGGGGTAGAAGGGAGAGGGGTCTGCAGAGAAAAGGAGGAGGAGGAGGAGGAGGAGGAAAACTGTGGGGTCCTTGGGGCTCTCCGAGCGTGGTGGTTTTTGTGCAGACGTTTCATGACCCTACTAGGTAACATCATCAATACTAGAAGCAGGGAGGAGGAGGAGGAAGAGAACTCTGGAATCCTTGGTGCTGTGTGAGCCTAGGTGTTTTCTTGCAGACATTTCATGACCCAACTGAGTAACATCATCAATGCTAGAAGGGAGTAGGGGTTGTGGCAAATAGGAGGAGGAGGAAGTGGAGGTGGAGGAAGAGGACTGTGGGGTCCTTGGTGTGCCTTCTGAGCTTGGTGATTTCCTTGCAGACGTTTCATGACCCTACCAGATAACACCATCAGTGCTTAGCACGGGGTGGGATGGTGGAGTGGAGGAGGAGGGGGAGAACGGTCTGTTTTCTGGGCCATTTTCCAGTCCATTTTCAGGCTGGTTTTCAGGCTAAAAACACCCCCAAAATAGCCTGGAAAACAGTCTGAAAAGGGTCCTAAAACAGCCCCCAAAACAAGCCATTTTGTGGGCTGTTTTTTTGGCTGTTTTTCCGGGCCAAAACCGGTCAAACAAATCAGGCCCAAAACAGGAATGCGCACGCCAACCAGCTGGTCTTCGGGGCTCCGGCACACGCACACACACACCGAAAAGGTTTTGCCACCTCTGCCCTATAGACCAGGGGTCTGCAAAGTTGGCCCCTTTAAGACGGGCGGACTTCAACTCCCAGAATTCCCCAGCCAGCATAGCTGGCTGGGGAATTCTGGGAGTTGAAGTCCGCCCGTCTTAAAGGGGCCAACTTTGCAGACCCCTGCCCTAGATGGTCTCCAGCCAAGGCTGGACGCCTTTCGAGGAAATTCGGATTGAGATTCCTGCCCCGACGGAGCCAGAGGTCTCCAGGGGTTGCTGACCGAATCTTCTGGCTTGCAGTTCGAATCTTTGCACGCCGTGTGCGCCAGGGCCAGGCCGCTCTCCCTCTCCCTCGGCCATGAAAACCCGCCTCTCTCCAGCTGCAGGAGGCAGCAGACATCCAGATGTTTTTCATCTGCAGCCCCAAATAGTCCGAGCCAGCTGGCTGGCGGGGAGGGGGGGGTTGTGTGTGTGTGTGTGGGGAGGGGTGTGTGGAGGTTGAGAATTGCTAGGGCTTGTAGTTTGGCCCTGGAGTTCCTACTTTTTTGGCAGTGGTGAAGAAAGAGGGGAGTTGCCTCTGCTTCTGGCATCCAGAGCTTGGCGTGGCTGGTTGCCAGGCCACATCTGGCAGCCATTCCTTCTCGCGGATTGGCAGGAGGACGGAACGACAAGAGTCGGAAGGGAGCTCGGAGGTCTTCTAGTCCAACCCTGTGCACAGGCAGGAGACCTTATACCGTTTCAGACAAATGGCTATCCAACATCTTTTTAAAGACTTCCAGGGTTGGGCCATTCACAACTTCTGGAGGCAAGCTGTTCCAGAGGTTAATTGTTCTAACTGTCAGGAAATTTCTCCTTAGTTCTAAGTTGCTTCTCTCCTTGATTAGTTTCCACCCATTGCTTCTTGTCCTGCCCCCAGGTGCCTTGGAGAATAGCTTGACTCCCTCTTCTCTGTGGCACCCTCTGAGATATCGGAACACTGCTATCATGTCTCCCCTGGTCCTTCTCTTCATCAAACTAGACATACCCAGCTCCTGCAACTGTTCTTCATAGGTTTGAGCCTCCAGTCCCCTCATCCTCTTTCTTGCTCTTCCCTGCACTCTTTCCAGAGTCTCCACGTCTTTTCTACATCGTGGCGACCAAAACTGTATGCAGTATTCCAAGTGTAGCCTTACCAAGGCACTATACAGTGGCATTAACCCTTCACGTGATCTAGATTCTATCCCTCTGTTTATGCAGCCTTATGCTGTTTATGCAGTTAAAATAGAATGGAAACCAGAAGTCTTCCTATTAGGAATAGTGTCTGCGAAATATAAAAAAGAAATCCAGTATTTAATAATACATATAATAACGGCGGCAAGGATTGCCTTTGCCCAGAAATGGAAAAACAAATTAACTCCAAGCAAAGATGAAATAATAAGGAAGGTTATGGACTGTGCTGAAATGGACAAATTAACTCAAGAAATCCAGGGAGAAGAAGAATCAGAATTCTACCAGATATGGGATAAATGGTATAGGTCAGGGGTCTGCAAAGTCGGCTCTTTTAAGACTGGTGGACTTCAACTCCCAGAGTTCCCCAGCCAGCTATGCTGGCTGGGGAACTCTGGGAGTTGAAGTCCACCAGTCTTAAAAGAGCCGACTTTGCAGATCCCTGGTATAGGTGGATGGAGGAAAGAAACAAGAACCAATGAAGGAATACAGCAAAACTTAAAAACAGGAGTTAGGAGTAAAATAAGAGGGTTTAGAAGGGTGAAATCCACATGAAATAGAACAGAAGGGGAAACAATATAAGATCCTGGTGATTGGCTCAAAGTCACCCAGATGGCTGTCATGCCTAAGGTGGGACTAGAACTCACCCTCTCCTGGTGATTGGCTCAAAGTCACCCAGATGGCTGTCATGCCTAAGGCGGGACTAGAACTCACCATCTCCTGGTGATTGACCCAAAGTCACCCAGATGGCTGTCATGCCTAAGGCGGGACTAGAACTAACCCTCTCCTGGTGATTGGCTCAAAGTCACCCAGTTGGCTGTCATGCCTAAGGCGGGACTAGAACTCACCCTCTCCTGGTGATTGGCTCAAAGTCACCCAGAAGGCTGTCATGCCTAAGGTGGGACTAGAACTCCCCGTCTCCTGGTGATTCACCCAAAGTCACCCAGACAGCTTTCATGTCTAAGGTGGGACTAGAACTCCCTGTCTCCTGGTGATTGACCCAAAGTCACCCAGTTGGCCAGCCGGCACTGCCTGGCTGAGGGCACCCTGTGGAGGCCGACTCTGTGGGATCGCACTGGATGGTGGGAGGCTACCGGTGGTCTCGCAAGGACCCTTGGCCTAAGCTCGTCCTTTCCCGCCTGGACTACTGTAACGCTCTCTCCATGGGGCCGCCCTTGAAGAGCACCCGGAGGCTCCAGCTGGTCCAGAATGCGGCCGTGCGGGTTATCATGGGGGTCCCTAGGTTCTCCCCTGTTACACCCCTTTTAGGCGGCCTGCCAGTTGCCGGTGGTCTTCCGGGCGCGATTCAAGGTGCTAATCATGACCTTCAAAGCGCTCCATGGCTTGGGCCCAGGGTGCTTGCGAGACCACCGGTAGCCTCCCACCGTCCAGTGCGATCCCACCGAGTCGGCCTCCTCAGGGTGCCATCGGCCAGACAGCGTCGGCTGGCCACACCCCGGGGGGGAGAGCCTTCTCTGTGGGAGCCCCTCGGGAATGAGCTGCCCCGGAGCTTCGCCTGATCCCCGACCTCCCATCCTTCCGGCGCTCCCTAAAAAAGTTGGGTTTTCCAGCAAGCCGGCTTGGCCTGAATAAAATTAATGATTAATTTTAATTGCTGATTTTAATTCAATTTAAAAAATTTTATTGTAAACTAGCCATTCCCGGCCACGCGTTGCTGTGGCCCAGCCTGGTTAAATGGCCAACCAATTTATTTTATTTATTCAATTTATATCCCGCTCTTCTCCAACAGGACCCTGGGCGGGTCCTGTGTGAAGATCTACACCTGCACACACAAACACGTACACACAACCACCGTATAACCCCCAACCTACCCCCAACCTCCCTCTCTCTCTTTATCCCTCCATCTACCTACCTACCTACCTACCTACTACTGCATTTCTCCCTCTCTCTATCCCTCCATCTACCTACCTACTTACCTACTGTATTTCTCCCTCCCACTCTATCCCTCCATCTACCTACCTACCTACCTACCTACCTACCTACCTACCTACTACTGCATTTCTCCCTCTCTCTATCCCTCCATCTACCTACCTACCTACCTACTACTGCATTTCTCCCTCTCTCTATCCCTCCATCTACCTACCTACCTACCTACCTACTGTATTTCTCCCTCCCTCTCTCTATCCCTATAGCTCCCTCCCTCCCTCCCTACTGTATTTCTCCCTCTCTCCCTCCATCTACCTACCTACCTACCTACCTACCTACCTACTGTATTTCTCCCTCCCTCTCTCTATCCCTCCATCTACCTACCTACTTACCTACCTACTGTATTTCTCCCTCCCTCTCTCTATCCCTATAGCTCCCTCCCTCCCTACCTACTGTATTTCTCCCTCTCTCTCTATCCCTCCATCTACCTACCTACCTATCTACATACTACTGCATTTCTCCCTCTCTCTATCCCTCCATCTACCTACCTACCTACCTACTGTATTTCTCCCTCTCTCTCTATCCCTCCATCTACCTACCTACCTATCTACCTACTACTGCATTTCTCCCTCTCTCTATCCCTCCATCTACCTACCTACCTACCTACCTACCTACCTAATGTATTTCTCTCTCTCTCTATCCCTCCATCTACCTACCTACCTACCCACCTACCTACCTACTGTATTTCTCCCTCTCTCTATCCCTCCATCTACCTACCTACCTACCTACTACTGCATTTCTCCCTCTCTCTATCCCTCCATCTACCTACCTACCTACCTACTACTGCATTTCTTCCTCTCTCTATCCCTCCATCTACCTACCTACCTACCTACCTACTGTATTTCTCCCTCCCTCTCTCTATCCCTATAGCTCCCTCCCTCCATCCCTACTGTATTTCTCCCTCTCTCCCTCTATCAGTCCATCTACCTACCTACCTACCTACCTACTGTATTTCTCCCTCCCTCTCTCCTTATAACTCCCTACCTACCTACTGTATTTCTCCCTCTCTCTCTATCCCTCCATCTACCTACCTACCTATCTACCTACTACTGCATTTCTCCCTCTCTCTATCCCTCCATCTACCTACCTACCTACCTACCTACCCACCTACCTACCTACTGTATTTCTCCCTCCCTCTCTCCCTATAACTCCCTACCTACCTACTGTATTTCTCCCTCCCTCCCTCTATCCCTCCATCTAACTACCTACCTACCTACCTACTACTGCATTTCTCCCTCTCTCTATCGCTCCATCTACCTACCTACCTACTGTATTTCTCCCTCCCTCTCTCTATCCCTCCATCTACCTACCTACCTACCTACTACTGCATTTCTCCCTCTCTCTATCCCTCCATCTACCTACCTACTTACCTACCTACTGTATTTCTCCCTCCCTCTCTCTATCCCTATAGCTCCCTCCCTCCATCCCTACAGTATTTCTCCCTCTCTCCCTCTATCCCTCCATCTACCTACCTACCTACCTACCTACTGTATTTCTCCCTCCCTCTCTCCCTATAACTCCCTACCTACCTACTGTATTTCTCCCTCCCTCTCTCTATCCCTCCATCTACCTACCTACCTACCTACTACTGCATTTCTCCCTCTCCCTATCCCTCCATCTACCTACCTACTTACTTACCTACTGTATTTCTCCCTCCCTCTCTCTATCCCTATAGCTCCCTCCCTCCCTACCTACTGTATTTCTCCCTCTCTCTCTATCCCTCCATCTACCTACCTACCTATCTACCTACTACTGCATTTCTCCCTCTCTCTATCCCTCCATCTACCTACCTACCTATCTACCTACTGTATTTCTCCCTCTCTCTCTCTATCCCTCCATCTACCTACCTACCTACCTACCTACCTACCTACCCACCTACCTACCTACTGTATTTCTCCCTCCCTCTCTCCCTATAACTCCCTACCTACCTACTGTATTTCTCCCTCCCTCCCTCTATCCCTCCATCTACCTACCTACCTACCTACTACTGCATTTCTCCCTCTCTCTATCGCTCCATCTACCTACCTACCTACTGTATTTCTCCCTCCCTCTCTCTATCCCTCCATCTACCTACCTACCTACCTACTACTGCATTTCTCCCTCTCTCTATCCCTCCATCTACCTACCTACTTACCTACCTACTGTATTTCTCCCTCTCTCTCTCTATCCCTCCATCTACCTACCTACCTATCTACCCACTAATGCATTTCTCCCTCTCTCTATCCCTCCATCTACCTACCTACCTACCTACTACTGCATTTCTCCCTCTCTATCCCTCCATCTACCTACCTACCTACCTACTACTGCATTTCTCCCTCTCTATCCCTCCATCTACCTACCTACCTACCTACCTACCTACTGTATTTCTCCCTCCCTCTATCCCTATAGCTCCCTACCTACCTACTGTATTTCTCCCTCTCTCTCTCTATCCCTCCATCTACCTACCTACCTATCTACCTACTACTGCATTTCTCCCTCTCTCTATCCCTCCATCTACCTACCTACTTACCTACCTACTGTATTTCTCCCTCTCTCTCTCTATCCCTCCATCTACCTACCTACCTATCTACCCACTAATGCATTTCTCCCTCTCTCTATCCCTCCATCTACCTACCTACCTACCTACTACTGCATTTCTCCCTCTCTCTATCCCTCCATCTACCTACCTACCTACCTACTACTGCATTTCTCCCTCTCTATCCCTCCATCTACCTACCTACCTACCTACCTACTGTATTTCTCCCTCCCTCTATCCCTATAGCTCCCTACCTACCTACTGTATTTCTCCCTCTCTCTCTCTATCCCTCCATCTACCTACCTACCTACCTACCAACCTACCTACCTAACCTACCTACCTACCTACCTACCACTGCATTTCTCCCTCTCTCTATCCCTCCATCTACCTACCTACCTATCTACCTACTACTGCATTTCTCCCTCTCTCTATCCCTCCATCTACCTACCTACCTACCTACCTACCTACTGTATTTCTCCCTCTCTCTCTATCCCTCCATCTACCTACCTACCTACCTACCTACTGTATTTCTCCCTCCCTCTCTCCCTATAACTCCCTACCTACCTACTGTATTTCTCCCTCCCTCCCTCTATCCCTCCATCTACCTACCTACCTACTACTGCATTTCTCCCTCTCTCTATCCCTCCATCTACCTACCTACCTACTGTATTTCTCCCTCCCTCTCTCCCTATAACTCCCTATCTACCTACTGTATTTCTCCCTCCCTCCCTCTATCCCTCCATCTACCTACCTACCTACCTACTACTGCATTTCTCCCTCTCTCTATCCCTCCATCTACCTACCTACTTACCTACCTACTGTATTTCTCCCTCTCTCTCTCTATCCCTCCATCTACCTACCTACCTATCTACCCACTAATGCATTTCTCCCTCTCTCTATCCCTCCATCTACCTACCTACCTACCTACCTACTGTATTTCTCCCTCCCTCTATCCCTATAGCTCCCTACCTACCTACTGTATTTCTCCCTCTCTCTCTCTATCCCTCCATCTACCTACCTACCTACCTACCTACCTACCTAACCTACCTACCTACCTACCACTGCATTTCTCCCTCTCTCTATCCCTCCATCTACCTACCTACCTACCTACCTACCTACCTACCTACCTACCTACCTACCTACCTACCTACTGTATTTCTCCATCCCTCTCTATCCCTATAGCTCCCTTGAATCTTATGACATTTTGTATTATGTCATCCTGTGGCTCACTGCTCTCTCTGTATCCATCTACTTACATTTTTTACATTTCCGTGGCATGTACCTGGCACAGGTGTGACATCTAGGTGTGACATCTAGAACTAAGGAGAAATTTCCTGACATTTAGAACAATTAACCTCTGGAACAGCTTGCCTCCAGAAGTTGTGAATGCCCCAACACTGGAAGTCTTCAAGAAGATGTTGGAGAGCCATTTGTCTGAAATGGTATAAGGCTCCTGCCCACGCAGGGGGTTGGACTAGAAGACCTACAAGGTCCCTTCCAACTCTGCTATTGTATTGTATCTACACGATCTATATATATATCATTGGTGCTGTATTTCAAAGGAACCTTGTGTGAAAACTTGGAAGCGATCGGTGCAGGACTTTCGGAGATTAGCGGTTTTAAACAAACTCTTGTTACATTTTTATTTATATAGATGTCAATTGGGGTTGGTTTTTTTTTGGATATTCTATTTAATCTCCCTTTTAACTTTTGTAATATATGGTTTTTTTAATGTTGTACGCCACCCGGAGTCCTTCGGGAGAAGGGCAGCATATAAATCCAATGAACCTCTAAACCTAAGCCTAAACATCTTCGCCAATCTTTTTCCCCCGGTGGCCAATTGCCATCTATAAAAACATCCTGTACAACTTCTCTCTCTCTCTCTCTCTCTCTCTTTTTTTTCAAATAAAGTTTTCAAATAAACATGAACAAACAATAAGCACATAAAAACCACCATCCAATTCACTACAAATCAATGTTTAATCATCCTAGTCTTCACTTGCAATTTACACAAAGCCTCATACCATCAATCTAATATAGGCGTATACAGTTATTATTATGCTTATTAAACATTCCTTTGACTGCAGCTGTTATTGCATCCCTAAATTTGAAATACATGTATCTTTTATGGCATGCCATCGCATCGTCCTGAAGTCATCCCCATAGTGTTACATCTTTCTATTCTATTCTGTACCGCAGGGGTCTCCAACCTTTGCAACTTTAAGTCTGAAGGACTTCAGCTCCCAGACTTCCCCAGCCAGCAAAGTGTGGGAGCTGAAGTCCTTCAGACTTAAAGTTGCAAAGGTTGGAGACCCCTGCGGTACAGAATAGAATAGAAAGATGTAACACTATGGGGATGACTTCAGGACGATGCGATGGCATGCAGAATTGTTTATCTGTTATAACAAAGCTGTTCGGTATCATCTCCACAGTTGTACAGATTCTCTATATGGGCCCTTGACGTTGGTCATTGGTCATTTCTCTCCCATCGTTGCTGCCATTTACAATACAATAGCAGAGTTGGAAAGGACCTTGGAGGTCATCTAGTCCAACCCCCTGCCTAGGCAGGGAGCCCTATGCTATTTCAGACAAATGGCTCTCCAACATCTGCTTGAAGACTTCCAGGGTTGGGGCCTTCACAACTTCTGGAGGCAACTTCTGTTCCACTGATTCATTGTTCTCACTGTCAGGAAATTCCTCCTCCGTTCTAAGTTGCTTCTCTCCTGGATTAGTTTCCACCCATTGCTTCTTGTTCTGCCCTCAGGTGCCTTGGAGAATAGCTTGACTCCCTCTTCTTTGGGGCACCCTCTGAGATACTGGAAGGCTGCTATCATGTCTCCCCTGGTCCTTCTTTCCATTAAACTAGACCTACCCAGTTCCTGCAACCGTTCTTCCTATGTTTGAGTCTCCAGTCCCCTCATCCTCTTTGTTGCTCTTCTCTGCACTCTTTCTAGAGTCTCCACGTCTTTAGCTCGCTCTATCGCAGGGGTGGCACACAGAGCCTTCCCCGTGGGCACGCGAACCCTCACCCCAGCTCAGCTCCCCCTCGCATACGCCCACGCCTCCTGCCAGCCAGCTGATTTTCGGGTCTGCCACGCCTGTGCAGGAGGTGGAGGTGGGGCGTGCATGCACCAGGGGCGGCGTGGGGAATGATGTGCACATGCGCAGGGTTGGGGTGCACACCGGGTGGTCGTGCATGCATAGTTGGGGGTACCGGGGTGTGTGTGCCTGTATTGCATTATGGGTGTGTGCGCAGGCATGATTTCGGCACTTGAGAATAAAAAGGTTAGCCATGCCTGTCTTTCTATCTCTCTCTCTCTCTCTCTCTTTCTCTTTATCTATCTCTTTCTATCTATCTCTATTTATCTATCTCTTTCTATCTATCTATCTCTATCTATTTATCTATCTCTATCTATCTCTTTCTACCTATCTCTCTCTCTCTCTCTATTTATTTATCTATCTCTTTCTATCTATCTATCTATCTATCTATCTCTATCTATTTATCTATCTCTATCTATCTATCTTTCTCTCTCTCTCTCTCTCTCTCTATTTATCTATCTATCTCTATTTATCTATCTCTTTCTATCTATTTATCTCTCTCTCTATCTCTTTCTATCTATCTATCTATCTATCTATCTATCTATCTATCTATCTATCTATCTATCTATCTATCAATCTATCTATCATCTCTCTCTCTCTCTCTCTCTCTCTCATCTCTCTCTCTCTCTCTCTCTCTCTCTCTCTCTCTCTCTCTCTCTCTCTATCTATCTCTCTCTCTCTTCTGTTCTTCTTGTATCGATCTCTTTAATTTACTCTGGAACACAACTCATCCTCTCCAGCAGCTGCCCTCTGCTGCCCCCAGGTGGCAGATCCTAAATTGCGCAGCTTGAGCCCACGACCAGTAGGAAGGCTTTGTGTGTGTGTGTGTGTGTGTGTGTGTGTGTGTGTGTGTGTGTGTGTGTCTGTCTTTGGGTTTGTCCCTGGTACACGAATATCCACTGTGGCAATAAGCAGCAGTGAGTTGTTTTTTTTTAAAAAAAGGAGGCAGCAGCACCCAATGGTCGGACTCAATGGACGGAGAAGCGCAAGGGGAGCAGATTGTCTGCACTGCACTAAAATCAGCGTCTTACACAAACTGTGTGGGCTGCAATTACCCAGAATTCCTTAGCCAGCATGCAGGCTGGCTGGGGGATTCTGGGAGTGGAAGCCCTCCTGTTTTTAAGAATTTTTTTAAATTTTTTTAATTCTCTTACAAAGCATTTGAAGCATGCATTCGCATAATTGTTCTTCTTTTCATTTGTCATTCTTCTACATTTGTTATTTCCTTTAATAGGTTATAATATACAGTTTAGGTTGCTTTGTTTACCATCCCTTCCTCCTTGTAACCCCACCTTCTTTTCCCTTTCTTTTCTCCCTCCCTCCCTTCTCTCCTTCCTTCCTTCCTCCTCTCCTTTTCCCTTCCTTCTTCCCTTCCCTTTCTCCTACTCCTACTCCTCTTCCTACACTCTCTCCTTCTTTCTCTCCCTTCCACCCTCCTCTCCTTACCTCTTTCTTCTTTCCTACATCTTTCTTTCAGTGTCCTCTCTCCCTTTCTTTTCTCCCTCCTGTGCTTCCCCTTCCTTCTTCCCTTCCCTTTCTCCTACTCTTCCTCTTCCCCTTCCTACCCTTCCTCCTTCTCTTCCTCTCCCTTCCATTCTCCTCTCCTTCCCCTTCCTTCTTCCCTTCCCTCTCTCCTTCTCTTCCTCTCCCTTCCACCCTCCTCTCCTTCCCCTTCCTTCTTCCCTTCCCTCTCTCCTTCTCTTCCTCTCCCTTCCACCCTCCTCTCCTTCCCCTTCCTTCTTCCCTTCCCTCTCTCCTTCTCTTCCTCTCCCTTCCATCCTCCTCTCCCTCCCCTTCCTTCTTCCCTTCCTCCTTCTCTTCCTCTCCCTTCCATTCTCCTCTCCCTCGCCTTCCTTCTTCCCTTCCCTCTCTCCTTCTCTTCCTCTCCCTTCCATCCTCCTCTCCTTCCCCTTCCTTCTTCCCTTCCCTTTCTCCTTCTCTTCCTCTCCCTTCCAGCCTCCTCTCCTTCCTCTTCCTTCTTCCCTTCCTCTCTCCTTCTCTTCCTCTCCCATCCTCCTCTCCTTCCCCTTCCTTCTTCCCTTCTCATCCTCTCCCTTCCACCCTCCTCTCCTCACCTCTTTCTTCTTCCCTCCATCTTCCTTTCGTGTTCTCCTTCTTTTCTATTATCGTAGGTGTCTCTTTCAGATCTCACTTCATAGGTTTCCTTGGGATGTTTATTTGATATCGCTTCTTATTCCTTTACCTTCGCTAATCTATCCTAGCTCTATATTTACCTCTCCTTTATAGCTCGCTTTCGACTGTGTGCTTATTATACATTTAATATTTTCTTTGCTGCTTTCCCCTGGCTGGGGCGGGGGTTCTGGGAGTGGGAGCCCACCCCTCTTAAAGGGTCCTAGTATGAAAACACTGCCCTGAGCCAGGGCTCTGCAAAGTTGGCTCTTTTAAGACAGATGGACTTCAACTCCCAGAATTCCCCAGCCAGCAAAGCTGGCTGGGGAATTCTGGGAGTTGAAGTCCACCAGTCTTAAAAGAGCCAACTTTGCAGACCCCTGCCCTAAGCTCCCATCCGCAGCCGTGCCCGATGCCTCTTGGATCAGGAGGGCTGACGGGCATCTCTCCGCGTGTGCCAGCACATCACGGGAGCCTGCGGGTGGGGTGGGGGTAGGGGTAGGGGGGCCCTGCCCATCTTAACAAGCCATCTTACGCAATCCGGTAGCCCTTTTTCTCACCCGGAAGACCTGTGGTTTGTTTGAACTTGCTCCTTTCCCAGGCCTGTTCCAGCAGGGCCCCAAAGAAGGACCAGGAGAAGGTTCTCCACAGGCCACGACACGCCCAGGGACTCCCCACGAAGCGCCCTAAAGCTTCTGCTTTATATAAATACAAATACAAATACAAGAGCAGAGTTGGAAGGGCCTTGGAGGTCATCTAGTTCAACCCCCTGCCTAGGCAGGAAGCCCTATACCGTTTCAGACAAATGGCTATCCAACATCCTCTTGAAGACTTCCAGTGTTGGGACATTCAATAATACAATAGCAGAGTTGGAAGGGACCTTGGAGGTCTTCTAGTCCAACCCCTGCCTAGGCAGGAAACCCTATACTGTTTCAGACAAATGGCTATCCAACATCTTCTTAAAGACTTGCAGTCCTCTTCTCTTCTGTTCTCCTCTCCTCTCCTCTCCTCTCCTCCCCTCTCCTCTCCTCTCTCTCCTCCTCTCCTCTCCTCTATTCTCTATTCTCTTCCCTTTCCTTCTTTCTTCTCTTCTCTCTTCTCTTCTCCTCTCTCCTCTTCTCTTCTCCCTTCTCTTCTATTCTCTATTCTCATCTTCTCTCAACACAATACAATAGCAGAGTTGGAAGGGACCCTGGAGGTCTTCTAGTCCAACCCCCTGCCTAGGCAGGAAGCCCTATACCATTTCAGACAAATAGCTATCCAACCTCTTCTTAAAGACTTCCAGTATTGGTGCATTCACAACTTCTGGAGGCAACTTCTGTTCCACTGGTTAATTGTTCTGACTGTCAGGAAATTCCTCCTCAGTTCTAAGTTGCTTCTCTCCTTGATTAGTTTCCACCCGTTGCTTCTTGTTCTGCCCTCAGGTCCTTTGGAGAATAGCTTGACTCCCTCTTCTTTGGGGCAACCCCTGAGATATCGGAAGACTGCTATCTTGTCTCCTCTGGTCCTTCTTTTTATTAAACTAGACCTACTCAGTTCCTGCAACCGTTCTTCATATGTTTGAGCCTCCAGTCCCCTCATCCTCTTTCTTGCTCTTCTCTGACCTCTTTCTAGAGTCTCCACATCTTTTCTACATCGTGGCAACTAAAACTGGATGCAAATATTCCAAGTGTGGCCTTCCCAAGGCCTTATAAAGTGGTATTATAAAGTGGTATATATCAGAACTGGTCATGGCGCTAGTCCCTGGTCACAATTAGTGGGAAGGGGGGGGGGGGACAGGTAGAAGGAAAGGGATATCGGCATGTAAAGAGACACAAAAGCACACAAACACACAGATGGGATTGTGTGCCATCAAGAAGAAGAGAGAGGATAAAGGAGGGGAAGGAGGAGGAGGAGGGAGGGGAAGAAGGAGGAGAAGGAGGGAAAGGAAGAAAGCGTAAAAGCAGAGGAAGGAAGGGAGAGGAAATAAGAGGGGAGAGGGGAAGAATGAAGAGGAAAGAGGGAAAGGAGGAAGGAGGAGGAAGGAGGGAAAGGAAGAAAGGGTAAAAGCAGAGGAAGTAAACGAGGGGAAGGAGGAGGAGAAGAGAGGAGGAGGGGGAAAGAGAGAGAAAGAAGGAAGGAGGAAGGAGGAGGAGGAGGGAAAGGAAGAAAGCGAAAAAGCAGAGGAAATAAGGGAGGGGAATGAAGAGGAGGAGGGAGGGGAAGAGAAGAGTGTGGGAAAGAGAGGGGAAGAAGAAAGGGGGAAGGAGGAGAAAGAAAGAAAAAGGGAGAGAGAGAGAAAGAGAGAAAGAAAAAAGCAAAAGAATGAAAGGGAAAGAATGAGAGAAAGAGGGAAAGAGCGAGAGAGAGCAAGGAAAGAGAGCCATTGTAATTTCAAGCGGTCACTAAACAAACCGTCGCAAGTCGAGGACTGCCTGCAGCAACGCTTCGTCTTTGTGAAATCAATACCCCCTCCCACCCCCATTTCAGAAGCGGCAGCTGCTTCACCTTTGATTTCTTTTATTTTTCATTTTGAGTTAAATGAATCATGCCGCCGTTGACGGTCGTAACTCGAGGACTATCCACCTGTGCAATGGGCTATGCGCTAACCCCTTTCCCCCTCTCTCCCTTCTTCTCTCGCCCATCCAGGAGGCCGACAGCGGGGAAGACGACTGCCGCTTCCAGCCCAGGAGGTAGGTCTTCTGGGCAGTGGGCAGCCCCACGGGGGGCCCAGGGGGGTTGGCATGGACACAGGCGCAGGGCTGGGTCCCTGCCAGTTCTAGCCTCCTTCCATAGCAGAGGTTCCCCAAATCTCCAGGGCCGTTGAGAACCGGTTCCAGCTCCTTCCTTCCGCCCGTCCGCCCATCATCCAGAGGAAGAGCGAGAGGAGGGATTCTGGGAGTTGAAGTCCACAAGTCTTAAGGCTGCCAAGTTTGAACACCCCTGGGGTCTTTTTTCCCTAAAGGGTGAGGGGTGTTACAAGGGTCTGGTAACTGAACAGCTTTAAGACTTGGGTGCTTCAAATGCCAGAGTTCCTGAGCCAACATTTTGGTTGTTAAGCAAGAGCGTTGTTAAGTGAGTTTCACCATATTTTACAAGTTGGCCACGCCCACCCAATCACATGACTGCCAAATCTCTCCCACCCGGTCACGTGGCTGGCAAGCCATTCCCACTCAGTCACATGGCTGGCAAGCCATTCCCACCCAGTCACATGGCTGGCAAGCCACTCCCACCCAGTCACATGGCTGGCAAGCCATTCCCACTCAGTCACATGGCTGGCAAGCCATTCCCACTCAGTCACATGGCTGGCAAGCCACTCCCACCCAGTCACATGGCTGGCAAGCCATTCCCACTCAGTCACATGGCTGGCAAGCCATTCCCACTCAGTCACATGGCCAGCAAGCCACTCCCATCCAGTCACATGGCTAGTAAACCACTCCCACCCGGTCACATGGCAAGCCACTCCCGCTCAGTCACATGGCCAGTAAGCCACTCCCACAGTCACATGGCCAGCAAGCCACTCCCACTCAGTCACATGGCCGGCAAGCCACTCCCACCCAGTCACATGGCTGGCAAGCCACTCCCATCCAGTCACATGACTGCCAAGCCACTCCCACAGTCACATGGCTGGCAAGCCACTCCCACTCGGTCACATGGCTGGCAAGCCACTCCCATCCAATCACACGACTGCCAAGCCACTCCCACAGTCACATGGCTGGCAAGCCACTCCCACTCGGTCACATGGCTGGCAAGCCACTCCCATCCAATCACACGACTGCCAAGCCACTCCCACAGTCACATGGAGAGCAAGCCACTCCCACTCAGTCATATGGCCGGCAAGCCACTCCCATCCAATCACACGACTGCCAAGCCACTCCCACTCGGTCACATGGCTGGCAAGCCAGTCCCAACCATTCACAGGGCAAGCCACTCCCATCCAATCACACGACTGCCAAGCCACTCCCACTCGGTCACATGGCTGGCAAGCCACTCCCATCCAATCACACGACTGCCAAGCCACTCCCACAGTCACATGGAGAGCAAGCCACTCCCACTCAGTCATATGGCCGGCAAGCCACTCCCATCCAATCACACGACTGCCAAGCCACTCCCACTCGGTCACATGGCTGGCAAGCCAGTCCCAACCATTCACAGGGCAAGCCACTCCCATCCAATCACACGACTGCCAAGCCACTCCCACTCGGTCACATGGCTGGCAAGCCAGTCCCAACCATTCACAGGGCAAGCCACTCCCACAAAGCAGGCCACGTCTACAGAAGAGGTTCTAAAAAACCGTGGAACCCCCCCCCCCCCCCCCCGACCCAGGCCCATGTCAGCCACGGAAGGGCGGGGCCTTCTAGGAAACTGCCCGTCCAGGGATGGTGGCCCAATCGGAAGCAAGGTGTGACTCTAGCCACTGATAGGCGGCCCTTTGGCCCCCGTGGCAAAACCGCCTGATGGGGCGGAAGAGTTTTTCCTGCGAATGGCCACGGGAGGACGTGGCAGGCGCAGAGGAGAGTTGACCCGCGGGGTCCTGGGTGTTTCTTTCTGAGCTCGGGGGGGGGGGGGTTTCTTGCAGAAGTCTCATGACCCAACTAGGGAACAGCATCAGTGCTGGAAGGGAGGAGGGGTTGGCTCTCTGTTTATATACTAGTGGCTTCCTCTGTCAGTATTGGTGGGAGGGTGTTTGTTTTCTGCTGGATTATTTGTCTGGTGTCAATCCCTGTTTATCTGGCTTTCTCCTTCTATGGAGTCCTTGGTGGGCTCTCTGAGCTGGGGGGTTTCCTTGCAGACGTTTCATGACCCAACTAGGGAACATTATCAGTGCCAGAAGGGAATGGGGTGTGTGGAGAGGAGGAGGAGGAGGAGGAGGAGGGGGAGGAGGAGGAGGACCATGGAGTCCTTGGGGCTCTGTGAGCTGGGTGGTTTCCTTGCAGACGTTTCATGACCCAACTAGGGAACAGCATCAGGCCTACAAGGATAGAGGAGCCGGATGACTGTGGGGTTGAAACTAAGCTACGCTTGCCTAGATTTATTCTTGATAGAGGCCCAGGATGGCGAACCGATGGCCCGTGTGCCAGAGGTGGCACGTCCAGCCCTCTCTGCTGGCATGTGCACTTGTCGCCCCAGGTCAGATCTCCATGGGAGCTCACTCCATTAAGCGGTGCTAGGGATTCGAACCACTGAACTGCAATACAATACAACAAGAGTTGGAAGGGACCTTGGAGGTCTTCTAGTCCAACCCCCTGCCTAGGCAGGAGACCCTGGTCCTTTCTCCCTTCCTCCCCCTTTCCCTTCCCTTGCACTTTCTTTCTCTTCCCTTCCTCCCATCCTCCTTCCTTCCTTCCTTCCTTCCTTCCTTCCTTCCTTCCTTCCTTCCTTCCTTCCTTCCTTCCTTCCTTCCTTCCTTCCTATAAAATAGCAGAGTTGGAAGGGACCTTGGAGGTCTTCTAGTCCAACCCCCAGCCTAGGCAGGAAACCTTATATCGTTTCAGACATACATACGTAGGGTACATAGATAGGGTAGATGGATGGATGGATGGGGTGGATAGATCGGATGGATGGGCGGGCGGGCGGGCGGGCAGATAGATGGATGGATGGATGGATGGATGGATGGATAGATAATAATAATAATAATAATAATAATAATAATAATAATAATAATAATAATAATAATAATAATAATAATAATAATAATAATAATATTTAATTTGTTGACCGCTCCTCTCCCCACAGGGACTCGGAGCGGTGCACAGGGAAAACTAAAACAATAAATATACAAACACATTAAAAACAAATTAAACATATACCTGTGCTAAAATACCCCATTGAAATACTAAAATTCCCAGTTAAAACAACTAAGACCCCATAGAGAGAGACTACCCTAGGCCGGCCAAGCAGAAAAGGTGTGTTTTTAGTTTTAGACGGAAGGAGCGGAAGTCCGTGGTCGTTCTAATGTCGGGGGGGAAGGTCGTTCCAGAGGGCTGGGCCCGCCACAGAGAGAGCCCTTCCCCTGGGCGTCGCCCGTTGACAGAGTCTAGCGGATAGATAGATAAGATAGATAGACAGACAGATAAATACAATACAATACAATACAATACAATACAGTAGCAGAGTTGGGAGGGACCTTAGAGGTCATCTAGTCCAACCCCCTGCCCAGGCAGGAAGCCCTATACCGTTTCAGACAAATGGCTATCCAACATCTTCTTAAAGACTTCCAGTGTTGGGGCATTCGCAATTTCTGGAGGCAAATATTTCCCTGGGAACAAACTGCTCTGTCAATCAAAGGAAGACCCCCTGCCCCCACCCACCCACCCGCCCAAAAATCCAACTAATCTTCTTGAGGCCAATTCCTTTCCTGGGGATTTCTCTCTCTCTCTCTCTCTCTTCCCAGCTTTGCAACAGGAAGTCCAGAGGTCAGCCATCCCAACAGCCCCCGGGCAGCCCTTTCCCATCTCCAGGAAATATTTGAAATATGCCGAAACAGTTATCTTCTGGAACGCACAATCACACACACACACACACACACACACACACACACAATTGCAGCAAATCTTGCAGGGAGCAGCAGAATGAATAACCGTTTCCTTCCTCTGCATCTCAGTGTCATTGGGTGCCAAAAAACAGGAGGTGCCATTGACGTTGTTATCCTGTTCTGTGTGTCTCTCTCCCTTTCACACAGGCACACCAGCATTAGGTCATCAGTGGTGGTGGTGGTGCTGGGGGGGGGGGGGAGAAATTCATGGGAGAAAAACGAAGAACGGTTGCAGGAACTGGGTAGGTCTAGTTGAATGAGAAGAAGGACCAGGGGAGACAGGATAGCAGCCTTCCAATATCTCAGGGGTTGCCCCAAAGAAGAGGGAGTCAAGCTATTCTCCAAAGCACCTGAGGGCAGGACAAGAAGCAATGGGTGGAAACTAATCCAGGAGAGAAGCAACTTAGAACCGAGGAGGAATTTCCTGCAAGTTAGAACAATTAATCAGTGGAACTCCTTGCCTCCAGAAGTTCTGAATGCCTCAACACTGCAAGTCTTTAAGAGGATGCTGGATACCATTTGTCTGAAACGGTATAGGGCTTCCTGCCTGGGCAGGAGGTTGGACTAGAAGACCTCCAAGGTCCCTTCCAACTCTGTTATTCTCTTAGTGTCTTAAGGACTAGGGGAGACATGATAGCAGTCTTCCAATATCTCAGGGGTTGCCCCAAAGAAGATGGAGTCAAGCTATTCTCCAAAGCACCTGAGG
Organism: Rhabdophis nuchalis; assembly: GCA_039707465.1. NCBI lineage: Eukaryota > Metazoa > Chordata > Lepidosauria > Squamata > Natricidae > Rhabdophis > Rhabdophis nuchalis. Next base: position 407,325,076 of record CM077643.1, read on the forward strand.
GTAGGACAAGAAGCAATGGGTGGAAACTAATCCAGGAGAGAAGCAACTTAGAACTTAAGAAGAATTTCCTGACAGTGAGAACAATTAAGCAGTGGAACTCCTTGCCTCCAGACGTTGTGGAGGTTTTTAAGAAGAGACTGGACAGAAGAGAGCAGGAGGTTGGACTAAAAGACCTCCAAGGTCCTTTCCAACTCTGTTATTGTGTTCAAGGTTAAAAAGTATGAGGAACAGTTGCAGGAACTGGGCCTGGCTAGTTTAATGGAAAGAAGGACCAGGACCATGATAGCAGTCTTCCAATATCTCAGAGGGTGCCACAAAGAAGAGGGAGCCAAACTATTCTCCAAGGCACCTGAGGGCAGGACAAGAAGCAATGGGTGGAAACTAATCCAGGAGAGAAGCAACTTAGAACTGAGGAGAAACTTCCTGACAGTCAGAACAATGAATCCGTGGAACTCCTTGCCTCCAGACTAGATGACCTCCAAGGTCCCTTCCCACTCTGTTTGTTCTGCCTCTCAAGTGGGGCCACTTGAAGCCGTGTGGACTTCGACTCCCAGCATCGCTGGCTGGGAACTCTGGGAGCTGAAGTGCACCCAGCTTCAATTCGCCCCGGTTTGAGAATCCCAGATCCTTCAATGGGTGGGGGGCGGGGGTGGGTGGGGATAGAGGCCAGCTGTTTTGCCTGCAGCAGAGGTTTCTCCCTGCAGCTGGATTCCCCACCCACCCACCCCCAGGGCCTTTCCGGGGGCCAGGCGGTGCTTCTTTGCACGCAGGGTTTGCGAGGCGGAATTGCTCCCCACCCAAAAGGCGTGGGTGGGAATCTCCGTGCCACTCTGGCGAGTTTTGAGTAAGTCAGGTTTGTGCTTGGTTGACCTTAAACGGGCACCGCCTTTCCCCCCCCTCCAAATTCCTTGTGTTTGCCAGGCGGTGAAATACATTTGGCATCCATCGGGTACCGAAAGGCGTTTTGGGAGCAGGGATGGTACAGATGGCCGGCACATGAATGAGTGAATGAATGAAAGAACAAAAGAGGAGAGGAAGGAAGATTAGAAGGAACGAGGATTTGATAGGTTTTTATTGGGAATTTTAGCACAGGTCTATAATTTAATTTCTTTTTAACTTTTGTAATGTTGTGATTTATGTATTGTTGTTTTAATTCCCTGTGGCACCGCCCAGAGTCCGTCTCGACGGAGATTGGTGCGGTCTATAAATCGAATAAAATTGAAATTGAAATTGAAATTGATGAGAGGGACAAAGAGGGGAAAGGGAGGAAGATGGGAAGGAAAGAAGATTAGAAGGAACGAGGATGAGAGGGACAAAGAGGGGAAGGGAGGAAGACGAGAAGGAAGGAAGGAACAAAAGAGGAGAGAAATAATAATAATAATAATAAATTAAATTTATAAAACGCTCTCTCTCCCCGAAGGGACTTGAGGCGGTGCACAGGGAATTTAAAAATACATATATAAAACCACAACATAATACAATATTAAAATGAATTATACTAAAACCCTGCGCTAAAATCCCATATTAAAACTAAAACTAAACCCCTAAAGAAGATGGAAGGAGGCAGGGGGTAGAAAGAGAAAGGAGAAGAGAAAAATAAGAGGGGAAGGAAGGAAAATGGGGAAGGGAAGGAGGGAAGGAAATAGGAAGAGGGAGGAAAGAAGAGATGAGGAAGGTGAGAAGGGAAAAAAAGGAGAAGGAAGGAAGGATGGATGGAAGGAGAGAAAGAAGGATGGTGAGAAGGGGATAAAAAGGAAGGAAGGAAGGAAGGTGATAGGAGATGACCTAGCCCACTCCATTTGAGCTCAAGTGGTCAGCTGAGGGCCTGGGGTGTCCTGGGCCCTTTGCACGAACTCTCCTCCGCCGTTAGGTCAGAGAGAGAGAGAGGCGGCCACTTGCCGGAGGTCCCCCTTTCCAGGGGGTGGGCCACACATGGCAGCCTCCCTCGGGGGCCCTGGCACTGGCCCGGACTTTCAGGGAAATAGCCCCACTTCTCCCTCATTGTCCTTCCAAAAACCACCTAGAAATTCTTTGGAAGTGCTTCCTGAGAAAAATGACATCAGATCCTCAGCTCTGTGAGAGGGGAGGGAAGGAGGGAGAGAGGAAAGAGAAAGAAAGAAAGAAAGAAAGAAAGAAAGAAAGAAAGAAAGAAAGAAAGAAAGAAAACAAAAGAGAGGAAGGAAGGAGCCTAGCTATATACGAGACCGTCTCCTGCCCCATACATCCCTTCGTCCGATCCGCTCCCACAGAGAGGGTCTTCTCCGGGTGCCGTCAGCGGGGCAATGCCGGCTGGCGACACCCAGGGGAAGGGCCTTCTCTGTGGCGGGCCCGGCCCTCTGGAACGACCTGCCCCCCCGACCTTCGCACTATCTCGGACCTCCGCCTCTTCCGCCAACGTCTTAAGACGTATCTATTCCAACAAGCCGGCCTAGGATAGCCCCTACTTCTGACTTTTAAAATTAAAATTAATTTGGTATGGTTTTAAAATGGGTTTTTAGCACGGGTCCAATAATTTAATATATTTTAATCGATTTTGTATTTTGTATTTTGTGGTTTTAATAATGCCTGCGCGCCGCCCTGGGTTCTAACAAGGAGAAGGGCGGGGTATAAATTTAATAAAATAAAATAAAAATAAATAAATAAATAAATAAATAAAATAAGGAAGGAAAAGATGCAAAGAAAAAAGAAAGGAAAAAAAAAGAAAGAAAAAGAAAGAAGAAAGGAAAGAAGGAAAGAAGATGGAAAGATGGAAGGAAGGGGAAGGAAAGAAAGAGAGAGAGAGAAAGAAAAAAGTAAAGGAAAAAGAAGGAAGGAAGGAAGACTTTTAAATATAAATTATAATTTGGTTACGGTTTTAATAACGGGTTTTAGCACGGGTGAATTAATTTAATATATTTTTAATTGAGGTATATTGTATTTATGGTTTTATATAATGCCTGTGCGCCGCCCTGGGTCCTAACAAGGAGAAGGGCGGGGTATAAATTTAATTAAAAAAAAAAAAAAGAGACAGAAAGAAAGAAGATAGAAAGAAAACAAAAGGAAGGAAGGAAAATATGCAAAGAAAAAAGTAAGAGAAGAAGGAAGGAAAGGAAAAAGAAGACAGAAAGAAAAAGAAAGAGGAAAGAAGGAAAAAAGATAGAAAGAAAGGGAAGGAAGGAAAGAAAGAAAAAGAAAGAGAAAAAAGAAGATAGAAAGAAAACAAAAGAGAGGAAGGAAGGAAAAGATACAAAGTAAAGAAAGAAAGAAAGAAAAGAAGGAAGGAAAGAAAAAGAAAAAAAGAAGAGAGAAAAAAGGAAGGAAGGAAGTAAAGAAGATAGAAAGAGAGGGAAGGATGGAAGGAAGGAAGGGGAGAAAGGAAAAAAAGAGAGAAAGACGTAAAGGAAAAGGAAAAGGAAGGAAGAAAGAAAGAAAACAAACAAGAGAGAAAACAAAGAGAGGAAGGAAGGAAAAGATACAAAGAAAAAGAAAGAAAAGTGAAGGAAGAAAAGAAAGAAAAAAAGAAAAAAATAGAAAGAAAAAAAAGGAAGGAGGGAAAGAAGATAGAAAGAAAGAGAAGGGAGGATGAAAGGAAGGAAAGGGGAGGAAAGGAAGGAAAGAAGGAAAGGAAGGAAGGAAGGAAGGAAAGAAGATAGAAAGAGGGATTCAGGGCGTGGAAAGCCAAGGCGGGAGACCCCCTACCCTAAAGGCGCCGGATCCTGCAGGCTTCCCCGGGGGAGGGCGCTGCTTCCCGGCCGGCAGAGGCTCCGACGGCGGCGCTGCGGATCCCGCCCGGCTGCCCGCTCCGCCTTCCTCCCCTCCTCGTGGCCGGCGAAGGGGCGGTGCTGGCCGGCCGGGCGCTGGGCAGGCTCGCCCTTGCGCACTCCAAGCCCAGCAGCAGCCACCGCCGCCGGAGCAGCCCAGGAGGCTCCGGATCGCGCGCAAAAAGCCGCGCAAGCCCTGCCATGCCCCGCGCTGGCCGCCCATGAGCCCGCGGGGGTCGCGCCGGAGACAGCCAGGAGGAGGAGGAGGAGGGGGCGGCCGCCTGCCTTGCGCCCCCCCGGCCTGCCCGCTCTGCCCCTCCGGCTGGCCCCGGACCCCCGCGCCCACCATGATCCCCCACTTCTCGGCCGACGCCGTCGTCTCGCAGAACGCCATCAACCAGCTGTGAGTGGCCGGCTGGGGCGGGGGTCGCGCCGGGCCCCCTCCTCTTTGCCCCTCCCTCCCTTCTCCCTTCTTCTGCACTGGGGGGGGGGTCTCGGGGGCGGTGGGGAACACTGGGGGGGGGGGGTCGCAGGCCGCCATCCACTCGCTTTGAGTCCAGGCTGGGGCGGGGGTCGCACGGGCCCCCCTCTCCCCACGCGAGGCTCCCTCCTCCAGCCAGCCTGCCTCCCCCCCCCTTCCTACCTTTGAGCTTGGGGGTCTCGGGGGCGGTGGGGAACACTGGGGGGGGGTCGCAGGCCGCCATCCACTCGCTTTGAGTCCAGGCTGGGGCGGGGGTCGCGCGGGCCCCCCTCTCCCCACGCGAGGCTCCCTCCTCCTTGCCCCCCCCCCTTGTCCCTACTTCTGTGGTTGGGGGAAGATGGGCAAACTCAAGGGGGTCGCAGACCGCCATCAACCCGCTTAGAGTCCAGGCTGGGGCGGGGGTCGCGGCGGCTGCTTGTCTCCCAACTCCCCCTCCAGTTTTCCTCCGCCCGCCACGCTGCCTTGCCTCTCTGCCCCCTACTTGGGGGTCTCGGGGGCGATGGGAAACCATGGGCTGTGAGTCTGGGAGGGGGGGCGGGAAGCCAAGCTTTTGGGGGGGGGGGTCCCAGCGGCTGCTTGCCCCCCTTCTTCCCGCTGGAGTCGTCTTCCTCCGCCGCCCACGCTGCCTTGCCTCTCTGCCCCCTACTTGGGGGTCTCGGGGGCGATGGGGAAACTCAGAGGGGTTGCTGTGAGTCATGGGGGGGGGGAATTCCAGATTGGGGCGGGGGTCGTGGCTGTTGCATACCCCACCCCCCCTTACTCCCCGCTCAAGGTTTCCTCTGCGGGCCGGGCTGCCTTTTCCTCTCTGCCCCCTACTTGGGGGTCTCGGGGGCGGTGGGGAACCATGGGCTGTGAGTCTAGATTGGGGCGGGGGTCCCGGCGGCTGCTTGCCCCCCTTCTTCCCGCCGGAGTCGTCTTCCCCCAACTTTTGGAAACTTTCCCGAGACTTCTGCAAACTTTCTGCCGAAGCGAGTCGGGCCGGAGCTCCGCTGCCTCGCTCGCTGCCGGGGGCTCCGCGCCCGGCCGGAGGAAAGCGAGAAGCGCTCCCTCTCCTCATAGAGTATCCATCCCCCCACCCCCCTTGAGGAGGGACCTCTCGCCCCCCTCCCCCTTGACCCGGGTTAGCGCTCGTGTGAATGGCGTTTTGTCCCGGGGAAGGAGACGGGGGTCTTTTCCCCACCCGGGACTACCCCCACCCACCCCCGCGATTGTCAAAGAGAGACCCTCAGATATGAGGTAGGGTCTCCTGCTTGGATAGGGGAGCGGGGTTGGACTAGATGACCTCCAAGGTCCCTTCCAACTCTGTTCATTTGAGGTTGTTTTTTTCTTTTCTTTGTTGGTCTCCTTCGGTTGCTTCCAATGAGCAGAATTGGCTTTAAGCCACCAACAGCCTCCAAAACGTGGAATTGTTTCTACCTTAGTTCCGGGTTATTGTTGTTATGAATACAAGTTTTTTTTTAATATATTTAAATTTTTATTTATTCTTATAAAAAAGCAAACAAACATAATTTTAAACATATTTGCCGTCACAACGCGAAAAACAACAACGGGGGTTAAATAGTATGCCTCCTATTAGGATTTTATTGTTCAGTTTGGTTTAGTTATACGTTGGTGTTTTTTCAAGTTTGATTGATTTGATTGATTGGTGGTGGGGAGTTTTTTACAGCAGGGGTCTCCAACCTTTGCAACTTTAAGTCTGAAGGACTTCAGCTCCCAGACTTCTCCAGCCAGCTTTGCTTGGACTAGAACAGGGGTCTCCAACCTTTGCAACTTTAAGTCTGAAGGACTTCAGCTCCCAAAGCTGGCTGGAGAAGTCTGGGAGCTGAAGTCCTTCAGACTTTAAGTTGCAAAGGTTGGAGACCCCTGTTTTTACACGCCTCGGGAGTGGAGAAAAGTGGTTTCCTTGAGGCCTTCCTCCTTGGGGAAGTGAAGGGGCTGGGGGCTTCGAGTTTTGTGGCCATGTCTTTTGACTTTTATCTGCTGCTTTAAAGTTGTCGTGCGTCTGGTAGACTGCCATTTGCTGGAGGGTTCACAGATGAACAAGCAGGAGATTTTACATCTGGCTCTATCTAGGATTGAACTCACAACCGAAAGATCCACCCCTCGGCCACAGGGTGGGGGTGGGGACGACCACAAACCAAGATTCCAACATAATAAACCAGCTGAGTTGGGTTTCTGGGTTTTGTGGGACCTTGGTCAGTGCAAGGCTGCGAATGTTGAATTTAAATTAGGGGTGACCAAGCATGACAACTTTAAGTCTCGTGGACTTCAACTCCCAGAATTCCCCTGGTCAGCTATGGCTGGCCAGGGAATTCTGGGAGTTGAAGTCCACACATCTTCAAGTTGCAAATATTGGCTTGGGAATACTGGGAGTTGAAGTCCACGTAGCTTAAAGTTGCCAAGGTCAGCTGGGGAATTCTGGGAGTTGAAGTCCACCAGGCTTAAAATTGCCAAAGTTTGCTGAGGAATTCTGGGAGTTGAAGTCCATGTAGCTTAAAGTTGTAAACCTTGGCTGGAGAATTTTGGGAGTTGGAGTCCACGAGCCTTAAAGTCACCAAGGGTGGCTGGGGAATTCTGGGAATTGAACTCCACATGGCTTAAAGTTGCAAACGTTGGCCATGGAGTTCTGGGAGTTGAAGTTCACACGCCTTAAAGTCACCAAGGTCAGCGGGGGAATTCTGGGAGTTGAAGTCCACATTGCTTAAAGTTGCTAAAGTTGGCTGAGGAATTCTGGGAGTTGAGGCCCACAACCCTTCAAGTCATCAAGGTTGGCTGGGGAATTCTGGGAATTGAACTTCACGTGGCTTAAAGTTGCAAACGTTGGCCAGGGAATTCTGGGAGTTGAAGTCCACACAGCCGCCCTGGGTCCTTTTTTAGGAGAAGGGCGGGGTATAAATTTAATAAAATAAATAAATAAAATAAATAAAGTTGCAAAAGTTGGCCAGGGAATTCTGGTGGTTGAAGTCCACACAGCCGCCCTGGGTCCTTTTTTAGGAGAAGGGCGGGGTATAAATTTAATAAAATAAATAAATAAAATAAATAAAGTTGTAAAAGTTGGCTGGGGAATTCTGGGAGTTGAAGTTCACGCGCCTTAAAGTTGCCAAGGTCAGCTGGGGAATTCTGAGAGTTGAAGTCCACCAGGCTTAACATTGCAAAAAGTTGGCTGAGGAATGCTGGGAGTTGGAGTCCACACGCCTTAAAGTCGTCGCCAAGGTCAGCCAGGGAATTCTGGGAGTTGAAATTCACACGCCTTAAAAGTCGCCAAGGTCAGCCGGGGAATTCTGGGACTTGAAGTCCACCTGGCTTAAAGTCGCCAAGTTTGTCCCTGACTTTTAAACAATTTCCCAATTCTACTTCCTGGTCAGTTTTTAAATTCTGAATTCCACTCTTCCTGCCTGATGCAACCACACGGCTATCCGTCCATTCGTCCGTCTCTCATTTTCCAATGAATCTCTAGTCCTTCTTGGCTGCCTCTCTCCCTCCAAGCTCTCTGCCCCCATGAGTGGGGGGGGGGGTGCCGAAGGGGGCTACTGGCATCCCTCCTGATCCGATGTCGGAGAAGACAAGCCAGGAATAGCTCCAGAGACGCCCTTGTCAGCATAGAGCGATGAGACTGGGCAGAGGAGGGGCTAGGGGGTGGGACCCTCTTCTGCAGGCAACGGAGGTCTTTTCAGTGGGGAGTGGGGGGGGAGATAAAAGGATCCCAAGCTCCCCACCCCAGTTGCCTTCTCTCCAGATTCAGCCGATGAGTTTGGAAGGCGCCAAATTTGAGGAAACCCTCAATCAAAGGTGAGATTATTTCTTTTTGCACCCGCTACCGTTTTGGCCTTGAAAAGCTGCCAATGGGCCCAGGGCCTTTTGAGGGGGGGGGGGGGAGGTCTGTCACTCTGGGAGTAATTGACAGACTGAGATAAGACACTTCTCTCGGTCTGCATCTTGTTTTCTTCCTTTCGTCTTGGTTAATTTTTAAGCCGATTCTGGCATCGATATTTATTTTCTTAACGAACGTCGGGCGGTCCTCACTTAGCGTTCGTTTATTTATTAAGTTTTGCATGACCCCCCCCCCCCCTCCCTCCCTCGCCCCATCCCGGCAGCTTTCAACCAAGTTATAATTTAATTTAATTTATTTCGATTTATTTGAACCGCCCTTCTCCATCGAAATGGACCCAGGGCGGTACACAGGAAATTAAAATCGATAAGCTAACAATAAATACAGAAAAGTTAAGAATAAATTAAACTAAAAACCTGTGCTAAAAAAAACCCAATTAAAATTCTAAAATGCATTTACTCATTGGCTAAGCTAGGCCGGCTTGATGGAACAGATACGTCTTAAGTGAGCGGCGAAAGAGGGGAAGGTCTGTGATGGTCCGAAGTTCGGGGGGGTAGGTCATTCCAGAGGGATGGCCCAGCCACTGAGAAGGCTCTCCCCCTGGGCACCGCTAGCCAGCATTGACCGGCAGGATGGTACCCTGAGGAGGCCCTCCCTATGGGAGCGGATCGGACGGAGGGAGGTATGCGGCAGGAGACGGTCCCGCAAATAACTAGGCCCCGTGCCATGGAGCGATTTAAAGATGGTGACAAGCACCTTGAAGCGCACCCGGAAGGCCACCGGCAGCCAGTGCAGCTCGGGCAGGAGAGGTGTTACGTGGGAGTAACGAGAAACTCCCAGAATCCCCTGGGCGGCCGCATTCTGCACTAACTGGAGCCTCCGGATGCACCTCAAGGGGAGCCCCATGTAGAGAGCGTTACATTAGTCTAGGCCAGGGGTCTCCAACCTTTGCAACTTTAAGTCTGAAGGACTTCAGCTCCCAGAATTCTCCAGCCAGCAAAGCTGGCTGGAGAATTCTGGGAGCTGAAGTCCTTCAGACTTAAAGTTGCAAAGGTTGGAGACCCCTGGCCCAGGCCCTGACACTGACAGCTTTGCTGGCTGGAGAAGTCTGGGAGCTGAAGTCCTTCAGACTTAAAGTTGCAAAGGTTGGAGACCCCTGGCCCAGGCCCTGACACTGACAGCTTTGCTGGCTGGAGAAGTCTGGGAGCTGAAGTCCTTCAGACTTAAAGTTGCAAAGGTTGGTGACCCCTGGCCCAGGCCCTGACACTGACAGCTTTGCTGGCTGGAGAAGTCTGGGAGCTGAAGTCCTTCAGACTTAAAGTTGCAAAGGTTGGAGACCCCTGGCCCAGGCCCTGACACTGACAGCTTTGCTGGCTGGAGAAGTCTGGGAGCTGAAGTCCTTCAGACTTAAAGTTGCAAAGGTTGGAGACCCCTGGCCCAGGCCCTGACACTGACAGCTTTGCTGGCTGGAGAAGTCTGGGAGCTGAAGTCCTTCAGACTTAAAGTTGCAAAGGTTGGTGACCCCTGGCCCAGGCCCTGACACTGACAGCTTTGCTGGCTGGAGAATTCTGGGAGCTGAAGTCCTTCAGACTTAAAGTTGCAAAGGTTGGAGACCCCTGGCCCAGGCCCTGACACTGACAGCTTTGCTGGCTGGAGAAGTCTGGGAGCTGAAGTCCTTCAGACTTAAAGTTGCAAAGGTTGGTGACCCCTGGCCCAGGCCCTGACACTGACAGCTTTGCTGGCTGGAGAATTCTGGGAGCTGAAGTCCTTCAGACTTAAAGTTGCAAAGGTTGGGGACCCCTGGCCCAGGCCCTGACACTGACAGCTTTGCTGGCTGGAGAATTCTGGGAGCTGAAGTCCTTCAGACTTAAAGTTGCAAAGGTTGGGGACCCCTGGCCCAGGCCCTGACACTGACAGCTTTGCTGGCTGGAGAATTCTGGGAGCTGAACTCCTTCAGACTTAAAGTTGCAAAGGTTGGAGACCCCTGGTCTAGGCGGGACGTGCCGAGCGCTTGAGTGGCAAACATCTGAAAATAATCAAATTAACTTTAACATTAAAAAACACCCTTTGGTCCTTGACTTACGACTGCAACCCAACATCTCCATTCCTCGGCGTGGCAGTGGTTAAAAGTGAGTTTTGCACCCGCGTTAACGTCCTTTCTTTGCCAACATTGGTTCACCGCAGTCGTTAAGTGAATCTCACGGTGGTGAAGGGACTCTGGCTTCCCCGTCGACTTGGCTTGTTAGAAGGGATCGCGGCGACCGTCATAACTACCAGTCCGTGGCCAAGCGTCTTAATTTTGATCACGTGCCCATGGGGGTGGGTGGGGTGGCGCTGCAGCGGTCGTGTGAAAAAATGGCCGGCCGTCCCTTGTTTCCGTGCCTCTGTAACTTTGAACGGTCACTAAAAAAGCAGTTGTAAGTGGAGGACTAGCTGCAAAACGTCTCTGGCTCGGTTTGAAGGCGGTATTGTCTCTAGACTGGAGATGGGCAGCCTAGAAATCCATCAATTGAACAAGAAGCAATGGGTGGAAACTAATCCAGGAGAGAAGCAACTTAGAACTGAGGAGGAATTTCCTGAGAGTGAGAACAATTAACCAGTGGAACTCCTTGCATCCAGAAGTTGTGAATGTCCCAACACTGAAAGTCTTTAAGAAGATGTTGGATAGCCATTTGTCTGAAATGGTATAGGGTTTTCTGCCTAGGCAGGGGGCTGGACTAGAAGACCTCCAAGGTCCCTTCCAACTCTGCTATTTTATAGGAAGGAAGGAAGGAAGGAAGGAAGGAAGGAAGGAAGGAAGGAAGGAAGGAAGATGGGAGGAAGGGAAGAGAAAGAAAGTGGAAGGGAAGGGAAGCGAAAGAGGGAGGGAGAAAGGACCAAGGTTTCCTGCCTAGGCAGGGGGCTGGACTAGAAGACCTCCAAGGTCCCTTCCAACTCTGCTATTTTATAGGAAGGAAGGAAGGAAGGAAGGAAGGAAGATGGGAGGAAGGGAAGAGAAAGAAAGTGGAAGGGAAGGGAAGCGAAATGGGGAGGGAGGAAGGACCAGGGTTTCCTGCCTAGGCAGGGGGTTGGACTAGAAGACCTCCAAGGTCCCTTCCAACTCTGCTGTTGTATTGATCGATCGATAATCAATAAATAAGATTAAACACACCAGGGAAAACAACTGAGGAAAGAAGGAAGGAACTAAAATGGAAATCAAAAAGGAATGGGGCATTTATTGCCCATTCTTCACAACAGCTGCAACATCTGTTTGCGGTTACCGGAGTTCACACCACAGGCCGCCTCCAGCCAAGCAAACCTCGTTGTGGGTTTGTGCGATGATGGGAACCAGCCGTTGGGCTTTGCAAATCACAATTTGTGGCTGCAGAAGGGACTCCTGTCGGCCTTCTTTTTTAAAGCTGTGGTTAACCAAAGCGATGGGTGCCTTACGCCAGGGGTCTCCAACCTTTGCAACTTTAAGTCTGAAGGACTTCAGCTCCCAGAATTCTCCAGCCAGCAAAGCTGGCTGGAGAATTCTGGGAGCTGAAGTCCTTCAGACTTAAAGTTGCAAAGGTTGGGGACCCCTGGCCCAGGCCCTGACACTGACAGCTTTGCTGGCTGGAGAATTCTGGGAGCTGAAGTCCTTCAGACTTAAAGTTGCAAAGGTTGGGGACCCCTGCCTTACGCCACATTTTCTCCCCCAGGTTTTAGACCTGTGGACTTCAACTCCCTGAATCCCCCAGTTCAAGCCCACCCCTCTTTAAAAGCATCCTGGCTGGGGGATTCTGGGAGTCGGGAGTCCACCCGGGGGTGAAATGCTACCAGTTCGGGCCGCTGCGTAGTAAAAAAGTAAAAAAAATACTAAAAAAAAGTTTTTAAAAAAGTTGCGCCGATCGCACAGCCAAAAATGGAGGATGGGGGGGAGGGGCTTTTTGCTCCCACCAGGCTTCCCTGAGGCCTGCTAAGCCAAAAATTGGGGGGGAGGGGGTTTGCTGAGAAAGAAAGAAGGAAAGGAAGAGATAGAGAGGAAGGAAGAAAAAGAGAGAGACAGAGAAAGAAGAGAGAAAGGAAAAGAAAGAGAGAAAGAGAAAGAGACAGAAGGAAGAGAAAGAAAAAGAAAAGAGAGAAGGGAGAAAGAAAGAAATAGACAGAGGAGGGAGAAAAAGAAAGAAAGAAAGAAAGAAAGAAAGAAAGAAAGAAAGAAAGAAAGAAAAGGGAGAAAGAAAGAAAGAAACAGAGAAGGAAGGGAGAAAGAAAGAAATAGACAGAGGAGGGAGAAAGAAAGAAAGAAAGAAAGAAGGGAGAAAGAAGGGAGAAAGAAGGAAAGAGACAGAGGAGGGAGGAAGAAAGAAAGAAAGAGAAAGAGAGAAAGAGAAAGAAAGAGAGAGAGAAGGGAGAAAGAAAGAGAGACAGAAGGAAAGGAGAAAGAAGGAAAGAGACAGAGAAGGGAGGGAGAAAGAAAGAAAGAAAGAAAGAAAGAAAGAAAGAAAGAAAGAAAGAAAGAGAGAGAGAGAGAAGGGAGAAAGAAAGAGACAGAGAAGGAAGGGAGAAAGAAAGAAAGACAGAAAGAAGAGAAAGAAAAAGAAAGAGAGAAGGGAGAAAGAAAGAAAGACAGAGAAGGAGGGAGGAAAGAAAGAAAGAATGCCATCAGTGCGGAAAAGGAGTGGATGGAGGAGGAGGAGGAGGAATATGGATTGTGGAGTCCTTGGTGTTCTCTGAACTTGGTTGTTTTCTGGCAGACCTTTCATGACCCAACTAGGCAGCATCATCAATGCTAGGAGGAGGAAGGAGGAGGACTGTGGGGTCCTTGGTGCTCGCTGAACTTGGTGCTTTGCTTGCAGACGTTTCATGACCCAGCTAGGCAGCATCATCAATGCTAGAAGGAGGAGGACTGTAGGATCCTTGTTGCTCGCTGAACTTGGTGGTTTTCTTGCAGACCTTTCACGACCCAGCTAGGCAACATCATCAGTTTTCGAAGGGAGGAGGAGGAGGATTCTGGCTTGTTTCTCTCTTACCTGCCAACCTGGAAACTGAACCCCCCCAATGAATGGCCAGTCAGTGGGCAGCGGTGGTTGTGGCTTGTGGCTGTGCCGCCGTGCCAATGAGAAGTTGTGTGTGGCGGAGGAGCTGGTGGCCCAACACCCCAGGGACTTTGCATGGGTGTGTGTACACACTCACAAACACACACACACCCCTTTGCAAAATCAGCAGGGGGCAGGTGACCCACCCTTTCCTTCCCTGGAAGTCGCAGCTGATAACTCTGGCGGTTATCGGAGGAGGGGGGAGCGAGGGGGGGCCCTGGGCCTTACTCCACCGTGTAAACAAGAGATAAGCAGCCCAGGCGTGTGCCCTCCCCTTTGATCTTTGCACGCTTCTCGGAGGCCCTCCGAGGTTGTGGGCCAGAGCCCGTCCGTCTGCGACTTACGACCGTAAGGGAGTTCCAAATTTACGTGGCGAAGCGAGACAGTCGTTTTGGGCGAGTTTGCCCCGTTTTACGTCACCGTTGTTAAGTGAATCGCTGCTGTCGTTACCTTAGTGAACCTAGTTGTTAAGTGAATCCGGCAACCTCCCCCCCCCCCCAAAGGTCGCAAAAGGGAATCACGTGACCCCGGGAAGACTGCGACCGTCATAAGTACGAGTCAGTTGCCAAGCCTCTGAATTTTGATTACCGGAATCCCATGGGTGTGTGTGTGTGTGTGTGCGATGGTCGTAAGTGTGAAGAACGGTCCTGAGTCACTTTTTTCAGTGCCTCTAACTACTTTCTTTAACAAGGTGTGCTGTTTGACAAGGGATTGTGAATGTCCCAACCCTGGAAGTCTTTAAGAAGATGTTGGGTAGCCATTGGTCTGAAATGGTATAGGGCTTCCTACCTAGGCAGGGGGTTGAACTAGATGGCCTCCAAGGTCCCTTCCAACTCTGCTATTGTATTGTATTATTGTATTGTATGTGTCTGTTTATCTATCTATCCATCCATGCATCCATCCATCCATCCACCCTATCTATGTACCCTATGTATGTATGTCTGAAACGGTATAAGGTTCCTGCCCACGCAGGGGGTTGGACTAGAAGACCTCCAAGGTCCCTTCCAACTCTGCTATTGTATTGTATTGTATTGTATTGTATTGTATTGTATTGTATTGTATTGTATTGTATTGTATGTGTCTGTCTGTCTTGTCTGTCTGTCTGTCTGTCTGTCTGTCTGTCTGTCTGTCTATCTATCTATCTATCTATCTTATCCATCCATCCATCCATCCACCCTATCTATGTACCCTATGTATGTATGTCTGAAACGGTATAGGGTTTCCTGCCTAGACTGGGGGTTGGACTAGAAGACCTCCAAGGTCCCTTCCAACTCTGCTATTGTATTGTATTGTATTGTATTGTATTGTATTGTATTGTATTGTATTGTATGTGTCTGTCTGTCTTGTCTGTCTGTCTGTGTCTGTCTGTCTGTCTGTCTGTCTATCTATCTATCTATCTATCTATCTATCTATCTATCTATCTATCTATCTATCTATCTATCTATCTATCTATCTATCTATCTTATCCATCCATCCATCCACCCTATCTATGTACCCTATGTATGTATGTCTGAAACGGTATAGGGTTTCCTGCCTAGACTGGGGGTTGGACTAGAAGACCTCCAAGGTCCCTTCCAACTCTGCTATTGTATTGTATGTATGTATGTGTCCTTTCAATCTTACGTGGGAAAAGACCCAAATATGCCAAGACCTACACATACATACACACACACACACATATAGACATACGTAGGTATGTATGTACATGCATGAATAGGTAGTTCTCTTTTAGGCCTCGTGAGCTTTCGGGAACCGGCCGATTTCCAGGCTGTATCCCACCCTTTGTGGGGAGACCCTCTTAAGGCAAGGGGCTTAGCCCCAGCTGGGGGGCTGATTCCCCCAAACCCCAATGCATTAAGACCCCCACCCCCTCCCCCCCTGCCGCTGGGCGAGATCATCTGTGGTTTTGGGGCGGGATATCATCTGTACGCTGATGATACTCAGCTGTACATCTCCACCCCAGACCACCCCAACGATGCCGTCGAGGTGCTGTCCCGGTGCTTGGAGGCCGTATGGATCTGGATGGGTAGTAACAAACTCAAGCTCAACCCGTCCAAGACTGAGTGGCTGTGGCTTCCGGCACCCCGGTTCAGCCAGATTACTCCAACTCTGGCCATTGGGGGCGAAACACTGGCCCCCGTGGAGAGGGCGCGCAATTTGGGTGTCCTCCTGGACTCCCGGCTGTCCATGGAGGACCGACCATGTGGCGGCCGTGGCCAGGGGGGCGTTTCATCAGGTACGCCTGATGCGCCAATTGCGCCCCTTACTGGACCGGGCTGCCCTTCGCACAGTCACTCAAGCACTCGTGACGTCCCGACTCGACTACTGCAATGCTCTCTACATGGGGCTTCCCTTGAGGTGCACTCGAAAGCTACGGTTAGTCCAGAATGCAGCCGCGCGGGTGATTACGGGAGCCTCTAGATGCTCCCACATAACACCGATCCTGCGCGAGCTGCACTGGCTTCCTGTGGCCTTTCGGGTGCGCTTCAAGGTTTTGACGACCATCTTCAAAGCGCTCCATGGCTCGGGGCCTAGTTATATGCGAGACCGTCTCCTGCCCCATACATCCCTTCGGCCGATCCGCTCCCACAGAAAGGGCCTTCTCAGGGTGCCGTCGGCCGGGCAATGCCGACTGGCGACACCCAGGGGAAGAGCCTTCTCTGTGGCGGGCCCTGCCCTTTGGAACGACCTACCCCCTGAACTACACACCATCTCTGACCTCCGCCTCTTCCGCCAGCGTCTTAAGACGCACCTTTTCCATCAAGCCGGCCTAGCGTAACCTCCCGTTGTGACCGCTCGTAGATAGTTTTAATTTGGGGGATTTTATACGATTTTAGCACAGGGTAGGGATTTAATAGTTTTTTAAATTTTGTATTTTGTTATATTTGTTATGTTTTTAAATTTCCTGTGCGCCGCCCTGGGTCCTTTTTGGAGAAGGTGCGGGGTATAAATTTGAATTTTTTTTAAAAATGGCAAGGTCTGCTTGCTTGCAGCCCCAGGAGTCTTGAATCTTGCAAGCTTTTACAGCCGCCGTAAATCAAGATTAACCCTCAGCCAGGTCAGGAGGGGATCCCTGGGGTCACCAGATCCCCCTTTGACCTGCTTGTCTGGGATTTTCCCTGTCCTGCCCGATTCCTCCCGGAATTCCTCCTCCTGAGATTTTCCAAAGGGACAGCGGTCCAAGAGAGAAGCAGCGGACCGGGTCACATTTTTCTGCAGGAAAGAAAAGTTGCATTAATAAAACTGTTAAGAAAAGTTTTGTTTCCTGTACGGTGAGGTTTGCTGAACCAATGGGAGCTCTGGAGTCCTTTGGATCTCCTCCTGAGCTTCTGGATGGGGATCCTGGAGGGATTTTGTCCTTCGGATTCAGCCTTTCTCGACTTTAAGTGGCTTTAAGAAGGGAAACTTGGACACCCAGAATTCCCCAGGCAGCCGGCTTTAAGAGGGAGGGACTTCAACTCCCAGAATGCCTCTCTCTCCCTCCCTCCCTCCCTCTCTCTCTCTCTCTCTCTCTCATTCTTTCTCTCTCCCTCTTTCTCTCTCTTTCTCTCCCTCTTTTTTCTCTCTCCCTCTTTCTTTTTTCTTTCTCTCTTTCTCTGTGCCTCTGTCTCTCTTTCCTTCCCTCCACCCTCTCTCATTCTTTCTCTCTCCCTCTTTCTCTCTCTCTCTCTCTCTTTTCTCTTCTCTCTCCCTCTCTCTCTCTCTCTCTCATTCTTTCTGTCTCTTTCTCTCCCCCCCTCTCTCATTCTCTCTATCTTTTTTCTCTTCTCCCTCCCTCTCTCTCTCTCTCTCTCATTCTTTCTCTCTCCCTCTTTCTCTTTCCCTCTCTCTCTCTTTCTCCCTCTTTCTTTTTTCTCTTTCTCTCGTTCTCTGTGCCTCTGTCTCTCTTTCCCTCCCTCCCCCTCTCTCTCATTCTGTCTCTCTCCGTTTCTCTTTCTCCCCCTCTTTTTCTTTCTCTCCCTCTTTCTTTTTTCTCTTTCTCTGTGCCTGTCTCTGTCTCTTTCCCTCCCTCCCCCTCTCTCTCATTCTTTCTCTCCCCCCCTCTTTTTCTTTCTCTCCCTCTTTCTTTTCTCTCTGTCTCTCCTTCCCTCCCTCCCCTTCTCTCATTCTTTCTCCCTCTTTCTTTTCTCTCTCTCTCTCTTTCTGTCTGTCTCTCTCTCTCCTCCCCCTCCAAAGCAAGGATACTAGTACCACCTCTAAAGCCTCAGTAAGGCCCCACCTGGAATCCTGCATCCAGTTTTGGTCCCCACACTATGAAAAAGGTGTGGAGACTCTAGAAAGAGTGCAGAGAAGAGCAAGAAAGAGGATTTAGGGGACTGGAGGCTCAAACCTACGATGGGCGGTTGCAGGAACTGGGTAGGTCTAGTTGAATGAAAAGAAGGACCAGGGGAGACAGGATAGCATCTTCCAATATTGGAGGGGCTGCCCCAGAGAGGAGGAAGGGGGTCAAGCTATTCTTCAAAGCCCCCGAAGGCCAGAGAAGGAAGAATGGATGGAAACTGACCAAGGAGAGATTCAACCTGGAAATAAGGAGGTATTTCCTGACAGGGAGAACAGTCCACCCGTGGAAGAGAAGTTGCCTTCAGAAGTTGTGGGAGCTTCATCCCTGGAGGCTTTCAAGGAGAGACTTGGAAGGCCATCGGTCAGAAATGGTGTAGGGTCTCCTGCTTGGGCAGAGGGGGTTGGGCTAGATGACCCGCAAGGTCCCTTCCAACTCTGTTAATCTGTTAAAGAGGCTGCCTCCAAAATTTGCTGCAGCTCCATCCCTGGTGAAGAATGGGTGGCAAGGGGCAATTAACATTCTCCGAGCAATTTATCTTTAAAGAGAGAGAGAGAGAGAGAGAGAGAGAGAGAGAGAGAGAGAGAGAGAGAGAGAGAACACGAACTGAAATCAATCCGGTCTGCTCAATTGTTATCGGACTGGGTTTCCCGTAATCTCCCTCCATCTCCTAATCCCTGCTTCCTCTTGCAAAAAATGATCCCTGGGGGGAGGGGGGGTTGGGAGTTCCCGGCAGAGGCAGCCCCTGAAAGGGATCTAAAGCTCAGAAGCCAATATTTGGGGTTTGTGCCAAATGGGTTGGATCTGATCTCAGGTGAGCAGAAGGAAGGAAGGAAGGAAAGAAGGAAGGAAGGAAGGAAGGAAGGAAGGAAGGAAGGAAGGAAGGAAGGAAGGAAGGAAGGAAGGAAGGAAGGAAGAAGGAGCTGCAGACTTTTCATCCAGTTGCCTTCAAGGCTGAAGACTAAAACATACACTCCAATCCAATACAATACAACACAATAGCAGGGTTGGAAGGGACCTTGGAGGTCTTCTAGTCCAACCCCCTGCTTAGGCAGGAAACCGTGGTCCCCCCTCCCTCCTCCCTTCCCTTCCACTTCTTTTCTCTTTCCTCCCTCCCTCCCTCCCCCCCTCCCTCCCTCCTATAAAATAGCAGAGTTGGAAGGGACCTTGGAGGTCTTCTAGTACAACCCCCTGCCTAGGCAGGAAACCCTGGTCCTTCCTCCCTCCCCCTTTCCCTTCCCTTCCCTTTCACTTTCTTTCTCTTCCCTTCCTCCCATCTTCCTTCCTTCCTTCCTTCCTTCCTTCCTTCCTTCCTTCCTTCCTTCCTTCCTTCCTTCCTTCCTTCCTTCCTATAAAATAACAGAGTTGGAAGGGACCTTGGAGGTCTTCTAGTCCAACCCCCCTGCCTAGGCAGGAAACCCTGGTCCTTCCTCCCTCCCCCTTTCCCTTCCCTTCCCTTCCACTTTCTTTCTCTTCCCTTCCTCCCATCTTCCTTCCTTCCTTCCCTTCCTTCCTTCCTTCCTTCCTTCCTTCCTTCCTTCCTTCCTTCCTTCCTTCCTTCCTTCCTTCCTTCCTATAAAATAGCAGAGTTGGAAGGGAGCCTGGAGGTCTTCTAGTCCAACCCCCTGCCTAGCCAGGAAGCCCTATACCGTTTCATACAAACATATCGAGTCCCTTCTGGGAGAGAGAGCGGGTTATAAATTAAAATTATTATTATTATTATGTAGAACGCTTGCAGGAACTGGGCATGGCTGGTCTAGGGAAGAGAAGGACCAGGGGAGACATAGATGCAGGTGAACAGAGTTGGAGGGGACCTTGGAGGTCATCTAGTCCAACACCCCCCTCCCCACCTAACACATAAGAGCAGCCTTCCAATATTGGAGGGGCTGCCCCAGAGAGGAGGAAGGGGGTCAAGCTCTTCTCCAAAGCCCCCCAAAGACCAGAGAAGGAAGAATGGAGGGAAACTGACCAAGGAGAGATTCCACCTGGAAATAAGGAGGAATTTCCTGATAGGGAGAACAATCCACCCATGGAAGAGAAGCCTTCAGAAGTTGTGGGAGCTTCATCCCTGGAGGCTTTCAAGGAGAGACTGGGCCACCATTGGTCAGAAATGGTGGAGGGTCTCCTGCTTGGGCAGGGGGGTTGGACTAGATGACCTACAAGGTCCCTTCCAGCTCTGTTAATCTGAATCTATCTAAGATGATCAAAGATCTGGAGGCTCAAACGTGAAGAACGGCTGCAGGAAGTGGGCCTGGCTGGTCTAGGGAAGAGAAGGACCAGGGGAGACAAGAGAGCATCTTCCAATATTGGAGGGGCTGCCCCAGAGAGGAGGAAGGGGGTCAAGCTATTCTCCAAAGCCCCCAAGGAAGGAAGGAAGGAAGGAGAAAGCAATGAGAAATGGAAAATGACAAAAGAGACAAAAGGAAGGAAAGAGAAAAGAAGGAAGGAGATGGAGAGAAGGGGAAAATGATAGGGAAGCAGAGAAGGAAGGAAGGAAGGAAGGAAGGAAGGAAGGAAGGAAGGAAGGAAGGAAGGAAGGAAGGAAGGAAGGAAGGACAAGCCAGGCAACCACACATGTGGCCCCTCTTTAAAACCCTTGTTTCTCCACCCCTCCCCAATGAAGGGAGAACCCAGTGGCTGAGACCAGCCCCCCTCACCCCCCCCATCTTCAGAGATAGTTCCCCCTTCCTCTTCCTCCTCTTCCTCCTCCTCCCCCTCTCTCCCTCCTCCTTCCCCTCCTCCTCCTCTTCCTCCTCCCCCCCTCCTCCTCCCCCTCCTCCTTCTCCTCCTCCTCCTCTTCCTCCCCCCCCCTCCTCCTCCTCCTCCCCCCCCCCTCCTTCTCCTCCTCTTCCTCCTCCTCCCCCTCCTGCCCAAAGCCACCCATCTATTCTGGGCCTCCACCTGTGGGCCACGGAGGGCCGGCCTTGGGTTGCTGCCCCACCGTTGCCACAACACAGGTTGTGTTTGCGCGAGTGCGGCCGGAGCCAGGCGGGAGGGGCGTCCCCGAGTCCAGCCCCCCCCCCCCCAACAAAGGAGGAAACGTTGGGATTTGATGGGGAAACAAAGGGCCTCTTTTTGCAAGGTGGCAGGGAGTCCTCGAGTTGCGATTGCTGTCGAGCCCCTGGACAGATTAGACAGTTGCTCAGAGGGCTTTGTTCCGTTTTACGAGCTTTGTGGCCGTTATTGTGAAGCGAATTGTTGCAGTGCTTCAGTTAATGGCGGTTGTGAAGGGAATCTGGTTTCCCTTGATGACTTTGCTTGTCAGAAGGGGAATCACAGGACCCCCCCCTCCCGGATGCTGCGGCCGTCATAAATAGGAGTCAGTTGCCTAACGAGGGTGGGGGATGGAAGCTGTGCTGGTCCCCTTCCTCTTTCCCTCCCTCCCTTCCCTCTCCCCCTCTCCTCCCTTTCTTATCCTCCCCTGCTTTCTTCCTCTCTCCCTCCTTCCTTGCCTCCTGACTTCCTGCCTCCCCTGTCCTCCTTCTCTTTCTTCTCCTCTTCCTCCTCCTCTTCCTCCTCTCTTCTCCTCCTCTTCCTCCTCCTTCTCTCCCTCTTCCTCCTCTTCCTCTTCCTTCTCCTCTTCCTCTTCCTCCACTCCTCCTTCTCTTCCTTTTCCTCTTTCTTCTCCTCTTCCTCCTCTCCTCCTCCTCCTCTTCCTTCTCCTCCTCCTCCTCTTCCTTTTCCTCTTTCTTCTCCTCTTCCTCCTCTTCCTCCTCTTCCTTTTCCTCTTCTTCCTCTCCTCCTCCTCTCTTCCTTCTCTTTCTTCTCTTCCTCCTCTTCCTCCTCCTCTTCCTCCTCCTTTTTCTCCTCCTCCTTACATTACAAAAGAGGTGATAATACCACTTTTGTAATGCCTTGGGAAGGCCACACTTGGAATATTTGCATCCAGTTTTGATCGCCACGATATAAAAAAGACGTGGAGACTCTAGAAAGAGTGCAGAGAAGAGCAACCAAGAGGATTAGGGGACTGGAGGCTAAAACCTATGAAGAACGGTTGCAGGAACTGGGGATGTCTAGTTTGATGAAGAGAAGGACCAGGGGAGACAGGAGAGCAGCCTTCCGATATCTCAGGGGTTGCCCCAAAGAAGAGGGAGTCAAGCTATTCTTCAAGGCACCTGAGGGCAGGACAAGAAGCAATGGGTGGAAACTAATCCAGGAGAGAAGCAACCTAGAACAGAGGAGAAACTTCCTGACAGTGAAAACAATTAATTTATTACATTTATTAATCAGTGGAACTCCTTGCCTCCAGAAGTTGTGAATGCCCCAACCCTGGAAGTCTTCAAGAAGATGTTGGAGAGCCATTTGTCTGAAATGGTATAGGGCTTCCGGCCTAGGCAGGGGGTTGGACTAGATGACCTCCAAGGTCCCTTCCAACTCTGCTCTTGTATTGTAAATCTTCTTCTTCCTCCTCTCCTCCTTTCTCAGCCCTGGGCAGTCAGCAGATTCCTCTGCAGGGAAGACTATGAAAAGGGGGGCAACTCCCCTGACCCCCACCCCCTTCCCTGGCTCTTCAAGGCAAGGCCTCCTTCTCAATATTTCTCTTTTCTCCAGGGGGGGGGGGGGAAGCTAGCAAAAGGGGGCCTGTCATTACCAGCCACAGATTTGGGGCAGGGGCCTTTCCCCCCCCCCACACAAAGTTTTTCTTTTTCTTTTTTGATATATATATATATATATAAACTTCTTTTATAAGCCAATAGTCCTAGTTTCCCTCCTCCCCTTTACATCTTCTATTACGCATATTATGTTTGACATCCTATTTCCATTTTACATTTCCTCTTATTTTTATTCCTTCTTCTCCCGCTTAATTTTCATTTCTTTTTTGTTCATATATCAACAGCCTCCTTATTTGCCTCTCCAAATTTAATCAAACTTAACATACCATTTCCCTCTGCTACTCTCAAGAACACATTAATTTCACGTAGCAAATGTTTCATTTCATTACTTACCCACCATAATTTTAATCTCTATCCCACACATTGTATGGAGGGTGTAACGTTGGCTCTATTTACGACGCTTCCTTCTGTTCTCGTAAATCCTTTCCTTCCTTCCTTCCTTCCTTCCTTCCTTCCTTCCTTCCTTCCTTCCTTCCTTCCTTCCTCTTCCTTCCTCTTCCTTCCTTCCTCTTTCTTTCTTCCTTCCTTCCTTCCCCTTCCTTCTTTCTTTCTTCCTTCCTTCCTTCCTCTTTCTTTCTTCCTTTCTTTCTTTCTTCCTTCCTTCCTTCCTTCCTTCCTCTTCCTTCCTTCCCCTTCTTTCTTTCTTTCTTTCTTTCTTTCTTTCTTTCTTTCCTTCCTTCCTTCCTTCTTTCTTTCTTTCTTTCTTTCTTCCTTCCTTCCTTCCCCTTCCTTCTTTCTTTCTTCCTTCCTTCCTTCCTCTTTCTTTCTTTCTTTCTTTCTTTCTTTCTTTCTTTCTTCCTTCCTTCCTTCCTTCCTTTCTTTCTTTCTTTCTTTCTTTCTTTCTTTCTTTCTTTCTTTCTTTCTTTCTTTCTTCCTTTCAACCATTTTCTCTCAATCTCTCAGGAACTTCGTTTCTCTTCTCTCCACCTTGACCTGTTTCTTTCTTTTCTTTATCTTGATCTTAACATTCCTGTATTTTTTCTTTCCAATCTTTTTCCTCTTATTTTTTTTAAATAAAAGGTTTTTTAAAAAAAAATTGTTCTCTATATACAATTATAGGCCTACCTTCGCATAGGTATTATTCTTTTTTACATTCGTCGTTCTTATACGTTTGCTATTCCCTTTTTAGAATGATAATATTGTCTGTCTATTTTGACACCCCCTTCTTCCCCCTTTCTTTTCTCCCTCCCTCCCTTCTCTACTTCCTTCCTTCTTTCCTTTCCTTCTCCCCTCCTCCTCTTCCCCTTCTTACCCTCTCTCCTTCTCCATTCCATCTTCCTCTCTATCTTCCTTCCCTCCTCTTCCTTTCTCTCCCTCCCTCCCTCCCTTCTCTACTTCCTTCCTTCTTCCTTTCCCTTCTTCCTTACCTCTCCCCTCCTCCTCTTCCTACCCTCTCTCCTCTCCTCTCCCTTCCATCTTCCTATCTTCCTTCCTCCTCTTCCTCTCCTCTCTTCCTTTCTCTCTCCCTCCCTCCCTTCTCTACTTCCTTCCTTCCTTCCTCCCCTCCTTCCCCTTCCTTCTTCCCTTTCCCCTCCTCCTCTCTTTCTCTTCCCCTTCCTACCCTCTCTCCTTTTCTCCTTCCGCTTCCTTCTTCCTCTCCTCCTCTCTATCTTCCTTCCTTCCTCTTCCTCTCCTCTCTTCCTTTCTCTCTCCCTCCCTCCCTTCTCTACTTCCTTCCTCCCTCCTCTCCTTCCCCTTCCTTCTTCCCTTTCCCCTCCTCCTCTCTTCCTCTTCCCCTTCCTACCCTCTCTCCTTTTCTCCTTCCGCTTCCTTCTTCCTCTCCTCTATCTTCCTTCCTTCCTCTTCCTCTCCTCTCCTCTGGGGGGGCTTTGATTTCTTCCAGAAGCCTCTGTTCCCCCCACCACCCATTTAAAAAAAAGCCCCCCCCCCAAGAGTCCTGGGAAGTGGGAGGGGCTGCTCCGGCCTTTGGGGGGATTTAAGAGGCTTTGTGGTTTTCCAGCCACTAATCCCCACACTCCGATTACACAGAGTGACTCACAACTGCTGGGCAACACAACACGACAACAACACAACAACTCTCTTGGAGTCCTGGAGCCTTTTGAGGGGGGGCTCTGGGTGGAGAAAGAGTCCAGGATTCACCCCCACCCCACCCCCAAATTATTTCCTGCGTCGTACAGGTAGTCCTCGAGTTACGGCGCTTCATTTAGCGACCGTTCAAAGTCACAACGGCACTGAAATAGGTGACGTAGGGCCGTTTTCCCCCCTTACGACCGTCGCAACGTTCTCCGCAGGCCCGTGGTCGAACCTCCGACGCTTGGCTACTGACTCGCATTTATGACGGTCGCAGTGTCCTGGGGATGGGGGGGGGGGTTACTTCATCTCCGTTTTGCGACCATCTGACAAACCGGGTCCGTGGGGAAGCCAGATTCGCTTAACGACCGGGTTGCTAAGTGATCGACGGCAGCGATTCACTGAGCGGAGGTGCCAAGAAGGGTCGCAAAACGGGGGGGGGGGGGCAGAGGCTCCCCTCGCAAACGTCTCGCTTAGGGATGGAAGTTGGCGGGCTCCGTTTTGGTCGTAAAGTCGAGGACTGCAAGGCGGAACGGGCCTGTCTTGCGGGCTGATTCTGCCCACTGCCCGGGGTTCGAATCTCGCCGGGCTCAAGGTTGACGCGTCGTCCTGTCCTTCCGCGGTCGCTAAAATGAGGACCCCCCAAGAGGGGCCTGGGCAGGGGGGGATAGAAGTCGAAGCCTTTCGGGCGATTGTTAATAACGGTGGCGGGAAAGGTTGTAAAAGGGGACACTTAACGGCGGTCTCGCTTAGCGACGGAAATGTTGGGCTTGCGTTTGTGGTCGTAAAGCCGAGGACTCCCTGTAGCATCGAAAGAGCCCCGGGGACTTGGGTGTGAAGGGCGTAGAGATGCCCCCACCCCTCCGTCTGCCACATTTTTGCTTGGCTGGAGGGCCCTCCGTGGCAACTCCACGTGGCAACCCAGTAGGATCTTGGTTACCGCAGAGGCTGGCGGCCACGTGGGACATCCCCCCCCCTTGAAGTTTGGGAGGGGGTCTTGAGGGAGGGGGGGTCTCTGCCTGGACAGGGTGACTTTGGCCCAGCCTGGAGTAGCAGCTGCCCTTTCCCTCCTCCTCCCCCTCCTCCTCGGAGTAGTTGTATCTTCTGTCTGGGAGTAATCCCTGCTTCCTGTCCCTTTCGCCATCTCCAGCCTTAGGCTGCCTCCGGGCGGCGTCACACGTGGGGCCTCTCGAGCGCAGCCACGGCCAGAAGGGCAGCCGGCCAAAGTCCAGTGGTCAGTCAGAGGAGGGCGAGGCACAAAGCGGTTGGCTCCTTCCAACCATCCATCCTTCCTTCCTTCTCCTTTCCTCCTTGTCTTTCTTCCTTCTTTCTTTCTCCTTTCCTTCCTTTCCTTCCTTCCTTTTCCTTTCCTTTCCTTTCCTCTCCTTTCCTTCCTTCCTCTGTTTGTTCTTTTGTTCCTTCGCTTCCCTTCCCTCCTTTTCCTTCTTTCCTTCCCTCTCCTTTCCTTCTTTCCTTCCTTCCTTCATTTTCCTTCTTTCCTTCCCTCTCCTTTCCTTCCTTCCTTCCTTTTCCTTCTTTCCTTCTCCTTTCCTTCCTTCCTCTGTTCTTTTGTTCCTTCTTTCCTCTCCTTTCCTTCCTTCCTTCCTTCCTCTGTTCCTTCCTTCCTTCCTTCTTTTTTCTTTCTCTGTCCTTCCTTCTTTCTCTCTGTTTTCCTGGCTTTCTTTCATCGTTTCTTTCCTTTCTTTCCCCATTTTTAAAATTACTTTTATAAATAACTGAAGGTAGCAAACACGCACAGCCCTCCCCACTGGCTTCCATGGCTATGGGGGGACACTAGAACTCCCAGGCACCTGACGATTGGCCCAAAGTCACCCCGCTGGCTTCCATGCCTAAACTGGGACTAGAACTCACGTCTCCCAGCGATTTGGCCCAAAGACACCCCACTGGCTTTCACGGCTAAGGGGGGACGGGGACACTAGAACTCCTAGGCACCCGGTTTCCAGCCTGGGATCTCCACCCACAAGACCCTAAGCCAGGGGTCTGCAAAGTCGGCTCTTTTAAGACTGGTGGACTTCAACTCCCAGAGTTCCCCAGACAGCTATGCTGGCTGCGGAATTCTGGGAGTTGAAGTCCCCCAGTCTTAAAAGAGGCAACTTTGCAAGATCCCTGGCTGGCTGGGGAACTCTGGGAGTTGAAGTCCACCAGTCTTCAAAGCTTTGCAAGACCCCTGCTGGCTGGGGAATTCTGGGAGTTGAAGTCCCCCAGTCTTAAAAGAGCCGACTTTGCAGACCTCTGCCCTAAGCGGCCGTCTCTTTGCTGAACGGTCTCCAAAGCTCCCCACGTTTGGGGGTACATTTTCTCCCCCCCCCCAACTTTCAGCCAAGATCCCAACCCCCCTTTTTTTACCCTCCAACCCCCCCCACCTCTTCTGCGCCCTGTTTGCACAACCCACTGGGTTGTGTTACCGTTGCCACTTGTGATTGTGAGGCACCCGGAAGGAGGGAAAAGCTAAGAAGCGCCCCCCCCCCCCATTTCCCCCTGCCCCCATCCCTCCCCTCCCACCTCCCATCCCCTGCTTCGGCTTAGGTTTCACCCTTGGCTTGGCCCGGGGCCCGGAAGGGGAGGGCCACTAATGGTGGGGGTGGCATTTTGCTGCAGGTGTGCCAGCCGCAGCTAGTCCTCAACTTACGACCGCTCCCTTAGCGACCGTACGAAGTTAGAACGGCGGCGGGGGGAAAAAAGGGGACGTGGGACCATTGTTCGCCCTTAACGACCATTGTTGCATTCCTCAAGGTTACGTGATGCAAATTTCAGATACCTGGCCACTGACTCGTATTTACGACAGGGTTGTTGCAGCGTTCCCGAGGTCCCGTGATCCGCTTTTTGTGATCTTAAAGTCAACGGGGAAAGCAGATTCATTTACACAACCAGGTTACGAATGTAACAGCTGCAGGGCTTCGTTTAACAACGGTGGCTAGAATGGTTGTATAATGGGGGTGGAATTCACTTCGATGTCTTGCTTAGCAAAATTGCGCTCAGTTGTGGTCATAATTGGAGGACTATCTGTAAATCAGATGTCTGGGGATGGGGTGGGGGGGTGTCGATTTCATCAACCCCCCCAGAACAGCTTGCCTCCAGAAGTTGTGAATGCCCCAACACTGCAAGTCTTTAAGAAGATGTTGGAGAGCCATTTGTCTGAAACAGTATAGGGCTTCCTGCCTAGGCAGGGGGTTGGACTAGAGGACCTCCAAGGTCCCTTCCAACTCTGCTCTTGTATTGTATTAAACAAGAGGGAGAGAAAAGGAGATGAAGGAAGGAAGGACAACAGAGCTAGAAGAGACCTTGGAGGTCTTCTAGTCCAGCCCCCTGCTCAAGCAGGAGAACCTATACTACTTCAGACAAGTGGCTGCCCAGTCTATTCTTAAAAACTTCCAGTGGAAAGAAAGGGAGGAAGGAAGGAAGGAAGGAAGGAAGGAAGGAAGGAAGGATAACAGAGCTGGAAGGAACCTTGGAGGTCTTCTAGTCCAGCCCCCTGCTCAAGCAGGAGAACCTATACTACTTCAGACAAGTGGCTGCCCAGTCTATTCTTAAAAACGTCCAGTGGAAAGGAAGGAAGGAAGGAAGGAAGGAAGGAAGGAAGGAAGGAAGGAAGGAAGGAAGGAAGGAAGGAAGGAAGGAAGGATAACAGAGCTGGAAGGGACCTTGGAGGTCTTCTAGTCCAGCCCCCTGCTCAAGCAGGAGACCCTGTTCCATTGGAGACAAGGGGCTGCCCAGTCTAGTCTTAAAAACTTCCAGTGGAAAGAAAGGGAGGAAGGAAGTGTTGGAAGTAAAGAGTTCAGGGTTCGTTCCCAGCCGGGAATCACCACCGACGCTAAAAGGGAATTTCATGAGGACAGCTGCCTGGAAGTTATGAGCTTTATTAAAGGAAAGGAAAGACGGGAAGGACGAGACACAGCTCTGTCATTCCCAGGTCTGCAGGACACCATACATGAATTGGCTTCCCACCTTTATACAGTTTTCCTCCTTTGAGGCCTTTGTGTACATTTCTGATTAACAAAGATTTATTTATTTGGGATAATTGCTGTGATGTTGATTTGTTCGGTTGGTGTCTGGTCCTTGGGGTTAATCCTGTCAGAGAAGGCAAGGAAGGGGGTTTCCTGTGAGTAGGTGTCAGCTTTAGGTCAATGGTTGTGATGTTTGTCTTGCCTTAGATTAGATTCCATGTCTAGTGGCTATCGCCAGACTCAGGGTTCTCCTGTGCTTTGGTTATTCTTAATCCTTTATACTAAGTTTCCTTTGGTGATTACACTCAATCCATTTTGGTTACGTGTATGGTTTTCTCCGGGCTATGGCTCTAGCCCATATGTATTTATTAATTTCTAAAATGAGTTTCCCAGTACCTTCCTACAGAAGGAAGGAAGGAAGGAAGGAAGGAAGGAAGGAAGGAAGGAAGGAAGGAAGGAAGGAAGGAAGGATAACAAAGCTGGAAGGGACCTTGGAGGTCTTCTAGTCCAGCCCCCTGCTCAAGCAGGAGACCCTCTACCATTTCAGACAAGCGACTGCCTAGTTTCTTTAAAAGCCTCCCGTATTGGAGCACCCACCACCTAGAATATAACACAATAGCAGAGTTGGAAGGGACCTTGGAGGTCTTATAGTCCAGCCCCCTGCTCAAGCAGGAGACCCTAAAACTATATCAGACAAATGGCTAACCAACATCCTCTTAAAGACTTGCAGTGTTGGGGCATTCACAACTTCTGGAGGCAAGGAGTTCCACTGATTCATTGTTCTGACTGTCAGGAAATTTCTCCTCAGTTCTAGGTTGCTTCTCTCTCCTGGATGAGCCTCCGCCCCCCCCAAAAATGGGGAGTGGCCCTTGCTTCTTGCATAATCTCCCATATTAACACACTACACCCGGGGGCCTGTTCCAGCCCCATTCATAACCCCCCCTCTTCCCCCCCCCCAAGGCAACGACAAGCTTTGATGATGGAAAACCGTTGTTGGGGGGGGGGGAGAAATAATGGTTGAGCTCTTTAAAAAAAACACACACACCCCAAACTGGCTTGGAAAATCAGCTTTCCTTCCCTGCCTCCGGTGGGGGCCGAAGGCTTTTGACGTCACCGTTCTCTTTGTTGTGATTTCTTTTGTGAGTTGTCGAGAGGTTTCCTCCTGCGGCCAACACCCAGGTGTGCCCAGGTTACAAGCGAAAAGGCCTGGCCCGCCTCCTCTTTCGCCCACGCTGAGAACAGGATTTAATGGAGCCGGAAGGGGCCTTGGAGGTCTTCTAGTCCAGCCCCCTTTGCTCAAGCAGGAGACTCAAGACCATTCCAGGCAAATGTTTCTTGAATCTCTTCTTAATAACCTGCAGAGATGGAGAAGGAAGGAAGGAAGGAAGGAAGGAAGGAAGGAAGGAAGGAAGGAAGGAAGGAAGGAAGGAAGGAAGGAAGGATAGCAGAATAACAGACATGGAGGGGCCCTTGGAGGTCTTCTAGTCCACTCCCCTCGCTGGAGCAGGAGACCCAAGACCCTTCCAGACAAATGTTTCTTGAATCTCTTCTTAATCACTTACAGTGATGGAGAAGGAAGGAAGGAAGGAAGAAGGGAGGAAGGAAGGATAGCACAATAACAGAGTTGGACGGGACCTTGGAGGTCTTCTAGTCCAACCCCCAACCAAGCAGAAGACCTTATAGACCCTTCCAGACAAATGTTTCTTGAATCTCTTCTTAATCACTTCCAGTGATGGAGAAGGAAGGAAGGAAGGAAGAAGGGAGGAAGGAAGGATAGCACAATAACAGAGTTGGACGGGACCTTGGAGGTCTTCTAGTCCAACCCCCAACCAAGCAGAAGACCTTATAGACCCTTCCAGACAAATGTTTCTTGAATCTCTTCTTAATAACCTCCAGAGATGGAAAAGGGAAGGAAGGAAGGAAGGAAGGAAGGAAGGAAGGAAGCATAGCAGAATAACAGAGTTGGAAGGGGCCTTGGAGGTCTGCTTAGGCAGGAAATTCCGTGCACAACAAGCCCAGGTCTTTGAGCCCCCGAACGTAACAAAAGACCCCTGAAACGCAAGCCTGCATGATTCCCAATCCCCCACCCCAGAAATATAACTGATCCTTGACTTACAACAGCTCGTTTAGCGGCCGTTCAAAGTTACAGCAGCTCTGGAAAAGGGAAAATGCGAGAATGGCCGTTTCTCACGTTTAATGACCCCTTGCAGTGTAAATCAGGGGTCCCCAACCTTTGCAACTTTAAGTCTGAAGGACTTCAGCTCCCAGAATTCTCCAGCCAACTTTGCTGAAGTCCTTCAGACTTAAAGTTGCAAAGGTTGGGGACCCCTGGTGTAAATGATCAAAATTCAGGCTCTTGACGACTGACCCCTGTTTATGACGGTCACAGGGTACCCAGGATCCCCTCCTGACAAGCCAAGTCAGTGGGGAAGCCAGATTCACTTAACAACCGTGCGACTGACGTCATAACTGCAGCGCCTCGCTTAATAACCGCGCAAGGAAAGGTCGTAAAACGCGGGAAAACTCTCGTAATAATAATAATAATAATAATAATAATAATAATTTTAATTTTATATCCCGCTCTCTCTCCCCAAAGGGACTCGTAACGAAGGCTTCGCTTAGTGGCAGGAACCTTGGGCTCAGTGGCGGTCGTAAAGCCGAGGACAGAGTTGTCTTCAGCAGGGAAAGAAACTGTAGCTCCCCTCCCCAGCGGGTGTCCCCCTTTATTTTTGGGGTGCAGGATTTTGTGGGGGTCTCCTTTATTTTGGCCCCCCGGGGGGCTTTTGCTCTGCAAAAGTTTGAGGAGGCTGCAAAATTCAGTGTGAAAAAAATAATCATAACTCCTTTTTTTTCACTGCGGTTGTAATTTTTTCAACAGTCACTAAATGGGTTGTTGTAAGTCGAGCTGTAACTCTTATTCCTGGGGAATTCTGGGAGTTGAATTCCAGCTTCTTCCAGTGAGCAAGAAAATGCTATAGGCCAGGGGTCTGCAAAGTCGGCTCTTTTAAGACTGGTGGACTTCAACTCCCAGAATTCCTCAGCCGGCTTTGCTTTAAGTACTGGTGGACTTCAACTCCCAGAATTCCTCTTTGCATGGACTTCAACATTGCTGGCTGGAGAATTCTGGGAGTTGAAGTCCGTCAGGGTTAAAGTTCCCAAGGTTGGAGACCCCCTGCTCTTAGGCATTGCCTTCCAGGTTACTCCTTTGACTTCCTTTAGCGACCGTTCCCAATTCCAAGCGGCACTGGGGGGAAAAATAATAACGTGTCACACTTAATAACTGTCGCGCCATCCCCGTGGCCATCTCGACGAATTGCAAAAAAAAACAAAACGTTGAGCTTCGGTGGCAAGTCGTAAGTCGGGGACCTCCTCCCTAGAAGTTCCATTGCTTTGGGGCCGATTATTCACCCAGATTTCTTACCGAAGTGGGGGAGGGGGGAGCCGTTCCTGCAATGCCCCTCCCCCCCACCGCCTTTTGGGTCATCTGCCTCTGTTTACGTCAAGCCACCCCACTTCTCTCCCTCCCCCCCATGTGTGGGGCTGGGCTTCCCTTCCCAGAAAGCCCCACTTCCCCCTCTTGGCTCTCCTGCCCAGCACTGACGCAGCCTCTCCTTCTCACTTCCCCTTCGGCAACCTTTACTCCCTGTCCTGTCCTGCCCTCCTCACCCCCCCCCAAACCGGCTTTCTCTTTGATGTCTGTTGTTTACACAATCGTGGGAGCCACAATTCGGATGTGTGTGTGTGTGTGTGTGTGTGTGTGTGTGTGTGTGTGATGGTGCAGAACGAAATAAGCGTACTTTCCTGACGTTTGCTAAGAGACACAAACACAACGTCCCGTTCTCGGCTATCCGAAGCTTCCCGAGAGCCTGAAGCCAACTCCTGGTCCCAACAAAAAAAAACCCCTTTTATTCATTGACTGTGAATTCTGCTCCTTCCCATCCAGCAAAGTCTTTCCAGGGAGGATTTACGGTCACAGACCTTCTCTGAGATCTGCAGAACTTGGCCAGGAGCCTCGGAGAGTCACAAACCAATGAAGGGAACTCATGGCCTCCTGCAAACTCCCCTCCCCTGTCGCTCCTCTTTCATTTCCTCTGGGAGGGGCCATTCATCCTCCATCTGTGCCCTTACTCCCAAGTCAACCCCTGTTCTTTAGCTGTTCCCTTCCTCTGGAAGCTGTGGGAGTTGAAGTCCACCAGTCTTAAAGCAAAGCCGGCTGAGGGATTCTAGGAATTGAAGTCCACAAGTACTTAAAGCAAAGCCGGCCGAGGGATTCTGGGAGTTGAAATCCACAAGTACTTAAAGCAAAGCCGGCCGAGGGATTCTGGGAGTTGAAGTCCACAAGTACTTAAAGCAAAGCTGGCCGAGGGATTCTGGGAGTTGAAGTCCACAAGTACTTAAAGCAAAGCCGGCCGAGGGATTCTGGGAGTTGAAGTCCACAAGTACTTAAAGCAAAGCCGGCCGAGGGATTCTGGGAGTTGAAGTCCACAAGTACTTAAAGCAAAGCCGGCCGAGGGATTCTGGGAGTTGAAGTCCACAAGTACTTAAAGCAAAGCCGGCCGAGGGATTCTGGGAGTTGAAGTCCACAAGTACTTAAAGCAAAGCCGGCCGAGGGATTCTGGGAGTTGAAGTCCACAAGTACTTAAAGCAAAGCCGGCCGAGGGATTCTGGGAGTTGAAGTCCACAAGTACTTAAAGCAAAGCCGGCCGAGGGATTCTGGGAGTTGAAGTCCACAAGTACTTAAAGCAAAGCCGGCCGAGGGATTCTGGGAGTTGAAGTCCACAAGTACTTAAAGCAAAGCTGGCCGAGGGATTCTGGGAGTTGAAGTCCACAAGTACTTAAAGCAAAGCTGGCTGAGGGATTCTGGGAGTTGAAGTCCATGAGTCGCAAAGTGGCCATCCTGTTGCAGACCCCAGTTGTAGAGTTCTCTGCAATTTTGCATTGCCAGCTTCTCTCCGTTCAGGAGAGCCAAAACATCACAATGTATGAGAGCAGCTTCTGTTGGTGTTGGTAATTTTTTGAAGCCTGCTCCCATGTTTACACTCAGCCTTATCTGTGGAGGAAAGGAATAGAAGTGCTGGGATTTGCATAGAGGTATGACTCCTTCACCTAAAAGCGAGGTCTCCTTCTTCCTCTTCCTTCTTCCCAAACTCTGTTTGTGCAACTCTGTAATCAGCAAAGTGGAGACTCTGGAAAGAGTGCAGAGAAGAGCAAGAAAGAGGATGAGGGGACTGGAGGCTAAAACATAGGAGGAACGGTTGCAGGAACTGGGTATGTCTAGTTTGATGAAGAGAAGGACCAGGGGAGACATGATAGCAGTCTTCCGATATCTCAGAGGGTGCCCCAAAGAAGAGGGAGTCAAGCTATTCTCCAAAGCACTTGAGGGCAGGACAAGAAGCAATGGGTGGAAACTAATCAAGGAGGGAAGCAACTTAGAACTGAGGAGACATTTCCAGACAGTGAGAACAATTAAGCAGTTGGAACTCCTTGCCTCCAGAAGTTGTGAATGCTCCAACCCTGGAAATCTTTAAGAGGATGTTGGATAGCCATTTGTCTGAAAGGGTATAGGGCTTCCTACCTAGGCAGGGAGTTGGACTAGATGACCTCCAAGGTCCCTTCCAACTCTGCTATTGCATTGTATTGTATTGTATTGTAATCTAGGAGAGAAGCAACCTGGAATTGCAAGTTCCAAACAGTGAGGACAATTGACCAGTGGAACTGCTTGCCACCACAAGTTGGGAGGCCCCATCACTGAAGGCTTTCGAGAAGAGACCGGACCGCCATTTGTCTCCGGTGGTACGAAGTCTCCTGCTTGAGCAGGGGGTTGGACTAGAAGGCCTCCAAGGTCCCTCCCAACTCTTATCATCCTATCTTCTCTTCTTGTGACAGTCCATTTCCAGTTTCCCCCTCTGGGTGTGCCTGGGGCGAGGTTTAAATCAACCTGGCTGTTTTTCTGGCTTGTTTGGCTTTGAATTCGATTCCGTCTCCCGGGCTGTTCTCCTGCCTCCTTCTACACCGATGGGTCTGTTTTTCTACATTCTTCAGAGACATCCTGGATTGCCTAGGTCAGGGGTCTGCATAGTTGGCTCTTTTAAGACTGGTGGACTTCAACTCCCAGAATTCCCCAGCCAGCAAAGCTAGAATAGAACAGAATAGGATTCTGTTCTATTCTATTTCTATTCCTATCCATTATTCTATTCTATTCCTTATTCTATTCTACTCTACTCCATTTCTATTCTATTCTATTCCTATTCCTATTCATTATTCTATTCTATTCCTTATTCTATTCTACTCGACTCTACCTACTCCATTCCTATTCTATTCTATCCTATTCCTATTCCTATCCCTATCCTATCCCATACTATCCATTATTCTATTCTATTCTACTCTACTCCATTCCTATTCTATTCTATTCCTATCCTATCCATTATTCTATTCTATTCCTTATTCTATTCTACTCTACTCTATTCCTATTCTATTCTATCCTATTCCTATCCTATCCTATCCATTATTTTATTCTATTTCTATTTCTTATTCTATTCTATTCTATTCTACTCCGTTCCTATTCTATTCCTATTCCTATCTAGTCTAGTCTATGCTCTATTCAATAGAGCATAGACTAGACTAGAATTCTTTATTGGCCAAGTGTGTTTCGACACACAAGGAACGTGTCATTGGTGCCTATGCCCTCCGTGTACCTAAAGAAAAAACTAAAATATATTCATGGAGAATCACAGGATGCAACACTTACTAATAGTCATAGGATACGGATAAGCAATCCAATCACACTGGGAAACAAATAGAACAACATAAGTCATAAAGACACATGCAACGAGGTTATAGTCATAAGTGGCAGGAGAGAGATACTAGTAAGGATGAGAAGTATCATAGCATTACAGTGAATAATTTGACAGTGTCGTGGGAATTATTTGTTTAGCAGAGTGATGGCGTTTGTGGGGGAAAAACCTGTCCTTCTGCCTAGTTGTCTTGGTGTGCAGTGCCCTGTAGGGTCGTTTTGAGGGTAGGAGTGGAAAGAATTTATGTCCTAGGATGCGAGGGGTGTGTAGATATTTTCCCAGCCCTCTTTTTGACTAATGCAGGGTACAATAATACAATAGCAGAGTTGGAAGGGACCTTGGAGGTCTTCTAGTCCAACCCCCTGCGTGGGCAGGAACCTTATACCATTTCAGACAAATGGCTATCTAACATCTTCTTAAAGACTTGCAGTGTTGGGGCATTCACAACTTCTGGAGGCAAGGAGTTCCAGAGGTTAATTGTTCTCACTGTCAGGAAATTTCTCCTTAGTTCTAAGTTGCTTCTCTCCTTGATTAGTTTCCACCCATTGCTTCTTGTCCTGCCCCCAGGTGCCTTGGAGAATAGTTTGACTCCCTCTTCTTTGTGGCACCCTCTGAGATATCGGAACACTGCTATCATGTCTCCCCTGGTCCTTCTCTTCATCAAACTAGACATACCCAGCTCCTGCAACCGTTCTTCATATGTTTTAGCCTCCAGTCCCCTAATCCTCTTGGTTGCTCTTCTCTGCACTCTTTCCAGAGTCTCCACGTCTTTTCTACATCGTGGCGACCAAAACTGTATGCAGTATTCCAAGTGTGGCCTTCCCAAGGCCCCATACAGTGGCATTAACACTTCACGTGATCTAGATTCTATCCCTCTGTTTATGCAGCCTAGAACTGTGTTGGCTTTTTTGGCAGCTGCTGCCCACGGCTGGCTCATATTTAAATGATTGTGCACTAGGATTCCAAGATCCCTCTCACAGTTGCTACTATTGAGCAAGGTACCACCTATACTGTACCTGTGCATTTTGTTTTTCTTGCCTATATGTAGGACCTTACTTTTTTCACAATTGAATTTCATTTTATTAGATAGTGCCCAATGTTCAAGTTTGTCAAGATCCTTCTGTTTCCTTAAGCCTATCTTCTGGAGTGTTGGCTATTCCTGCCATCTTGGTGTCGTCTGCAAATTTGATGAGTTCCCCATTTATCCCCTCATCCAAATCATGGATGAAGATGTTGAAGAGTCCTGGGCCTAAAACAGAGCCTTGGGGGACTCCACTTCATACTTCCCTCCATGGAGATGCAGTTCCATTGAGGACGACACGTTGAGTGCGGTTGGTCAGCCAGTTGCGAATCCATTTGCTGGTGCTGCTGTCTAACCCACATTTTTCTACTTTATCTAGTAGTAGGTTATGGTCTACTTTATCAAATGCCTTACTGAAGTCCAAGTAAATTATATCGACAGGTACATACATACACAAGTGCAGTGTATATATAAGAGACTTCAGCTCCCAGAATTCCCCAGCCAGGATTACGACTCCTTTTTAACAGCCGCCCTCGTTTAACGGTGGAAATTCTGGGAAATTCCCACGTCGCGGTCGTAAGCCAAGGACCGCCTGGGCTTGAAAAGCAGAGTCTTTCCCTCGGTCACAAGTTGGAGGATATGTTTGATTCTGGGCTGCCGCCCGCCCGGAGCTTTGCATAAGCGTTTCCAAATTCCCCTCCGGAGGGTTTTATGATGTGGAAAGTCAACAGTCAGTCGTGTTTGCAATTTCCAAACACCGAAAATCCCCCTCCTCCCCCCAGGTCATAAAAGGTGGACGGTTGTCTTTGAATTAAGTGATTGATTATGGCGTTTTTATGGCTTTTATCTGCGGATTAAAAAGAAGCCGTTGGGCTGAAATTGGATTTTGCAGAGATAAAAAGCACAGGTCCAAAGTTAAGTCCCAACTTCCTTCCTTACAATTTTGGTCCCATCCACTCCTTTTTAGAAATTTTTTTTTATTATAAACTAGTAACAGAAAAAAACCCCAGAAATAGGCCATTGACAAGACAAAACTACATAGATATAACTGGGAGTGACTCACCCCCTATATGTATACAGTTCCAGGTATAACATCTTATATCATCTTACTACATTTCCAGTTATTCTGGCTATTTCTGTTTATCTATATCTTACATTTATTAATTCTTTATAGTTGTTACTGCTGCATATATTTATTTTATTGACTATTTACACATATACATTGTATATTTTTCCCCTATCGCTCATCCCGTAATCTTTTTATTTATTTTATTTATTAATTTGTTCGTACTTTTATACCGCCCTCCCTCCCAAATGGGACTCAGGACGGTGCCTCTATCCATTCGTACCATTTTTCCCAACTTTTGATAAAATATTGCTTCCTGTCTGTCTTTAAGGATATATTCTATAAATCTAAATAAATTAAATTAAATTAAATTAAATATGTTAGTCTGTCGCATTCAGCACACCAGAATATTTTGTGGATAGTTAGTTGGTCTGGTCCCATCCACTCCTAAAGCTTTCAAATTGTCCTTTTTTATCAGTTCGATCTTATAATCTACAAAGTCAAACAATCGTAAAAAATAAGGAAGGGAAAAGTATAGAAAAGAAGGGGAGAGAAGAAATAAAAAGCATTGACTTCCCAGTCTGTTTTTTTTGGTGCAGTAGCATAAGGTAAATAGCAATGAAACCACAACTTTTGACTTTTCCATAATAGTATGAACTAGCCATTTCCCCTATCAAGAAATCTAAAAAAAACCAAACCAAAATCAAAGTTTCATATTTTGTTTCCCCACCTGGAAGTGCAAAGTCCAGATGTGGTTTCCAAGTAGCAATAAAAGTAATTGTAGTGTAGGTCTAAGTTTTGTGTGACTGTATTTTATATGTATTTTATATGTTTGTAAATGAAATTTATTTTTAAATTAAAAAAAAAACAATTGTATTTGGAAAAAGTGCAGAAAAGAGCAACCAAGATGATTAGGGAACTGGAGACTAAAACATATGAAGAACGGTTGCAGGAGCTGGGTATGTCTAGTTTGATGAAGAGAAGGACCAGGGGAGACATGATAGCAGTGTTCTGATATCTCAGAGGGTGCCACAAAGAAGAGGGAGTCAAACTATTCTCCAAGGCACCTGAGGGCAGGACAAGAAGCAATGGGTGGAAACTAATCAAGGAGAGAAGCAACTTAGAACTAAGGAGAAATTTCCTGACAGTGAGAACAATTAACCTCTGGAACAGCTTGCCTCCAGAAGTTGTGAATGCCCCAACCCTGGAAGTCTTTAAGAAGATGTTGGATAGCCATTTGTCTGAAATGGTATAAGGTTCCTGCCCACGCAGGGGGTTGGACTAGAAGACCTACAAGGTCCCTTCCAACTCTGCTATTGTATTGTATTGTATTGTATTTATTATTATTTTTTTTTGCTTTGATCAAAGGGGTCCATTTAGCCCTCTGCAAACTCCCATCAACTTTTGCAACCATTGTGAGGTTTGAAATATCTTTATGCATCAAGTACAGGAGAGGCCAAAAGTGTAGGAGGCCTTTTGGGAAATGTGTATTTTTTGAGATTCGATGACTAAGAAAGCCCCTTTTTTGGGGGGTAGTAGTAGTAGTACCGTAAAACGATATATCAATGGAAAGATAATTGAATCAAGAATGCAACGCAACACAGTTTGTTCAATGATCTGTATTCTGTGAAAAGTTACAGCCAAACGTAGCCAGCGATAAAATCAGTGGTGGGTTTCTGCAGGCTCGCACCTACTCGCGAGAGCCGGTTGGTGAAATTTAGAGAACCGGTGAGAGGGGGTTCCACTGGCGTACCTGGAAGTAAATCTGGCCCACCGCTGCCAGTGACCCAACGGGAAGGAAAGGAAAGAAAAGGAAGGAAGGAAGGAAGGAAGAGAGAGAGAGAGAGAGAGAGAGAGAGAGAGAGAGAGAGAGAGAGAGAGAGAGAGAAAGAAAGAAAGAAAGAAAGAAAGAAAGAAAGAAAGAAAGAAAGAAAAAGAATTTATCATCATAATTGAGTTCAACATTTTGGTTGCTAAGCAAGAGCGTTGTTAAATGAGTTTCACCTCATTTTAAAAGGTGGCCACTCCCACCCTGTCACATGACTGCCAAGCCACGCCCACAAAATAGGCCACACCTACAGAGTAGGTTCTAAAAAAAATTGAAACCCACCACTGGATAAAATCCAGTTAATAGAAGCCGCCATTCAATCTTGGTTTCATGTTATAACAGCTGCAGAACTCAAAAACTTGTAAGGCCATAATTCATGTTAAAAGTTACCCAACTAAGTATTAACTGACCCGGGGATAATTTCTGTGTATCTTGGTTTTTTCTACATTTTTCACTTTTCTTCTTTATAACCGCTATTC
This sequence comes from Rhabdophis nuchalis, assembly GCA_039707465.1. NCBI lineage: Eukaryota > Metazoa > Chordata > Lepidosauria > Squamata > Natricidae > Rhabdophis > Rhabdophis nuchalis. Next base: position 407,364,262 of record CM077643.1, read on the forward strand.
TAATTGCAAATCCATCATAAAACCTATTGTGTTACGTTCTCTTTTTTTTCAATGGTTTTTTTTTTTTTTGCATAAAAACAAATAAAACATGCATCCAGTTTCAATTTTGTGTAGCATGTCGTTTGGTCACAAGTTTTTGTGCATCAATCTTTATAGTATATTGACTGTGCTAAACTGGGTGATGTTTTAATTAGGGGGTTTTATTAAATTTTTAGCACAGGGCTTGTCAAATTTAATTAGTTTTTATTGTTGGTATATTTTATATGGTTGTATTTATCTATTTATATTTATAACTCTTTTAACTTCCTGTGCACCGCCCTGAGTTCCTTCGGGGAGATAGGCTGCGGTTTATAAGTCTAAATAAATTAAATTAAATTCAATTCAATTCAATTCAATTTTCAATTTAATATTTGTAAACCGCTCCCTCTCCCCATATAATTAAATTATAGTAACAAGCATAATTGCTAATTGTTCGTCAAACATAGCCAAGGATATCACCATGATTGAGCTTTTATATGTTGAATTAAAAATCAGTGTTCCTTCATTTCAAAACACCTTATTTTCTTAAATACTTAATGATCTGTTTAATAACAATACATCTTTATAAAATCACTCATCTTTTTCTGTTATATATTAATGGTAATTGAAAGAATGTTGTAAAACATGAATTTAGGGAAAGTTTTTCCTCTTTATTCTTTAAATATATTGCGTTGCATTCTTGATTAAATTATCTTTCCATTGATATATAAGTTTATGGTACTACTTCCCCCACAAAAGTGGTGTAATGAGACCTCAAACCTCAAAAATACTGTACACTTTCCCCAAAGGGTTTACACAATTTTGGCCACTACTGTAATCGTGCTACCATCGACATATATACACATATAAATACCCATTTTTTCCCACAGGTCTTTTTCTACTCATTTCCTCAAATCTTGCGTAAAGAGAGCAAAAAGGATTTGCCCAGTTCATTTAGCCTGCGAAGGAAATAAAAATAGATAATACTAGCTGGATACTCATGCTTCGTGAGGAAATTATGTGATCGGGCTAGGCAGGAGAAATTCGGTTCACAATCCGTTGGCTCGGTGGTGGTCGGTGATTGAAACACACGAGGGAATATCGCTCCCACTGCCTTGAGTCCGGAGGAAGTCCCATAGGTGGAAGGCGTAGACATTTTGGTGAGGTAGCGACGTTTAGTTTAGGCCCAGACCGCTCCTGAGGGAAGGAATGAAATGTCTCCCAGTTCGAACTGAGGTAACAGAATGTGAGGCAACTGGCAGTTGGAACAGAGTTCTTTTCAGGCAGGGAGGGGGAGTAGAACTCCTTAGACTCAGAGCATGTTAATTACTGTATAAGAAATACAGTTTGGGGCAATTCTAGGTGACTTATATATCTTTTATACATATAACATATTATTTACTGGCTGGATACCCGTCTTTTGCGACGAAACTATGTGATTGGGCTAGGCAGGAGAAATTCGGTTCACAATCCACTGGCTCGGTGGTGGTCGTTGATTGAAACAAATGAGGGAATATCGCTCCCTCCACCTTGAGTCCGGAGGAAGTTCCATAGATGGAAGGCGTAGACATTTTGGTGAGGTAGCGACGTTTAGTACTGTAAGGAGCGCCAGGCCGCTCCTGAGGGAAGGAGTGGAACGTCTGCCAGTTTGAACTGAGGAAATGTAATGTGAGGCAAGTGGCAGTTGGAACAGAGTTCTTTTCAGGCGGGGCGGGGGAGTAAAACTCCTTAGCCTCAGAGCGTGTTAATTACTGTATAAGAAATACAGTTTGGGGCAATTCTAGGTGACATATATGTCTTTTATACATATAAAATATTATTTACTAGCGGGATACCTGTGTTTCGTGACGAAACTATGTGATCAGGCTATGCAGGAGAAATTCGGTTCACAATCCGTTGGCTCGGTGGTGGTTGGTAATTGAAACACATAAGGGACTATCGCTCCCGTCGCCTTGAGTCCGGAGGAAGTTCCATAGGTGGAAGGCGTAGACATTTTGGTGAGGTACTGACATTTAGTAGAATAAGGAGCCCCGGACGGCTCCTGGGTGAAAGAGTGGAACTGAGGTAACGGAATGTGAGGCAACTGGCAGTTGGAACAGAGTTCTTTTCAGGTGGGGAGGGGGAGTAGAACTCCTTAGCCTCAAGAGTGTGTTAATTTACTGCATAAGAAATGCCAATGATTGGATGTTCATTTTGAAAAACCCTTTCTTAGCAAGCGCCTAGAAGCCAAGAGGAAGGCCTGGAGGTAGAGCTCTCGGCCTCCCAAGCAGGAGGTTGTGAGTTCGATCCTAGGTAGAGGCACATGTAGGGTCTCCTGCTTGGGCAGGGGGGTTGGACTAGATGACCTGCCAGGTCCCTTCCAACTCTGTTCATCTGTTAAAGGAACATAAGTGCCAAATTTCAAATTTGTAGGTTTTACGGTTGTGGAGATTTCGTGATGCTGCGTGAGTGGTACTTGGCTTTTCTAGAGAGAGAGATCGCCAATGAGTTTTTTTATTTTTAAAGCAAGGAGCAGGTTTGGTTTTCAGGTTGCGGTTTGTGGTTTTGCCCTGTTCCGAAAGATGCATTTTAAAAAAAAGTTGTGGGGTTGCTTTTTCTCCAAAAAAAAAAAAAAAGGCCTGTGTGCTTTTTTGCACAAGAAAAAAACAAAACCAGACACTTTAACCACAGCTGTAGTACAGAAGTGATGAATTTCCGGAGAGAGGCAGACTTTGTATGCATTTGGGAAGTCTTGTGTTGTCGTCGTTTTTGTGCAGCTGTTTTGTTTTGAGGAATTATTTTCAGAAGACGGGCAACAACAAAAATCGAGCTTGGCGTTGTCGGCGTGAGAAAGTGTGCCGTTCACACGCAAAAAACATGGGTCCTCGCCATACCCCACCCCAAAAAAGCATGAACAGGTTAAAACGTCAAACCAAACTTTTACTTTTTTACACGGAAATAGTGTAAGCCAGGGGTCTCCAACCTTTGCAACATTAAGTCTGAAGGACTTCAGCTCCCAGACTTCTCCAGTCAGCAAAGCTGGCTGGAGAATTCTGGGAGCTGAAGTCCTTCAGACTTAAAGTTGCAAAGGTTGGAGACCCCTGGCCCAGGCCCTGACACTGACAGCTTTGCTGGCTGGAGAAGTCTGGGAGCTGAAGTCCTTCAGACTTAAAGTTGCAAAGGTTGGGGATCCCTGGCCCAGGCCCTGACACTGACAGCTTTGCTGGCTGGAGAATTCTGGGAGCTGAAGTCCTTCAGACTTAAAGTTGCAAAGGTTGGGGACCCCTGGCCCAGGCCCTGACACTGACAGCTTTGCTGGCTGGAGAAGTCTGGGAGCTGAAGTCCTTCAGACTTAAAGTTGCAAAGGTTGGGGACCCCTGGCCCAGGCCCTGACACTGACAGCTTTGCTGGCTGGAGAAGTCTGGGAGCTGAAGTCCTTCAGACTTAAAGTTGCAAAGGTTGGGGACCCCTGGCCCAGGCCCTGACACTGACAGCTTTGCTGGCTGGAGAAGTCTGGGAGCTGAAGTCCTTCAGACTTAAAGTTGCAAAGGTTGGGGACCCCTGGCCCAGGCCCTGACACTGACAGCTTTGCTGGCTGGAGAAGTCTGGGAGCTGAAGTCCTTCAGACTTAAAGTTGCAAAGGTTGGAGACCCTTGGTGTAAGCGTCCTGCGAGAGCAAGGGGGGTTGGACTAGATGACCTCCCAGGGTCCCTCCCAGCTGTTCTTACTTTTGCCAGCCTGCTGATTTTGCACCGTTTTTCCTTTTGCCCCGAAGCAAAAAGGGGCTATTTGGGTGCGTCCTTCCCCTCTGGGGTGGGGGCAGAAGGGAGGGAGGGAGGGCTTCTTGGGTGCTGCCCCCCTCCCCCTGTCCGCATTCCTGCTGCTTCCCCTCCCTCCCTCCCTCCCCCTCCTGCCCTTCTCACTTCCTTCTGCCCTCCGTCTCTTGCAGCATCAGCGAAAGCTTTCTCACGGTCAAAGGCGCTGCCCTCTTCCTGCCCCGCGGAAATGGGTCCTCCACCCCCAGGCTCAACCACCGGAGGAACAAGCACGCAGGTAAGGGGGGGTGGTCTCCCTCCCCTCCCCTCCCCACGGATCCTGCAGGCACGGGATGGCTGGGCCCACCCCGGAATCTGTGCCCTTCCCCTCTGGGGATGAGGACTTACAAGCAGGATACTACGCCAGCTGGCTATAACACCGTGAGTGGAGATGGGATGGGGGTTGAGGAGGGGAAAGGGGGGAGCAAGGAGGGGAGGGGGCTTATCTCAGAAGCTCCGGCATCATCCGCTGAGCCACATCAAGAGGGGATGATGGACAGATGGGCGGCATAGAAGTGTAATAAATGGGTAAATAAAGCGAGGAAAAGAACACATCACATGGGCTGAAGATATAATTCCTTCCTTCCTTCCTTCTTCTCTTTGAGCATTTGTCCCCTTCCTTCCTTCTTTCCTTCTCTTCTTTGACCCTTTCTCTCCTTCCTTCCTTCCCTTTGACCCTTTCTCTCCTTCCTTCCTTTCTTCCTTCCTTCTCTTCTTTGACCCTTTCTCCTCTTCCTTCCTTCCTTCCTTCCTTCCTTCTCTTCTTTGACCCTTTCTCCTCTTCCTTCCTTCCTTCCTTCCTTCTCTTCTTTGACCCTTTCTCCTCTTCCTTCCTTCCTTCCTTCTCTTCTTTGACCCTTTCTCCTCTTCCTTCCTTCCTTCCTTCTCTTCTTTGACCCTTTCTCCTCTTCCTTCCTTCCATCCTTCCTTCCTTCTCTTCTTTGACCCTTTCTCCTCTTCCTTCCGTCCTTCCTTCCTTCCTTCCTTCCTTCCTTCCTTCTCTTCTTTGACCCTTTCTCCCCTTCCTTCCTTCTCTTCTTTGACCCTTTCTCCCCTTCCTTCCTTCCTTCCTTCCTTCCTTCTCTTCTTTGACCCTTTCTCCTCTTCCTTTCTTCCTTCCTTCCTCCCTCCCTCATTCATTCATTCATTCTCTTTCCATCTTGTATCGTTTGTTCTTCTATCTCTTTCTCCTTTTTCTTTCTTTTCTTTCTTTCCACACTTTTTGATCCTCCTTCCCTCCTCTTCCCTCCTTTCTCTTCACATTTCTCCTTCCCTCTCTCCCAGCCCTCCCATTTTCCTTTTCTTTTCCTTCCTTCCTCTCTCTTCCCCCTCCCGCCATTCCTGTTTTCCTTTCCCCCCTCCCTCCCTCTCACCCACCATTTCCATTCCTTCCTTCCTTCCTCCCTCCATCCCTCCAACCATTCCCCTTTTCCTTTCCCCTTCCTTCCTTCCTTCCTTCCTTCCTTCCTTCCTTCCTTCCTTCCTGTTTTATTTTTCACTTCATTTTATTACTATATGCTATTATTATGACTAGCTGCCTATCTTTCAGCCCTCCACTGGAAAGTTAGGATTTCCCCTAAACTACGCATAAAAGAAAAAAAGGAATCAAATGCATAAGAGTGGAGGATCTGAACGTTATGTATAATTTTAAGTAGTGAGTGTTTGATACCAGATTCTTGCATTCTTGACTGGTTAGGGCAGGGGCAACACTTTGCAACCTTAAGTCTGAAGGACTTCAGCTCCCAGAATTCTCCAGCCTGAGAGCTGAAGTCCTTCAGACTTAATGTTCCAAAGGTTGGGGACCCCTGGCCCAGGCCCTGACACTGACAGCTTTGCTGTCTGGAGAATTCTGGGAGCTAAAGTCCTTCAGACTTAAAGTTGCAAAGATTGGGGACCCCTGGCCCAGGCCCTGACACTGACAGCTTTGCTGGCTGGAGAATTGTAGGAGCTGAAATCCTTCAGACTTAAGGTTGCAAAGTTTGCCCACCCCTGGGTTGGGGGTTACCCAAGATTTGGGGTGCTTGGCCCCCAAAATAAGAGGATGAGGTTTAGAAGGAGGAACTGAATGGCCGGAGGAGGAAAAATCTCCCTGGTTCTTTTTCCCCATTCAAGCTTTTTTATTTTTTAATACAGATTATGCATATTACAGGAACAAACTGCTATCCCTTTTCTTTTCCATCCTCTCTATCCCATAGTCCTTTTGACATCGTAGTCTTGTTTTGACTTTTGGCCAGATTATTCTCTTCCATTAGTTTTTCATCTTTAGAGTTATTTTTTTTGGAAACTTTTTAACTTTTCAACAAACACAAACAAAGCTAACAAAAAAGCATAAAAACCATATTCCATTACAAATTGTTAGAAAGTGTGTGTCGGTTGGTTACAAAACTTCTGTGCATCCCTTCCATAGTCCTCACTTACAATTCATATCAAATCACATATTTATATAAATATATTTATATAGGGAGAGAATCAAGATCCCGTGAAGGGTTAATGCCACTTTTGTAATGCCTTGGGAAGGCCACACTGGGAATATTTGCATCCAGTTTTAGTTGCCATGATGTAAAAAAGACGTGGAGACTCTGGAAAGAGTGCAGAGAAGAGCAAGAAAGAGGATGAGGGGACTGGAGACTAAAACATAGGAGGAACAGTTGCAGGAACTAGTTTAATGAAAAGAAGGACCAGGGGAGACATGATAGCAGCCTTCCAATATCTCAGGGGTTGCCCCAAAGAAGAGGGAGTCAAGCTATTCTCCAAGGCACCTGAGGGCAGAACAAGAAGCAATGGGTGGAAACTAATCCAGGAGAGAAGCAACTTAGATCTGAGGAGGAATTTTCTGACAGTGGGAACAATTAACCAGTGGAAGAAGAAGTTGCCTCCAGAAGTTGTGAATGCCCCAACACTGGAAGTCTTTAAGAAGATGTGGGATAGCCATTTGTCTGCAGTGGTGTAGGGTTTCCTGCCTAGGCAGGGGGTTGGACTAGAAGACCTCCAGGGTCCCTTCCAACTCTGCTATTGTATTGTATTGTATTGTATTGTATTGTATTATAGATCTAGTAACTTGCCCCAGGGTTTTCCCTGCTCTCCTTCTTCCTATTTTGTGGTTTCTTTTTTTGGGGTGGGTGGGTGGATCTCCCCCTTTGCCTGCCTTTCCATTGTGACCGATTCTTTTTCTCTCTCTGCTCCAGGAGACCTCCAGCAACACCTCCAAGCCATGTTCATCCTTCTCCGACCGGAGGATTACATCCGACTGGTAGGTCTCCCTCAAACAACCCCCCACCCCAAACCCTCCGTTGTCTTTTCCATCTTTCATCCATGCCTGCAATCATCAGCTTTAAGATGTGTGGACTTCTTGTGGCCTGCCAATGGCCAGCAGAGCAGAGCTGGCGGCAGATTCGGACAGTGAGGAGGGTTGGGGAGGAACCTGGGCCAGTCCTGGAGTCTGGGGGAGGCTCGGAGGAGGGCTCTGTGTCGGAGGCAGAGAGGGGGCCAGGGCCCTCTGACAGTTCTCAGCTGCCTTTGGAGTCAGAGATCAGTGGGGCAGAAGAACAGCTAGAGCCTGTTCCTAGTGGGCGCATGCGCACAGTGGCCAGAGGAAGGGAACGGCTAAAGAACAGGGGTCGACTTGGGAGTGAGGCCACAGGTGGAGGATGAAGGGCCCCTCCCAGAGGAGAAATAAAAGAGGAGCGACAGGGGAGTGGAGCTTGCAGGAGGCCATTAGTCCATTCCTGCATTCTTGCCGAGTATTGTGACGTCCGAAACATATCGGCCTGGCCGCTCTCCAAGTCAGAAAAAGGCCAGTAATTGGGAACGATCTTGAAAGACTGTGGGAGAGGAAAGACTTGGCTGGAGAGGAATTCCCTGTCAATTAAATAAAAGGAGTTTTTTCGGGACGAGGACTCGCCTCTGTGCTGCTGGGGAAGCCTAGGTCCCAACAGGACTCCAGCTCCCATCATCCTCCAGAAAAGGGGTCTGAATCCCCTTGGTACCCCAACACTGAGTTAAGGAAGACATGCCCGGTCCTTGCAGACGGGCTGATAATCTCCAGCCAGTGTCCAGCGGTCAGCTCCCAGCCGGCTGACCGGTTATTGTTCGGCTGGAACACTGGTTCCTTTGTGCGCTGTACTTGGGGGTGACTTGGGTGAACCCCGCCTTCCCTGAGCAGGGCGAGGGGTGCCAGGCCGCCAGACAATGCCTCCCCTTTGTCCAGCACTAAATTTAGCCGGCCGAGGAGGTCAGGCGGCGGCCACTGGGATTGCTGGCTTGGGTGGTGGCCGGGACATGGAGAGGATGGGCAGCTCCGAGACAGCATCGGACTCCCTTCGCCTAGAGAGCTTTCTAAGGCTTTTTATTAAACGGGAGGTTTTAAAGAAAAGATTGCACAGCTATTTGTCTGAAATGGTATTGGGGTCTCTGGCCTGAGCAGGGGGTTGGACTAGAAGGCCTCCAAGGTCCCCTTCGGCCCTAGGATTCTGTGATTCTGGAAAGAAGGGAGGGAGGGAGGAAGATGAGAAGGAAGGAAGGATGAGAAGGAAGGAAGATAAGGACAGAAGGAAGGATGAGGAAAAGGAAAGAAGGAAGGAAGATGAGAAGGAAGGAAGGTAAGGAAAGAAAGAAGGAAGATGAGGAAGGAAGGAAGATGAGGAAAGAAGGGAGGAAGGAAGATGAGAAGGAAGGAAGATAAGGAAAGAAAGAAGGAAGATAGGGAGGAAGGAAGGAAGATGAGAAGGAAAGAAGGAAGGAAGATAGGGAGGAAGGAAGGAAGATGAGAAGGAAAGAAGGGAGGAAGGAAGATGAGAAGGAAGGAAGATAAGGAAAGAAGGAAGGAAGATAGGGAGGAAGGAAGGAAGATGAGAAGGAAATAAGGGAGGAAGGAAGATGAGAAGGAAGGAAGATAAGGAAAGAAGGAAGGAAGATAGGGAGGAAGGAAGGAAGATGAGAAGGAAATAAGGGAGGAAGGAAGATGAGAAGGAAATAAGGGAGGAAGGAAGATAAGGAAAGAAGGAAGGAAGATAGGGAGGAAGGAAGGAAGATGAGAAGGAAATAAGGGAGGAAGGAAGATGAGAAGGAAATAAGGGAGGAAGGAAGATGAGAAGGAAGGAAGATAAGGAAAGAAGGAAGGAAGATAGGGAGGAAGGAAGGAAGATGAGAAGGAAATAAGGGAGGAAGGAAGATGAGAAGGAAGGAAGGTGAGAAGGAAAGAAGATGAAAATGAAGGCAGGAAGATGAGAAGGAAAGAAGGAAGGAAGGAAGTTGAGAATGAAAGAAGGAAGATAAGGGAGGAAGGAAGATGAGAAGGAAGGAAGATAATTGCTTCTGTCAGAAGAGGACTCTGTTCCCAGTGGCCTCAGTTCAGACAACCAAAAGAAATGAGAGCAGAAACCCAGGATTGTCCCCAGATTGGCTCTCTTCAGACATGCTATTCGCTGTCTGGGGGATTCTGGGAGTTGAAGTCCAGACATCTTCAAGTGGACAAGGGGTGAGAAACCCTGCTCTATGCTAAGAACGATGCAGGAGCAAAGGACCTCATTGGACAATGCAAAGCGGGCACAGGAAACCTCCCAGGTTTGCAGGGATTCTCACGTTTAAGTCCCTTTGGGCCTCGCAAAGTATAGAATAACAGAGTTGGACGGGATCTTGGAGGTCTTCTAGTCCAACCCCTGCTTAGGCAAGAAACCCTACACCCATGATGGAGAACCTATGGCAGGCAGCACGCAAGCCGCCGCTCCAGATTCACGGCCTCCCACTGGCCAGCTGGTATTGGGGTCTCTGCCATTCATGCCCAGGGTGCATGAGGGAGATGCGCGCGCGCATGCATGAGCGGATGGAAGTCACGCATGCATGCATGGGGCCAGGGGGAGCGTGGGGTCTGTGGAATTCAGTTTCTCCTAAATTCCAGATTGCTTCTCTTCTTGATTTCCTTCCTTCTCATCTTCCTCCCTCATCTTCTTTCCTTATCTTCCTTCCTTCCTTCTTTCCTTATCTTCCTTCCTTCTCATCTTCTTTCCTTATCTTCCTTCCTTCCTTCTTTCCTTATCTACCTTCCTTCCTTCTCATCTTCTTTCCTTCTTTCCTTATCTTCCTTCCTTCCTTCTTTCCTTATCTTCCTTCCTTCTCATCTTCTTTCCTTCTTTCCTTATCTTCCTTCCTTCCTTCTTTCCTTCTCATCTTCCTTCTTTCCTTATCTTCTTTCCTTCCTTCTCATCTTCTTTCCTTCTTTCCTTATCTTCCTTCCTTCCTTCCTTCTTTCCTTCTCATCTTCCTTCTTTCCTTATCTTCTTTCCTTCCTTCTCATCTTCTTTCCTTCTTTCCTTATCTTCCTTCCTTCTCATCTTCCTCCCTCATCTTCTTTCCTTATCTTCCTTCCTTCCCATCTTCTTTCCTTCTTTCCTTATCTTCCTTCCTTCCTTCTTTCCTTATCTTCCTCCCTTCTCATCTTTTCCTTCTTTCCTTATCTTCCTTCCTTCCTTCTTTCCTTCTCATCTTCCTTCTTTCCTTATCTTCTTTCCTTCCTTCTCATCTTCTTTCCTTCTTTCCTTATCTTCCTTCCTTCCTTCTTTCTTTCCTTCTCATCTTCCTTCTTTCCTTATCTTCTTTCCTTCTCATCTTCTTTCCTTCTTTCCTTATCTTCCTTCCTTCCTTCTTTCCTTCTCATCTTCCTTCTTTCCTTATCTTCTTTCCTTCCTTCTCATCTTCCTTCCTTCTTTCCTTATCTTCCTTCCTTCTCATCTTCCTCCCTCATCTTCTTTCCTTATCTTCCTTCCTTCCCATCTTCTTTCCTTCTTTCCTTATCTTCCTTCCTTCCTTCTTTCCTTATCTTCCTTCCTTCTCATCTTTTCCTTCTTTCCTTATCTTCCTTCCTTCCTTCCTTCCTTCTTTCCTTCTCATCTTCCTTCTTTCCTTATCTTCTTTCCTTCCTTCTCATCTTCCTTCCTTCTTTCATTATCTTCCTTCCTTCTCATCTTCCTCCCTCATCTTCTTTCCTTATCTTCCTTCCTTCCCATCTTCTTTCCTTCTTTCCTTATCTTCCTTCCTTCCTTCTTTCCTTATCTTCCTTCTCATCTTTTCCTTCTTTCCTTATCTTCCTTCCTTCCTTCCTTCTTTCCTTCTCATCTTCCTTCTTTCCTTATCTTCTTTCCTTCCTTCTCATCTTCCTTCCTTCTTTCCTTATCTTCCTTCCTTCTCATCTTCTTTCCTTCTTTCCTTATCTTCTTTCCTTCCTTCTCATCTTCTTTCCTTATCTTCCTTCCTTCTTTCCTTATCTTCCTTCCTTCTCATCTTCCACCCTCATCTTCTTTCCTTATCTTCCTTCCTTCCTTCTTTCCTTATCTTCCTTCCTTCCTTCTCATCTTCTTTCCTTCTTTCCTTATCTTCCTTCCTTCCTTCTCATCTTCTTTCCTTCTTTCCTTATCTTCCTTCCTTCTTTCCTTATCTTCCTTCCTTCCTTCTCATCTTCTTTCCTTCTTTCCTTATCTTCCTTCCTTCCTTCTCATCTTCCTTCCTTCTTTCCTTATCTTCCTTCCTTCTCATCTTCCTCCCTCATCTTCTTTCCTTATCTTCCTTCCTTCCTTCTTTCCTTATCTTCCTTCCTTCCTTCTCATCTTCTTTCCTTCTTTCCTTATCTTCCTTCCTTCCTTCTCATCTTCTTTCCTTCTTTCCTTATCTTCCTTCCTTCCTTCTCATCTTCTTTCCTTCTTTCCTTATCTTCCTTCCTTCCTTCTCATCTTCTTTTCTTCTTTCCTTATCTTCCTTCCTTCCTTCTTTCCTTATCTTCCTTCCTTCCTTCTCATCTTCTTTCCTTCTTTCCTTATCTTCCTTCCTTCCTTCTCATCTTCTTTCCTTCTTTCCTTATCTTCCTTCCTTCCTTCTTTCCTTATCTTCCTTCCTTCCTTCTCATCTTCCTTCCTTCTTTCCTTATCTTCCTTCCTTCTCATCTTCTTTCCTTCTTTCCTTATCTTCCTTCCTTCTCATCTTCCTTCCTTCTTTCCTTATCTTCCTTCCTTCTCATCTTCCTTCCTTCTTTCCTTATCTTCCTTCCTTCCTTCTCATCTTCCTTCCTTCTTTCCTTATCTTCCTTCCTTCTCATCTTCCTTCCTTCTTTCCTTATCTTCCTTCTCATCTTCCTTCCTTCCTTCCTTCCTTCCTTCCCATCTTCTTTCCTTCTTTCCTTATCTTCTTTCCTTCCTTCTCATCTTTCCTTATCTTCCTTCCTCATCTTCCTTCGTCATCTTCCTTCCTTCTTTCCTTCTCATCTTCCTGCCCTCCTTCTCATCTTCCTCCCTCCCTTATTTCCTTCTCATCTTCCTTTCTTCCTCCCTCATCTTCTTTCCTTATCTTCCTTCCTTCCTTCCTTCTTTCCTTATCTTCCTTCCTTCTCATCTTCTTTCCTTCTTTCCTTATCTTCCTTCCTTCCTTCCTTTCTTCTTTCCTTCTCATCTTCCTTCTTTCCTTATCTTCTTTCCTTCCTTCTCATCTTCTTTCCTTCTTTCCTTATATTCCTTCCTTCCTTCCTTCCTTCTTTCCTTCTCATCTTCCTTCTTTCCTTATCTTCCTTTCTTCCTTCTCATCTTCCTGCCCTCCGTCTTTCCTTATCTTCCTTCCTTCTCATTTTCCTTCCTCATCTTCCTTCCTTCTTTCCTTCTCATCTTCCTTCCTTCTTTCCTTATCTTCCTTCCTTCCTTCTTTATCTTCCTTCCTTCCTTCTTTTGGTATCTTCCTTCCTTCCCTCTCTCCCTTCTTACCAGAATCACAGAATCCTAGGGCCGAAGGGGACATCTTCAAGTTGGCAAGGTTGAGAAACACATGGGATAGACAGAGGGCAGGAAAAATCACACTGATTTGGCTATTCTCCATTCCTTGCAGCAAGATTCGGGGTTTGATTTTACGATTCTAAGATTCCTTGTCCTGCAATCTTAGAAAAAATAAAAATAAAATTGGCCCCATCACAGGAACGGCTTTAAAAATAAACAAAACCACCAGCCCTTTGCAGGTTGCAACCACAGGTCTGGTGGCTCTGTTGACATTTTTCCTGGGCTCCGGAAGTTGGGGAGCCCGACGGCTGGTAGACTTTGAACGGGCGTCCCGTGCTTTGCTGAAGAGGTAAATAGATCTGGTCTGCAGGGATCCGTCCAGCTCCAGGAGCCGAAGGAGGGCAAAGGGTGATCCGGAGGCAGGAAGGAGGAGGAAGAATTCCCCAGAAATTCAAATTCGAAAAGCGTCTTGCAACGAACGGGAATAGCGTTTGGAATAGAACAGAGCTGGAAGAGGCCTTGGAGGTCTTCTAGTCCAGCCCCATGCTCAAGCAGGAGAACCTATAACATTTCACACAGGTTTCTGTTGATGCTCCTCTTAAAAACCTCCAGTGAGGGAGCATTCGCAACTTCTGGTGGCAAAGTGGCCTACTGGTTAACCTTTTTGGCACCGAGTGATGAAATGGGAGCACTTTAAGAGGCATGGACATCCACTCCCAGAATCCCCCAGCCAGCAATGCTTTAAGTGGGGAGGGCTTCCACTCCCAGAATCCCCCAGCCAGCCTGCTTTAAGAGGGGAGGGCTTCCACTCCCAGAATCCCCCAGCCAGCATGCTTTAAGAGGGGAGGACTTCCACTCCCAGAATCCCCAGCCAGCCTGCTTTAAGAGGGGAGGGCTTCCACTCCCAGAATCCCCCAGCCTGAATGCTTTAAGAGGGGGGGACTTCCACTCCCAGAATCCCCCAGCCAGCCTGCTTTAAGAGGGGAGGGCTTCCACTCCCAGAATCCCCCTGCCTGCCCGTAAGAGAAACCCTTGATTTCCAACCCTTGAAATCCTCCTCTGGCCGGCTGTTCCTAGAAATCTGCCCTGCGTCCACCTTGCTCCTCTGGCGGTCGGAATGCCCGTTCAGCCGCTGGACGCCAAGCGCCCCCTCCGGCTGCAGGCATCTTCCTCCTGGGCCCTGATCTCTCTCGGCTAATTATTCCTGCCCCAATTGATTTAGCAAAGCCAATTAGATTACGCTGATCTGCTTGTTGCCAGCGAATCCTCTGGGGAGCTGGCTGGTAATTGCATTTCTGTGTGTGTGTGTGTGTGTGTGTGTGTGTATGTTGGTGTGATTGTGTGTGTGCGAGAGCACTTATAAGTGTAGTTAGTGGGCGTTTTAGTTCCCCTCCGTTGCAGGTTTTTCAGATTGTAATCTACAGCGGTGGGCAAACTTTGCAACTTTAAGTCTGAAGGACTTCAGCTCCCAGACTTCTCCAGCCAGCAAAGCCGTCAGTGTCAGGGCCTGGGCCAGGAGTCCCCAACCTTTGCAACTTTAAGTCTGAAGGACTTCAGCTCCCAGACTTCTCCAGCCAGCAAAGCTGTCAGTGTCAGGGCCTGGGCCAGGGGTCCCCAACCTTTGCAACTTTAAGTCTGAAGGACTTCAGCTCCCAGACTTCTCCAGCCAGCAAAGCTGTCAGGGCCTGGGCCAGGGGTCCCCAACCTTTGCAACTTTAAGTCTGAAGGACTTCAGCTCCAGAATTCTCCACGTCTTTTCTACATCGTGGTGACCAAAACTGTATTTTGGTCCCCATGGTGTAGAAAAGACGTTGAGACTCTAGAAAGAGTGCAGAGAAGAGCAACAAAGAGGACTAGGGGCCTGGAGGCTAAAACATGAAGAACGGTTGCAGGAATTGAGTAGGTCTAGTTGAATGAAAAGAAGGACCAGGGGAGGCAGGATAGCAGCCTTCCAATATCTCAGGGGCTGCCCCAAAGAAGAGGGAGTCAAGCTATTCTCCAAGGCACCTGAGGGCAGAACAAGAAGCAATGGGTGGAAACTAATCCAGGAGAGAAGCAACTTAGAACTCAGGAGAAACTTCCTGACACTGAGAACAATTAACCAGTGGAACTCCTTGCCTCCAGAAGTTGTGAATGCCCCAACACTGGAAGTCTTTAAGAAGATGTTGGAGAGCCATTTGGTTGAAGCGGTGTAGGGCTTCTTGCCTAGGCAGGGGGTTGGACTAGAAGACCTCCAGGGTCCCTTCCAACTCTGCTATTGTATTGTATTGTATTATAATTGTGGGGATCAGCATGATATGGATTGAAACCAAGCGTTGCCCATCGCCACCTTCAAGGGAGAAGCCCCGTTGGCTCTTGGGGAGGAGGCAGATTCACCCTTAATTCCTTCAAAAAAAGCCAGGCGGGATTATGAAAGCCGGGCAAAGGCAGCATCTGCTACCACTTCCTCCCTTGGGCATCCTCTGCCCAGCGGACACCCCGTGGGTGAACTTCCTCTCGGCTTCTTGGAAGTGACTTCCGTTCCTTGGTGCCCCTTTTGTGCCCGCTGCGTCAGTGCCATGGCATCCGGGGTGGAGGGAACCTCGACACATCTGTATATATGTCTCGCCCTCCATATGCCAAGGCGGTTCTCGTTTGAGGATGGGCACCTACCACAGGGTGAGTCTGTGGAGGGCTTCTGGGTTTCCGTAAAAGGAGAATATTGGGAGGCCGGGGTTGGCATTGCGGCTCCTTGGTGGTCTCTGAGCTGGGTGGCTTTCTGGCAGACGTTTCATGAGCCAACTAGGGAACATCATCAGCGCTGGAAGGGAAGAGAGGAGGAGAAAGAAGGGAGGAAGGGAAGGAGGAGGAGGAAGGAGAAGAGAGGAGGAGGAAGGGGGAAGGAGGAGGAGGAAGAAGGGAAGGAAGAGAAGAGGAGGAGAAAAGGAGGAGGAAGGACAAGGAGAAGAAGGAGAAAGAAGAGGAGGGGGGAAGGAGGAGGAGGAGAAGGGGAGGAAGGGAAGGAGGAGAAAGAAGAGAAGGAAGAGGGGAAAGAGGAGGGAGAGAAGGAGAAAGGAGGAGGAGAAAGAAGAGGAGGAGGAAGGTGGATGAGAGAGGAGGGGGGAAGAAGGAGGAGGAAGAGAGAGAAGGAGGAGAGAGGAGGGGGGGAAGAAGAGGAGGAGGAGGAAGGTGGATGAGAGAGGAGGGAAGGAGGAGGAGGAGAAAGGGGATGCCGTAGAGGTGATGTCCCAGTGCTTGGAGGCCGTACGGGCCTGGATGGGGAGTAACAAACTCAGACTCAACCTGTCCAAGACCGAGTGGCTGTGGTTTCCGACGTCCCGGCACAGTCAGCTTATTCCAACGCTGACCATCGGGGGGCAAGTCATTGGCCCCCGTGGAAAGGGCTCGCAATCTAGGCGTCCTCCTGGATTCCCGACTGTCCATGGACGACCATGTGACGGCCGCGGCCAGGGGGGCTTTTTTTCAACTTCGCCTGGTTCGTCAGCTACGGCCCTTACTTGGCCGGGACGACCTCCGCACAGTCACTCACGCTCTCGTGACATCCCGCCTGGACTATGGAAATGCTCTCTACATGGGGCTCCCCTTGAGGTGCACCCGAAGGCTACCGCTAGTGCAGAACGCGGCCGCGCGGGGGATCTTGGGAGCCTCACGGCATTCCCATGTAACACCTCTCCTGCGCGAGCTGGACTGGCTGCCTGTGGCCTTTCGGGTGCGCTTCAAGGTGCTGATTATCATCTTTAAAGTGCTCCATGGCACGGGACCTAGTTATTTGCGAGACCGCCTCCTACCCCATACATCCCTCCGGCCGATCCGCTCCCACAGAGAGGGTGTGCTCCGGGTGCCAACGTCCGGGCAATGCCGGCTCGCGACGCCCAAGGGAAGGGCCTTCTCTGTGGCGGGCCCTGCCCTCTGGAACGATCTACCCCCTGATCTTAGGAATATCACAGACCTCCGCCTCTTCCGTCAACAACTAAAAACGCACTTTTTTCGCTTAGCTGGCCTGGCTTAATCTCTCGAGTCCATCTACTGGTTGTAAAATCGAATTAGATTTTATTGGGGTTTTAATTGGTTTTAGCACAGGCCGGGTTAATTTAATAAGTTTTTAATATTTATATATTTATTATTGGTATTTTATGTATATGCGTGGTTTTAATTTTTC
Organism: Rhabdophis nuchalis; assembly: GCA_039707465.1. NCBI lineage: Eukaryota > Metazoa > Chordata > Lepidosauria > Squamata > Natricidae > Rhabdophis > Rhabdophis nuchalis. Next base: position 407,380,980 of record CM077643.1, read on the forward strand.
CTGTGCACCGCCCCGAGTTCCTTTTTGGGAGAGTGGGGCGGTATACAAATTTAATAAAATGAAAATGAAAAATGAAATGAAAGGGGGGAGGAAGGGAAGGAGGAGGAAGAAGAGGAGGAGGAGAAGGAGGAGGGGGAGAAAGAAGAGGAGGGGGGGGAGGAAGATGGTGGGGTCCTTGGTGGTCTCTGAGCTGGGTGGTTTCCTTTTCATTGGACATTTCATTACCAAACTGGGTAATCAGTGATGCCTTCCTTCCATCCATCCATCCATCCATCCATCCATCCATCCACATTTCTGGAGTTTTTAAAGTCTTTAAACAGGTTTAAAGATAGTTTCCATCCTTGGGCTGTGAGACTTTTAAATACAACCACAATAAACTCCATCCGCACGCTCGTTTTTTTCTCTCTCTCTCCTTTTTCCTTCCTTTTTTCCTTTCTGCTCTAATTTTGCACCAGTGAGGTTAAAACCATTTTCGCTGTATTTTAAGTACGACGACAATAAAGATTAATACTTCATACTTTAAAAAGAGATTCGACAAAGCTTTTGTCTGGAAGGGGCTTGGGTCTCCTGCTCCAGCGAGGGGACTGGACTAGAAGACCTCCAAGGCCCCTTCCAACACTGTTATTCTGCTTTCCTTCCTTCCTTCCTTCCTTCCTTCCTTCCTTCCTTCCTTCCTTCCTTCCTTCCTTCCTTCCTTCCTTCCTTCTCCATTTCTGGAGGTGATTAAGAAGAGATTCAAGAAACATTTGCCTGGATTGGTCTTGGGTCTCCTGCTCAAGCGAGGGGGCTGGACTAGAAGACCTCCAAGGCCCCTTCCAACACTGTTATTATGCTATCCTTCCTCCCTCCCTCCCTCCCTTCTCCATCTCTGGAGGTTATTAAGAAGAGATTCAAGAAACATTTGCCTGGAAGGGTCTTGCGTCTCCTGCTTGAGCAAAGGGGTTGAACTAGAAGACCTCCAAGGTCCTTTCCAACTCTGTTATTCTGCTATCCTTCCTTCCTTCCTTCCTTCCTTCCTTCCTTCCTTCCTTCCTTCCTTCCTTCCTTCCTTCCCCATCACTGGAGGTTATTACAAATAGATTCAAGAAACATTTGCCTGGAATGGTCTTGGGTCTCCTGCTTGAGCAAAGGGGGCTGGACTAGAAGACCTCTAAGGTCCCTTCCAATTCTGTTATTCTGCTATCCTTCCTTCCTTCCTTCCTTCCTTCCTTCCTTCCTTCCTTCCTTCCCTTCCTTCCCTTCCTTCCTTCCTTCCTTCCTTCCTTCCTTCCCTTCCTTCCTTCCTTCCTTCCTCCCTCCCTCCCTCCCTTCTCCATCTCTGGAGGTGATTAAGAAGAGATTCAAGAAACATTTGCCTGGAAGGGTCTTGCGTCTCCTGCTTGAGCAAAGGGGGCTGGACTAGAAGACCTCCAAGGCCCCTTCCAGCTCTGTTATTATGCTATCCTTCCTTCCTTCCTTCCTTCCTTCCTTCCTTCCTTCCTTCCTTCCCTCCCTCCCTCCCTCCCTCCCTCCCTCCCTCCCTCCCTTCCTTCCTCCCTCCCTCCCTCCCTCCCTCCCTCCCTTCTCCATCTCTGGAGGTTATTAAGAAGAGATTCAAGAAACATTTGCCTGGAAGGGTCTTGGGTCTCCTGCTCGAGCGAGGGGGCTGGACTAGAAGACCTCCAAGGTCCCTTCCAACACTGTTATTATCCTTCCTTCCTTCCTTCCTTCCTTCCTTCCTTCCTTCCTTCCTTCCTTCCTTCCTTCCTTCCTTCCTTCCTTCTCCATCACTGGAGGTTATTACGAAGAGATTCAAGAAACATTTGTCTGGAAGGGTCTTGGGTCTCCTGCTCCAGCGAGGGGGCTGGACTAGAAGACCTCCAAGGGTCCCTCCCTGTGCTGGGATTCCGTTCATCTGAAGGGGTCTCTCCCTCCCTAGGCGGTGAGACTGGAGAGCAGCTATCAAAACCGCACCCGTTACATGGTGGTGGTCTCGACCAATGGCCGGCAGGACACGGAAGAGAGCATCGTCCTGGGGGTGGACTTCTCGTCCAATGACAGGTGAGTCCCTCGGAAGGATCCCGGGGAGATCCATTCCCGCCGCCACCCCCTCCGAGTCTCTCCGAGGCAGGGGAATGCAACCTTGGCCCCTTTAAGACTGTCGGACTTCAACTCCCAGAATCCCCCAGCCAGCAGAGCTGGCTGGGGAATTCTGGGAGTTGAAGTCCGACGGTCTTAAAGGGGCCAAGTTTGAGAAAAAAAACCCACAGTGAATCGAACCACGTTTTACGCCCTTTTTCGCAACGGTCGTTAAAGCACATCGCCGCCATTCGACAACCCCCTCGCTTTGTGGAGATTCAAATCCGGCTTCACCCTAACGGCTTTGCCCGCTTTTGGGAAGGTCGCCCACAAATTGCCATCACAGGACTGCGGCAACCGTCGCCAGTGGCCCGCCTTGACGAGGTGGCTATGGGGGAAATGCTGCGCGACGGTTGTAAGCACGAGGACCTGGTCGTAACTGTGAGGACCAGGTCGTGAGTCCCTTTTCGCGGGGACATTGTGAGTTCGCACGGTCTCTTGAACAGATGGGGGAGAATGCTTTGTGATGGTCATAAGTGCGAGGACCAGGTTGTAAATCCCTTTTCCCTGAGCCATTGTAAGTTCACATGGTCTCTTGAACGGATGGCGGGGAATGCTGTGCGATGGTCATAAGTACGAGGACAAGGTCGTAAATCCCTTTTCCCTGGGCCATTGTAAGTTCACACAGTCTCTTGAACGGATGGGGGGGAATGCTGCGTGATGGTCATAAGTACGAGGACTAGGTTGTAAATCCCTTTTCCCTGGGCCATTGTAAGTTCACACGGTCCCTTGAACGGATGGGGGGGGGGGGAATGCTGTGTGATGGTCATAAGTACGAGGACCAGGTTGTAAATCCCTTTTCCCTGGGCCATTGTAAGTTCACACGGTCTCTTCAGTGGATTGGGGGGGGGATGCTGTGTGATGGGCATAAGTCCGAGGACCAGGTCGTATGTGCGAGGACCAGGTCATAAATCCCTTTTCCCCGGTCCATTGTAAGTTCACACGGTCTCTTCAATGGATGGTGGGGGGAATGCTGTGTGATAATAATAATTAATAATTTTTTTTAATAATAATAATTTAATAATAATTTTGATGGTCATAAGTCCGAGGACCAGGTCGTATGTGCGAGGACCAGGTCATAAATCCCTTTTCCCGGGTCCATTGTAAGTTCACACGATCTCTTCAAAGGATGGTGGGGGGAATGCTGTGTGATGGTCATAAGTCCGAGGACCAGGTCGTATGTGCGAGGACGAGGCCATAAATCCCTTTTCCCGGGTCCATTGTAAGTTCACACGATCTCTTCAATGGGGGGGGGGGATGCTGTATAATGGTCACAACCACTGCACACACACCCCATGTCCCAATTTGGGCCTAGTAGGCCTCGCTGCAGCCTCCTCCTGGGAGCATAAAACAGGCTGCGGGGAAGGCGGCACGGCGTCGTTTGTGTGTCGTCCCACCTCCGTGCATGCACGCACAACTCCCGCGCCCCCCACATGCCCCCACGCATGCACAGCAGAGAACCGAAGACCCACTGGCTGGCGGGAGGCACGCACGCCTGCGTGTTGCAGCTGAGCTGGGGTGACAGCCCAGGTGCCCACCTGCCATAGGTTTGGCATCTTATGAGTAGCGTGAGAGGAGAGGAGGAGTGGGCAGGAGAAGGGAAAATCCAGCCTCCTCCCCTGGCTGCCAACACGGGGGGTATTTTTAGGGACGTTCTCCATTCCTGCCCCCCTCTCTTCCTCCAAAGACCCAGCAACAAGGCTAAATGGAGATTTGGGAATTCGAAGAAGGACGGGAGGGACGGCCAGGAGAGGAGCAGACGGCCAGACAGGGCCCCCACCCACCCATGCCCAAGCTGGACCGAAATCAAGGTCAAGGAAACGGGCTTCAGACAGAAGCTGAAATGAAATCAGCAGTAACAAACGATCGATACAAAAAATAAGCTTAAACCTAAATAAAGTGAATAAAAAATAAATCAAATGAGCGCTAACAAATAATCTGAATTAAAAATAAATAAGCTGCAAACTACCAGCAGCAACTGGTAGTGAATAAAAAATAAACAGAAGCTGAAATAAAATTGGCAGTAACAAATAATCTGAATAATAATAAATAAGATGGAAAAAAAACCCAGCAGCAACATATATTAAGATGAATAAAAAATAAATAGAAGCTGAAATGAAATCAGCGGTAACAAATAATCTGAATAAAAAAATAAATACACTGAAAAATACAACAGAACAACAGAAATAAAGTGAATAAAAAATAAACAGAAGCTTAGATCTCACAAGTGACTCTATTTTTGCATTGTACAACTTTTATTTGGATGTTTATACATGATTGTTGGCATAGATTTTAAAATGACACATTTGTATTTCTTTCCACTTTGTAGTACAAGTGAAAATTTATTGTATTATCTATATTTTTTTTATGAAGCCTCGGAGGGGACCAACGATTCCGACATAGAGGTTCTCAAAATGTCTTTATAATACCTTATTTTCCCTTATCCTATTTTTATAAAACTTGTAAAACTCAATAAAACTTTTTCAAAACAAAAAAAAACCAAAATAAATAAATAAATAAAAAATAAACAGAAGCTGAAATAAAATCGGCAGTAACAAATAATCTGAATAAAAAAATTAATAAGATGAAAAAAAACCAGCAGCAACATATATATGCATCTTATTATATAAGATGAATAAAAAATAAACAGAAGCTGAAATAAAATCGGCAGTAACAAATAATCTGAATAAAAAAATAAATTAGATGGAAAAAACCCAGCAGCAACGTATACAATTTCATTGTAATTTTAGTACAATGACAATAAAGATTATTATTATTATTACAAGATGAATTAAAAACAAATAGAAGCTGAAATGAAATCAGCGGTAACAAATAATCTGAATAAAAACAAATAAATAAGCTGAGAAAAACCCAGTGGCAATGTAAATAAAGTGAATAAAAAATAAATAGAAGCTGAAACAAAACCAGCAGTCATAAATAATGTGAATACAATAAAGAAATCAGTGGAAAGAAAATCAGTAACCAATATAGTGTATAAAAAATTAAAAGCTGAAAAAAATCAGCAATAAATATAGTGAATTAAAAAAATCAACAAAAGAGGAAACAAAATCCGCAGTACCATAATTAAGTGAATAAAACCAGCTGCTTTTATTCACGTATTTACGTTAACCGCTGGTTTTTGTTTTTAAATGATGTTTTTGAACCTCCTAGTCTTGGGCCAAATCACAATGAAGGGGGAAAAAAATTCAGGGCCCATTGAATTCTCTCTTTTTTTTTAAGGAAGTTAAAAAGTCCAACTAGTTCTCGACTTACGACCAAATTGAGCCCAAACATTCCGTTGCTAAGCAAGACAATTGTGAAGTTATGAAAGAAATTTAATAATACATAATAACCAAAAATATAAATGTGTCGTCCTCCATTTTACAACCTTTTTTTGCCAATGGTTCTTAAGCGAATCGCTGAGGCTGTTAAGTAAATCCTGGCATTATTAAGCGAAACCTGTTGACAGAAGCCGCCTGGGAAGGTCCCAAAGGGCCATTACATCACCCCGGGAGGCTACACCTATTGTAAATCCATGCCAGTTGCCAATTAAAATTGCCGAAAATTTAATCACATGACGACGGGGTATTGTGTTGGTCATAAGTGCGAGGACTGGTCCTAAATCCTTTTCGACAGTGCCGTTGTAACTTGGAGTGTGTCGCATGGGCCTAAGGCTTGAGTTCCTTAAACACAGTTGTGTCTCACATCCCTGGAGACAAAGCAGGCTCTTGGGTGGGTGACTTTGGTCCTGGGTTCAAGTCTCCGAGGTTGCTAAGAGCTTCAAGCTTTCTTCTTATTGCTCCCACAGCACCATTTGCACAATGGGATTGGTCCTGCCCCTCTGGAGCGATGCCCTCATCCATTTGGACGGTGATGGGTAAGTACTGGGTCTCACCTGAGCTTACGAACCCACCTTCCCTTCCACCCGGCACCCCACGTTTTCTCCCTCAACAGCACTGGGTTAATCTAGGGCAGTGTCTCTCACCTTTAGGCACTTTAAGAGGGGACGGCTTCCACTCCCAGAATCGCCCAGCCAGCATACTTTAAGAGGGGAGGACTTCCATTCCCAGAATCCCCCAGCCAGCCTGCTTTAAGAGGGGAGGACTTCCACTCCCAGAATCCCCCAGCCAGCATGCTTTAAGAGGGGAGGGCTTCCACTCCCAGAATCCCCCAGCCAGAAGGCTTTAAGAGGGAGGGCTTCCACTCCCAGAATCCCCCAGCCAGAATGCTTTAAGAGGGGAGGACTTCCACTCCCAGAATCCCCCAGCCAGAATGCTTTAAGAGGGAGTACTTCCATTCCCAGAATCCCCCAGCCAGAATGCTTTAAGAGGGGAGGACTTCCACTCCCAGAATCCCCCAGCCAGAATGCTTTAAGAGGGGAGGACTTCCACTCCCAGAATCCCCCAGCCAGCCATGCTTTAAGAGGGGAGGGCTTCCACTCCCAGAATCTCCCAGCCAGAATGCTTTAAGAGGGGAGGACTTCCACTCCCAGAATCCCCCAGCCAGAATGCTTTAAGAGGGGAGGCTTCCACTCCCAGAATCCCCCAGCCAGCAATGCTTTAAGAGGGGAGGACGTCCACTCCCAGAATCCACCAGCCAGAATGCTTTAAGAGGGGAGGGCTTCCACTCCCAGAATCTCCCAGCCAGAATGCTTTAAGAGGGGAGGGCTTCCACTCCCAGAATCCCCCAGCCAGAATGCTTTAAGAGGGGAGGACTTCCACTCCCAGAATCCCCCAGCCAGAATGCTTTAAGAGGGGAGGGCTTCCACTCCCAGAATCTCCCAGCCAGAATGCTATAAGAGGGGAGGACTCTCTGTGGAAAGAATGGAAGTCCAGCCAGCCTGTTTTAAGAGTTGTGGACTCCAACTCCCGCCCATTCCGGAAAATGGGGCGCCCATCTGAACCGGTAATCAGCTGCTTGTGCTGAATCTGAAACGGAAACAGGCTGTTTGCTGTGAGGAGGCAAATTGCTGGGAGGCAGAGGCCAAAGGGTGGGTGCCAGTGGGTGGATGGGACTACATTCGGTGTATAACCCAGGTTTTCACCCTCTTTTAGGGCGGGAAAAGTGTGTCTTATACTCCGAAAAGTAGAATAGTTTGGAGAACTGGGAAATGCCACCTCTGGTTGGCCCCGCCCTCCCGCTCCCATCGTTCCCTGTCCTATATTCCTTTGTTTTTTACCTCAGCTGATTCGCGTGGCAGAGTGGATTGTCACGCCTCAGCTGAGGTAAAAAAAACACCTCAGCTCACCAGCTCTGAAACCGAGGGAGATCTTTGAGTGCGTGTCTAAAGCGCTCTCTCCTAGGACCAATAGGAAAAGATTTGGAATCCCACCGCTGGGAATGGACACCCCTCAGGACTTGGTTCTTCACGCCATGCCGGCCTCCCCCAAAAATCAAGAAAGACACGTCGAGATTCTTCTAAACATTCTCCTTTTGTGTTCCCCACCTCCGGCCCGAAATCTTGGCCAAACTAAAAACGGATTATTTGCGCGGTAAAACGTAGATTCTGGGAACTGTTAAGGAGGTGCCGCCTTCACCCACTTTCTCATACACAGAGTCTCTACACTGCTCCTCCGGGATGCAGCCCCTCCCTCCTGGGAATCCAGGCTGCAGTCCACCACAGTGGGGTGGGGGAGCATAAGCACAATCTCCTTAAGTTTTAAGGTGAATTGTTTGAACCCTCCAAGGGAAAATTCTCTTAAAATGTTGAGTTGAAAGGTTTCAGACCCTCTTCTCTTTCGGCAGGGGCTTCAGCGTCTCCACCGACAATCGCATCCACATCTTCAAACCGGTGTCCGTGCAGGCCATGTGGTGAGTCCATTTCTACGTCTCTGGCCACTCTGCGCATGCGCACAGTGGGAACAGGCTCCAGCTGTTCTTCTGCCTCAACTGAGGTCTGACTCTGAAGGCATCTGATAACTGTCAGACGGCCCCTCTGAAGCCAACTCCTGGTCCTGACAAACAACTCCTTTTATTAATTTCCTGTGAATTCTGCTCCTTGACATCCAGCAGTCTTTCAAGGGAGGATTTATGGTCACAGACCTTATCTGGCTTGGAGAGCTGCCAGGCTGATCTCTGCAAAACTTGGCCAGGAGCCTCGGAGAGTCACGAACTAATGAAGCGAACTAATGGCCTCCTGCAAGCTCCACTCCCCTTTCGCTCCTCTTTTATTCCCTCTGGGAGGGCCCTTCACCGTCCACCTGTGGCCTTACTCCCAAGTTGAACTAATGGCCTCCTGCAAGCTCCACTCCCCTGTCGCTCCTCTTTTATTCCCTCTGGGAGGGGCCATTCACCGTCCACCTGTGGCCTTCCTCCCAAGTCGACCCCTGTTCTTTAGCTCTTCCCTTCCTCTAGCCCCTCTGCGCATGCGCACACTGGGAACAGGCTCCAGCTGTTCTTCTGCCCCACTGATGCCTGACTCCGAAGGCAGCTGAGAACTGTCAGACGGCCCTGGCCCCCTCCCTGCCTCCGATACAGAGCCCTACTCCGAGCCTCCCCCAGACTCCAGGACTGGCCCAGGTTCCTACCCAACCCTCCCCACTGTCCGAATCGGCTGCCAGCTCTGCAGGAGGACCACAACAGGTTTAACCGTCTCCTTCCCCCCTCCCCTTCTCATTTTTCCTGGACAGCCCCCCCCCTCCCCTCAACCCCTTCAGGGAAAGCTTAACCCTGGTTGAGGTCACCTACTATTTTTGTATTCCAAGAAAGCCAGCAGTGACCTTCGTGGGAATCGACTGTCAGCTGTCCTTCCCTTGGCACGGATTTATTGTGGAGGTTGGCAGTCAGGTGCGCCAGGAACCCAGTCCGTGCCAAGGGTTGAGCGTGGCTGTTGTGTTTACGGGATGTTTTCATTGCATCCCCATTTCCCCCCCACATCCCCAAAGCGCGCCCCTCTTGCCTTTGCAGCAAAAGCAGTCCGGCCCTGATGACGTTCCCTAGCTGGGTCGTGAAAGGGCTGCAAGAAAACAGCTTAAGCCCAGAGAGAGGCAAGGAGCATGTCTTCCCCCCTCCCTCCCCTGCTCCTTCTCCTCCACGGCCACAAGTATGAAAAATGGCCACCCATCTCTCCTCCACTCTGCACACCCCACTCCCTCTAGCCCTGATGATGTTCCCTAGTTGGGTCGTGAAAGGTCTGCTCGAAAACCACCCAGCTCAGAGACCATCAAGGAGCCTGCAGTCACCGTCCTCCTCCTCCTCCTCTCCACACACCCCATTCCCTTCTAGCACTGATGACGTTCCCTAGTTGGGTCATGAAACGTTTGCAAGAAAACTACCCAGCTCAGAGAGCACCAAGGACTCCCACCATTCTCTTCCTCTTCTTCTTCCTCCTCCTCCTCCTCCTCTTCCTCCTCCTCATCTTTCTCTTTGCAAACATCTCCCCCTTGTAGCACTGATGACGTTCCCTAGTTGGGTCATGAAACGTTTGCAAGAAAACCACCAAGCTCAGAGAGCACCCAGGACCCCACAATCACCCTTCCTTCCTTCCTTCCTTCCTTCCTTCCTTCCTTCCTTCCTTCCTTCCTTCCTTCCATTCTTCCTTCCTTCCCTCCTTCCCTCCCTCCCTGATGACGTTCCCTAGCTGGGTCATGAAACGTTTGCAAGAAAACCACCAAGCTCAGAGAGCACCCAGGACCCCACAATCACCCTTCCTTCCTTCCTTCCTTCCTTCCTTCCTTCCTTCCATTCTTCCTTCCTTCCCTCCTTCCCTCCCTCCCTGATGACGTTCCCTAGCTGGGTCATGAAACGTTTGCAAGAAAACCACCAAGCTCAGAGAGCACCCAGGACCCCACAATCACCCTTCCTTCCTTCCTTCCTTCCTTCCTTCCTTCCTTCCTTCCTTCCTTCCTTCCTTCCATTCTTCCTTCCTTCCCTCCTTCCCTCCCTCCCTGATGACGTTCCCTAGCTGGGTCATGAAACGTTTGCAAGAAAACCACCAAGCTCAGAGAGCACCCAGGACCCCACAATCACCCTTCCTTCCTTCCTTCCTTCCTTCCTTCCTTCCTTCCATTCTTCCTTCCTTCCCTCCTTCCCTCCCTCCCTGATGACGTTCCCTAGCTGGGTCATGAAACGTTTGCAAGAAAACCACCAAGCTCAGAGAGCACCCAGGACCCCACAATCACCCTTCCTTCCTTCCTTCCTTCCTTCCTTCCTTCCTTCCTTCCTTCCTTCCTTCCTTCCTTCCTTCCTTCCTTCCATTCTTCCTTTCTTCCCTCCTTCCCTCCCTCCCTGATGACGTTCCCTAGCTGGGTCATGAAATGTCTGCAAGAAAACCACCAAGCTCAGAGAGCACCCAGGACCCCACAGTCCTCCTCCTCCTCCTCTTCCTCCTTCTTCTCCTTCTACTCCTATTTCTTCCTCCTCCTTTTCCTCCTCCTCCTCTTCTTCTTCCTCTTCTTCTTTCTCCTCTTCCTCCCCACTCCTTTTCCTTTTTTCCTTCTTCCTCTTCTTCCTTCTCCTCTTCTTCTTCCTCTTCTCTTTCCTCCTCCTCCTCCTCTTCCCCTCCTCCTCCTCCTCTCTCCTCCTCCTCCTCCTCCTCTTCTTCTTCCTCTTCTCCTTCCTCCTCCTTCTCTGTGCAAACCCCTCCTCCTTCTAGCATTGATGACGTTCCCTAGTTGGGTCATGAAACGTCTGCAAGAAAACCACCCAGCTCAGAGAGCCCCCAGGGCCCCTCATTTGAACCCTGAGCTCCAGATGTTGCCCTTTTTCCAACCAGGCTGATCTCGCCTCCCTCCCTCCCTCCCTCCCCAGGTCGGCCCTGCAGAGCCTGCACAAAGCCTGCGAAGTGGCCCGGATCCACAACTACTACCCAGGCAGCCTTTTCCTCACCTGGGTCAGCTACTATGAGAGCCACATCAACTCCGACCAGTCCTCGGTCAACGAGTGGAACGCCATGCAAGATGTCCAGTCCCACCGGCCAGATTCCCCGGCTCTCTTTACGGACGTGTAAGTACGGACGGGCCTTGGGAATATGCCACGCTTGGAATATTTGCATCCACTTTGGGTCACCACGATGTAGAAAAGACGTGGAGACTCTGGAAAGAGAGCAGAGAAGAGCAAGAAAGAGGATGAGGGAACTGGAGGCTCAAACATAGGAAGAACAGTTGCAGGAACTGGGTAGGTCTCGTTTAATGACAAGAAGGACTAAGGGAGACATGATAGCAGCCTTCCAATATCTCAGGGGTTGCCCCAAAGAAGAGGGAGTCAAGCTATTCTCCAAGGCACCTGAGGGCAGGACAAGAAGCAATGGGTGGAAACTAATCAAGGAGAGAAGCAACTTAGAACTGAGGAGGAATTTCCTGACAGTCAGAACAATGAATCAGTGGAACTCCTTGCCTCCAGAAGTTGTCAGTCTTTAAGAGGATGTTGGATAGCCATTTGTCTGAAACGGTATAGGGCTTCCTGCCTAGGCATGGGGTTGGACTAGATGACCTCCAAGGTCCCTTCCAACTCCGTTATTCTTTTAAAACGTATGAAGAACGGTTGCAGGAACTGGGTAGGTCTAGTTTAATGAAAAGAAGGACCAGGGGAGACAGGATAGGATCTTTCCAGTATCTCAGGGGTTGCCCCAAAGAAGAGGGAGTCAAGCTATTCTCCAAGGCACCTGAGGGCAGAACAAGAAGCAATGGGTGGAAACTAATCAAGGAGAGAAGCAACTTAGAACCGAGGAGGAATTTCCTGACAGTGAGAACAATGAATCAGTGGAACAGAAATTGCCTCCAGAAGTTGTGAATGCCCCAACACTGCAAGTCTTTAAGAAGATGTTGGGTAGCCATTTGTCTGAAACGGTATAGGGCTTCCTGCCTAGGCAGGGGGTTGGACTAGAAGACCTCCAAGGTCCCTTCCAACTCTGCTATTGTATTGTAAGTAGACCGGGTGCTAGGAAGGGGGAAATAGGTTTTTACAGGTGGCCCTTGATTTACGACCACCATGGAGCCCAACACTCCTGTTGCTAAGCGAGACAGTTGTTAAGAGAAACTTTTGCCTCGTTTTACGAACTTTCTTGCCACAGTCGCTAAGTGAATCACTGCAATTGTTAAGCGAATCACACGGTCGTTAAGTGAATCTGGCTCCCCCCCCTCCCATGGACTTTGCTTTTCAGGTCACAGAAGTGGATCATGTGACATCGGGACGAAAGCAACGGTCGTAAATGCGAACCAATTGCCAATAAATATGAACCAGTTCCCTAGCCTCTGGGTTTTGATCATGTGACTGTGGGGATGGCGCAGTGGTCATAGGTGTGAGCAACAGTCATAAGTCCCTTTGTTTCAGTGCTGGTGTGACTCCAAATGGTCACCAAATCAACTGTTGTAAGTCAAGAACTACCAGTGCAGGTCGTCCTCGACTTACGACCAAACTCCTTCCCCGAACTCCCTGCTGCTAAGCCAGACAGTTGCTAAGTGAGTTTTGCCCCCGTTTTACGGCCTCTTGTGCCACTGTTCACTGCAGTCGTTCAGTTGGTCGCACGGTCGTTAAGCGAATCCGGCTTCCACACACATACCTGGTTGACTTTGCTCGTCAGAAGGTCGCAAAATTGGAGCACGCACACTGCAACCGTCGTAAATACGAGCCAGTGGTCAAGCATCTGAATTTTGATCACCATGGCTGTGTGTGATCCTAAGTCCCTTTTTTTTGTGGGGGGGGGGGTGCTCTTGTAACTTTGGACCTGCAGCGCAGTGGCTCGGGCTCAGACGCTGAGCTTGTCGATCAGAAAGGCCGGCCGTTTGGCGGTTCGAATCCTCAGCGCTGCGTAACGGAGGGAGCTCCCATGACTTTGTCCCAGCTTCTGCCAACCAAGCAGTTCGAAAGCGTGTTAAAAAATGCAAGTAGGAAGAGAGGAGCCACCTTTGGTGGGAAGGGAAGAGCGTTCCAGGCGCCTTTGGTGTTGAGTCATGCCGGCCACATGACTACGGAGACTTCTTCGGACAGTGCTGGCTCTTCTGCTTTGAAAGGGAGATGAGCAGCGCCCCCTAGAGTTGGGAACAATTGGCACATCTGTGCGAGGGGAACAATACAATACAATACAACAGCAGAGTTGGAAGGGACCTTGGAGGTCTTCTAGTCCAACCCCCTGCCTAGGCAGGAAGCCCTGGTCCTTTCTCCCTCCCTCCCTCCCTCTTTCCCTTCCCTTCCATTTTCTTTCTCCTTCCTTCCTTCCTTCCTTCCTTCCTTCCTTCCTTCCTTCCTTCCTTCCTTCCTTCCTTCCTTCCTTCCTTCCTATAAAATAGCAGAGTTGGAAGGGACCTTGGAGGTCTTCTAGTCCAACCCCCTGCTTAGGCAGGAAACCCTGCTTCTTTCTCCCTCCCTCCCTCCCTCTTTCCCTTCCCTTCCATTTTCTTTCTCCTTCCTTCCTTCCTTCCTATAAAATAGCAGAGTTGGAAGGGACCTTGGAGGTCTTCTAGTCCAACCCCCTGCCTAGGGAGAAAGCCCTGGTCCTTTCTTCCTCCCCCTTTCCCTTCCCTTCCCTTTCACTTTCTTTCTCTTCCCTTCCTCCTTCCTTCCTTCCTTCCTTCCTTCCTTCCATCCTTCCTATAAAATAGCAGAGTTGGAAGGGACCTTGGAGGTCTTCTAGTCCAACCCCCTGCCTAGGCAGGAAAGCCCTATACCATTTCAGACAAACCTTTAACTTTGACCGGACACTACCTGTCCTTCTTTTCAAAGACATTTGCAACGCACGGTTGCAACCCGCCTGTGCAAACATCAGCCGAAGGGACCCCTGGACTCTTCCAGAAAGCCCCCCAGCCCAAAGCATCTACACCCCACCCACCCCCTTTGACCGAGCTCGCCTGACCCTTCCTGGCGCTCGGGACATTTAAGGCACCGGCCGGACTCCCTTTGAAGTCGTCCAGCAGCCTTCATCCCCTCGGGGCTATTTTTAAAGCCGTGGATAAAGCCAGAGGGGTGGCCGGAATGCACGGGGTCACTTCTCGGTGCCATATAAGGAAACCTGGAAGGCTCCCACCTCTCCAGGAACGGTAACGGGTGCGAGAGGGAGGCCAGAGCAACTAAACGGTCAGATGCCCTTATCAGTGCAAGGCCAGGAGGCCAAAACTGACCCTGTGGTTATTCAAGGGATGCCGTCCATCAAGGCCACACTTGGAATCCTGCATTCAGTTTTGGTCACCACGACGTAGAAAAGACATAGCCATTTGTCTAAACTGGTACAGGGCTTCCTGCCTAGGCAGGGGGTTGGACTAGAAGACCTCCAAGGTCCCTTCCAACTCTGCTATTGTATTATTGTATATCTTAAACTTCTAAAATGATTAGAACCATTCAAAGAACCGTCAAAACGATAAAAGCATCCATACAATAAATTAATGTAGGACACGGCGGCTCAGGAGCTCAGACGCTGAGCTTGTCGATCAGAAAGGCCGGCCGTTCGAATCCCCAGCACCACATAACGGAGGGAGCTCCCGTGACTTTGTCCCAGCTTCTGCCAACCTAGCAGTTCGAAAGCAGGTAAAAAATGCAAGTAGGAAAACAGGAGCCACCTTTGGTGGGAAGGGAACAGCGTTCCGTGCGCCTTCGGGCGTTGAGTCGTGCCGGCCACATGACCCCGGAGACGTCTTCGGACAGCGCTGGCTCTTCGGCTTTGGAACGGAGATGAGCAGCGCCCCCTAGAGTCTGGAACAACTGGCACAGCTGTGCCCTTGGAACCTTCAGCTTTACTTTAAAATAAATTAAATCGAACATATAGATGCCAAGTTGCTCCAGAGGAAAAGAGGGGCAGCAAAGTAAGAGGTTATGGGGTGCCGTCAGATTCTGAGTATGATCATCTTAAGATAGATTCAGATTAACAGAGTTGGAAGGGACCTTAGAGGTCCTCTAGCCCAACTTCCTGCCTAAGCAGGAAGCCCTATACGTCCATTTCCTCCTCCTGATTTCCCCCTTGTTGCCTTCCCTCCTTTCAGCCCCACGGAGCGCGAGAGAACGGAGCGCCTGATCAAGACCAAGCTCCGAGAGATCATGATGCAGAAGGATCTGGAGAACATCACGTCCAAGGAGGTGAGCGGGATGGGAAGGAGACCCTTAGGGGGGGGGGGACCTTAGGGGCTTCTCTGCCAGCCGTTGGCACAGCCAAAGAGAGAAGCAACCAGGAATTAAGGAGAAGCTTCCCAACCGTGAGGACAATCGATTCGTGGAAGGGGTTTTCTCTAGAGCAGGGGTCTCCAACCTTTGCAACTTTAAGTCTGAAGGACTTCAGCTCCCAGACGTCTCCAGCAAGTTTTGCTGGCTGGAGAAGCCTGGGAGCTGAAGTCCTTCAGACTTAAAGTTGCAAAGGTTGGAGACCCCTGCTCTAGAAGTTGTGGGTCACTGGAGGTTTTCTTTCTTTTTCTTTTTTTTGAATAAATTTTTATTTATTTATTTTTAATTTTAAACAAAGAAGGAAGGAAAATGAAAGGAAGGAAGGAAAATGAAAGGAAGGAAGGAAAATGTGGAGAAGGAAGGAAGATGGGAGGGAAGGAAGGAAGGAAAATGGGGAGGGAAGGAAGGATGGATGGAAAATGAGAGAAAGGAAGGAATATGAAAGGAAGGAAAGAAGGAAAATAAGGGGAAGGAAGGAAAGAAGGAAGGAAGGAAAATGAGGGGAAGGAAGGAAGGAAAATGAGAGGAAGGAAGGAAGGAAGGAAGGAAGGAAGGAAGGAAGGAAGGAAGGAAGGAAGGAAAATGAAAGGAGGGAAGGAAGGAAAATGAGGGGAAGGAATAAAGGAATTGAAGGAAGGAAGGAAAATGAGGGGAAGGAAGGAAAGAATCTCAACTTGGAGCAAAAGAGAAGTTTCCTGACAGAGTGAGAACAAAGAATCAGTGTAAAAGTTTTCCTTCAGAAGTTGTAGGATTCCCTTGGTGGAGTTTTTTATGAAGAGATTGGTCAACCGTTTCTCTTAAATGGCATAGGGTCTCCTGCTTGAGCAGGGGGTTGGACTAGAAGGCCTCCCAAGGTCCCTCCCAACTCTGTTAATCTGTGGCCGTAACTCGAGGACTAGCTGCATTTTATTTCAAATTATTTTGTCTGTTTTATTTGAAATATTTCATTTTTAAATTACTAGTTTGTTTGTTTATTTATTTGTGCAAAACTATTTTGGGAAAGCTGAGTCCTCTTCCCTTAAGGCTGCCTCAACTTAGAACTGGGGAGAAATTTCCTGACTCAGAACAATTAATCAGTGGAACTCCTGGCCACCAGAAGTTGTGAATGCCCCAACCCTGGAAGTCTTTAAAAAGATGTTGGATAGCCATTTGTCTGAAACGATGTAGGGCTTCCTGCCTAGGCAGGGGGTTGGACTACATGACCTCCAAGGTCCCTTCCAACTCTGCTATTGTATTGTATTGTATTCTCTCTGTCTCCCTCCCACCCCAGATCCGAACAGAGCTGGAGATGCAGATGGCGTGCAACCTGCGCGAATTTAAGGAATTCATTGACAACGAAATGATAGTCATTCTGGGCCAGATGGACAGCCCCACGCAGATCTTCGACCACGTCTTTCTGGTAAGGCTTTCCTGCCACAGGACAGAAAAACTCCCTTAGCTTGAGCTTTAGTTTTTCAGTCTCACACAAATGTACCCCTTCTGGTCCATTAGTAAAACCGCTTCCAAAGTCAGAGTAAATTCCCCAAAACTGATTCATGGGATCCTGCATGCAGTGGGGGTAGAACGGACCAGTCAGTTTTGGAAGAATTGTACAGCTGAGATCAGGGCTGTCTACTTTAAGAGGGGAGGACTTCCACTCCCAGAATCCCCCAGCCAGCAATGCTTTAAGAGGGGAGGGCTTCCACTCCCAGAATCCCCCAGCCAGGATGCTTTAAGAGGGGAGGGCTTCCACTCCCAGAATCCCCCAGCCAGACGGCTTTAAGAGGGGAGGACTTCCACTCCCAGAATTCCTTGTGGCCTGCGCGATTCTGGGCATTAAAGTCCACCCCTTTCAAAACTACTAAAGTTGAGAAACTCTGGATAACTTTACACAGTATCTTGGACCAATCGGACAACCCTCAACGCTTAGCCAGCAGTTTCGAATACGTCTTGCACCTGATATCGCCATGTTTGGCATTTTTAAATTATTACTATTATTTTTAAATTATTACTATTATTTAAATTATTACTATTATTCTTAAATTATTAATATTATTTTTAAATTATTAGTGTTATTACTTGCATGACCAGCTGTGCTCTCGGCTGTTGTGTGGGAACTATTGTGTTTTGCTCTCTCGCTTGTGCAGGGTTCGGAGTGGAACGCCTCCAACCTGGAAGACTTGCAAACCAGAGGGTGAGTTGTACAATTCAAAAATTCTAGCCATTGTATAAGTTCTCCTTAAATGAAACCCCAACGTATTGCGAACAGCAAGAAGCCGCCACCAACTCCCGGAGCTCTTTGTAGCTGTATGTATAAATATATTTGCGCAAAGAGGCCGGCCGGGGCTTATCTTATCCTTGACTGTTGCCAGATTCCCTGCAGAGAAATAGTTCGCAGGCTGCAAAACGAAGTTATGGAAAAATGTGTGATTGTGGCTCCTGGCAACATTTGCCATATCTGCAGAGGGGAATGGAACAGATACTTCTTCACACATGGATTTCCCTTCTGTCTTCAGCCCTCCCTGTAGCAAAGGGATAGTAAATGCACCCAAGACGAGAAGGGTGGAGATCTTGTTTATATAGTTATGCCCTTGCTTGCTTATTTGTTTATTTTGGAGTATCAGGTCTAATATCTCTCTTTGACTGACATGGGAGAGGGTTTCCTGCCTAAACACGGGGTTGGACTAGAAGACCTCCAAGGTCCCTTCCAACTCTTTTTATTCTATTCTATTCTATTCTATTCTATTCTTTCCATATTCTATTATATTCATTTCATTTCTATATTCTGTTCTCTTCCATTCTCTTCCATTCTATTGTATTCTATTCATTTCATTTCTATATTCTATTCTATTCTTTCCATATTCTATTCTATTCATTTCTTAATTTCATTTCTATATTCTATTCTATTCGTTTCATTTCTATATTCTATTCTATTCTTTCCATATTCCTATTCTACTCTACTCTATTCTATTCTATTCTATTCATTTCTATTCTATTCATTTCTATTCATTTCTCCATTCTATTCCATTCCATTCTATTTCTTTCCATATTCCATTCTATTCTTTCCACATTCTATTCTATTCATTTCCTTTCTATATTCTATTCTATTCATTTCTATTCATTTCTATTCATTTCTCCATTCTATTCCATTCCATTCTATTTCTTTCTATATTCCATTCTATTCATTTCATCTATATTCTATTCTATTCCATTCTATTCTTTTCTATTCTATTCTTTCCATATTCTATTCATTTCATTTCTATATTCTATTCTATTCGTTATATTCATTTCTCCATTCTATTCCATTCCATTCTATTTCTTTCCATATTCCATTCTATTCTTTCCATATTCTATTCTATTCATTTCATTTCTATATTCTATTCCTATTCTATTCTATTCATTTCTATTCATTTCTCCATTCTATTCTATTCCATTCCATTCTATTTCTTTCCATATTCCATTCTATTCATTTCATTTCTATATTCTATTCTATTCCATTCTATTCTATTCTTTTCTATTCTATTCTTTCCATATTCTATTCTATTCATTTCATTTCTATATTCTATTCTATTCTTTCCATATTCCTATTCTTTTCTATTCATTTCTATTCATTTCTATATTCTATTCTTTTCAATTCTATTCTATTCTATTCTATCCATATTCCATTCTATTCATTTCATTTCTATATTCTATTCTATTCTTTCCATATTCCTATTCTATTCTATTCATTTCTATTCATTTCTATTCTATTCTTTTCTATTCTCTTCTTTTCTATTCTCTTCTATTCTTTCCATATTCACTTCATTTCTATATTCTATTCTATGTGTAAACAGCAAAGGCAGGATACAAACAAAGAAACCCACCATAAAACCGCTCCATTTCCCTGCAGGGTGCGGTATATCCTGAACGTCACTCGTGAGATTGATAATTTCTTCCCGGGAGTTTTCGAATACCACAATATCCGAGTTTATGACGAAGAGGCGACGGACTTGCTGGCTTACTGGAACGACACCTACAGGTTCATCTCCAAAGCAAAGTGAGTCCCTTCTGCTGCCTTCCATTGGGGTCTGCAATTCATTCGGCCCCTCGTGGCGGCTTTCGTAGAATCATTCAAGAGCCTCGCCAGAGCCACTCCCAGAATTCCTGCGCCATGCTGGCTGCCTGAGGGATTCTGGGAGTTGGTCTTTTCTGCCTATGAGGTGAAAATGGCAAGATAGATGGATAGAGGCAGACAGGCAAATGAAAGAGAAAGGTAATGGAGAGAGACGGACACAGACAGATAGATAGGTATAGATGGGACAGACAAACCCAGATAGACAGAGATAGATGAGAGAGAGATTGCAGATAAACAGACGGACAAATGGATGGATGGATGGACGGATGGATGGATGGATAGATGGATAATATAGACAGATGGACAGATGAGAAAGAGAGATTGCAGATAGACACAGACAGACATAATGGATGGATGGATGGATGGATGGATGGAATATATAGCTAGATATGGGATGGATGGATTTATGGATAGATATGGACAGACAGATAGATGAGAGAGAGATTGCAGACAGAAAGATAGACAGATATATGGATGGATGGAGATACAAAAGGGACAGGCAAACAGATGAAAGAGAGATTGCAGATAGACAGACAGACAGATTGCATGGATGGATAGATAGATGGAATAGATATAGGATGGATGGATGGACAAAAAGAGATAGATAGATGGCAGGCAGGCTGGCTGGCTGGCTGGATGATAGATAGATAGATAGGCAGGCAGGCAGGCAGGCAGGCAGGCAGGCTGCATGGATGGATAGATAGATGGAATAGATATAGGATGGATGGATGGACGGACAAATATGGATGGATGGATGGACGGACGGACAGGCAGGCAGGCAGACTGCATGGATGGATAGATAGATGGAATAGATATAGTATGGATGGATGGATAGACAGAGATGGATGGATGGACGGATGGATGGATAGATGGAATAGATATTGGATGGATGGATGGAATAGATAGATACAGGATGGATGGATGGATGCATATAGAAGGACAGACAGACAGATGAAAGAGAGGCATTGCAGATAGATACTATAAATAGACAGACAGAGGTGATAGATAATGGTAAACAAAGTATAGAGATAGCTGATAGTTAAAAGATAAATAAATAGATGGCAGAGAGAGAGGGAGATAAAGATGGACGGTAGGTAGGAAGGAAGACAGGTAGATGGACAGACAGTTCAGTGGATGGATGGATGGATGGGTGGGTGGTAGAGAGATGGACAGATGGCTGGGTAGGTAGACGGACGGACGGACGGACGGGCAGATGCAAGGCAGAGGCCAGAACCTTTCCTGCTTGGGAACATGATGCAGTGACCCCTCTTCTCTTCCCCCTCCCCCCTCCTGCCTTGCCCCCCTCTCCCCACCTCTAGGAAGAACGGCTCGAAGTGCCTGGTCCACTGCAAGATGGGGGTCAGCCGGTCGGCCTCCACGGTCATCGCCTACGCCATGAAGGAGTACGGCTGGAACCTCGACCGGGCCTACGACTACGTCAAAGAACGCCGCAGCGTCACCAAGCCCAACCCCAGCTTCATGCGCCAGCTGGAAGAGTACCAGGGCATCCTCCTGGCCAGGTGGGTGCAGGCTGCTGGCCCGGGGGTGGAGGGGGGAGATGCCCTCCCCCATTGACCTTCTGCAAAGAGCCTTCAATGTTCATTTAGGGGCCGTTCAGAGTTTACAACTGCCCTGGGGTGTGGGGTAAGGGACCGTGTTTCACACATACGACCGTTGCAGCATCCCCACGGTCGCAGGATCAAAATTCAGACGGTTGGTCACTGGCTCGTACATACGACGGTTGCAGCGTCTGGGGGTCCCTTTTTGGCGACCTTCTGGCGAGCAAAGTCCGCGGCGGAAGCCACGTTTCACTTAACAACCGGCTAACCAACTTAACGACCCCAGGGGTAGCTGCAGCGATTCACTTAACCAACACGGCAAGAAAGGCCGTAAAATGAAGCAAAGCTCACTTATCGTCCGTCTCGCTCAGCAAGCAAGGGAAATTTTGGGGCTCCATTGTGGTCGTAAGTTGAGGACCGCCTGTAACCCCTGGTGCTGGCAACTGACTCGCCTATATGACGGTTGCTACGTGATCCCCTTTTGCGACCTTCTGACCAGCGAAGTCAATGGGGAAGCCAGATTCACTTTAACAACCGAGCGACTCACTTAATGACTGCAGTGATTCGCTTAACAACAGTGAGAAGAAAGATCGTAAATGGAGGCAAAACTCACTTAAGAGCTATCTTGCTTAGCAATAGAATTTTGGGGCTCAGTTGTGGCCATAAGTAGAGGAATACCTGTATCAGGTCGTCCTCGAGCGTGGGGTTGGACTAGAAGACCTCCAAGGTCCCTTTCCTTCTGTTATTCTGTTATTATTCTGCTATTAGCAGATAACTCAATGTTGCCCGGGTATTTATTTATAGGGGGGAAATGTCCAGATCAAACGTAATTTCTAATATTGGATTTTCCCCCTTGTGGAGTACTGCGAAGCCATGGCAAATCCACTGTGTTGTACAGTAGAAGCCATTTTACGGCAGTACAGTAGAAGCCATTTTACGGCACAACAGGGTGTATATTACCAGAACACACACCCTGAGGGGTGTTAGGGATGTCTTAACCCCACAGTATTTTTCTCCAGAGAGTAAGTCATCCTTGTAGCAAGTTTGGTTGAAATTGCTCCAGGCGTTCCAGAGTTATGCTGGTACACACACACAGAGACACACACGGCCGTGTTTACATATATATATGTGTGTGTAAACACGGCTCAGGCTTGTGTTTGTAACAGGAAACACAATCTTTGGCAGCTTGTTTTGTGTTTTCAGTGACCAGAATCCCAGTCTCCAGCCACGTGGCTGTCAGATGCCCTGGGGGTCTCGGATATCAGGGGGTTTCGAAAGGGTGTTTTGAAGCGACAACTGGCCAGAAACGAGACCGGAGGGAAGGAATTTGAAACAGGCAGGAGAGGGACTGGCTCCCATCCGAAGTCTCGCAGATTGGCCAACCTCATTGCGGCCGTTGCGAAGGAGGGTGAGAATGCACCTTTCAGAATACAGAACCGGAGGAGACCTTCGAGGTCTTCTAGTCCACCCTGCTGCCCCAGCAGGAGAGTCTACATCGTTCCAGACAAAAGGTAGCGGTCCAATCTCTTCTTAAAAGCCTCCAGTGTTGGAGCGCCCACATCTTCTGGTGGCAAGGCGTTCCACTGTCACTGAAATTCTTCCTCCGTTCTAAGTTGCTTCTCTCCTGGATTAGTTTCCACCCATTGCGTCTTGTTCTGCCCCCAGGTGCCTTGGAGAATAGCTTGACTCCGTCTTCTTTGGGGCAACCCCTGAGATACTGGAAGGCTGCTGTCCTGTCTCCCCTGGTCCTTCTTTTTATTTAACTAGACCTACCCAGTTCCTGCAATCGGTCTTTATATACTTTAGCCTTAACAGAATAAGCATTCAAAGGGACCTTGGAGGTCTTCTAGTCCAACCCCCTGCCTAGGCAGGAAGCCTTATACCGTTTCAGACAAATGGCTCTCCAGCATCTTCTTAAAGACTTCCAGTGTTGGGGCATTCACAACTACTGGAGGCAAGGAGTTCCACTGGTTAATTGTTCTCACTGTCAGGAAATTCCTCCTCAGTTCTAGGTTGCTTCTCTCCTTGATTAGTTTCCACCCATTGCGTCTTGTTCTGCCCCCAGGTGCCTTGGAGAATAGCTTGACTCCGTCTTCTTTGGGGCAACCCCTGAGATACTGGAAGGCTGCTGTCCTGTCTCCCCTGGTCCTTCTTTTTATTTAACTAGACCTACCCAGTTCCTGCAATCGGTCTTTATATACTTTAGCCTTAACAGAATAAGCATTCAAAGGGACCTTGGAGGTCTTCTAGTCCAACCCCCTGCCTAGGCAGGAAGCCTTATACCGTTTCAGACAAATGGCTCTCCAGCATCTTCTTAAAGACTTCCAGTGTTGGGGCATTCACAACTACTGGAGGCAAGGAGTTCCACTGACTAATTGTCCTAACTGTCAGGAAATTTCTCCTCAGTTCTAAGTTGCTTCTCTCCTTGATTAGTTTCCACCCATTGCTTCTTGTTCTGCCCTCAGGTGCCTTGGAGAATAGCTTGACTCCCTCTTCTTTGGGGCAGCCCCTGAGATACTGGAAGGCTGCTATCCTGTCTCCCCTGGTCCTTCTTTTTATTTAACTAGACCTACCCAGTTCCTGCAATCGGTCTTTATATACTTTAGCCTTAACAAAATAAGCATTCAAAGGGACCTTGGAGGTCTTCTAGTCCAACCCCCTGCCTAGGCAGGAAGCCTTATACCGTTTCAGACAAATGGCTATCCAACATCTTCTTAAAGACTTGCAGGGTTGGGGCATCCACAACTTCTGGAGGCAAGGAGTTCCACTGGTTAATTGTTCTCACTGTCAGGAAATTCCTCCTCAGTTCTAGGTTGCTTCTCTCCTTGGTTAGTTTCCACCCATTGCTTCTTGTTCTGCCCTCAGGTGCCTTGGGCAATAGCTTGACTCCCTCTTCTTTGGGGCAGCCCCTGAGATACTGGAAGGGTGCTATCCTGTCTCCCCTAATCCTTCTTTTCATTAAACTAGGCCAGGGGTCTGCAAAGTTGGCTCTTTTAAGACTGGTGGACTTCAACTCCCAGAATTCCCCAGCCAGCTAAGCTAAGCTTAAAAGAGCCAACTTTGCAGACCCCTAAACTAGACCTACCCAGTTCCTGCAACCGTTCCTCATACCTTTTAGCCTTGAACACAATAGCAGAGTTGGAAGGGGCCTTGGAGGTCTTCTAGTCCAACCCCCCTGCTCAAGCAGGAGACCCTATTCAATTTGAGACAAGCGGCTGTCCACTAGTCTCCTCTTAAAAACCTCCAGGGTTGGAACACCCACAACTTCTGGTGTCAAGTTGTTCCACCGATGACCTCCAAGGTCCCTTCCAACTCTATCCATCTAATCTAAATCCTGCCGTTTTCATCCAGTCGGAGCGGAAGAAGCTTCTTGGATGGGAAGCGAAATGCCTTCGCAGAAAAGCCAGGAAGTCCAGTGGCCTCTTGGGGAAAAAAGTTGTCGTATCCCCCCCCCCCCCAGTGTGGCAGCCAAAGAGCTCTTTGGCTGACCCCACTGACCCTTCCCCTGGTCAGGGCTGGGGGTGACGTGGGATGTTTTCCCTTCTTTTCTGGAAAGATGCCGCACGGTTCCTGGGAACAGAAGCTGACCGGTGGCCAGAGCGCGTGACCGGGACGGAGTGCCCACTAAGGGGACAAACAGCCTCTGGGGCTCCAGTGCCCCCAGCAACCTGATCCCTGGAGGCTTCGGATGTTGATCCCGAGCGGATCCCGTCTGTCGTGTTTTTCTCCTTCACTTCTCCTTGCTCAAGTCTGCCAAAAGCTTGCGTAATATTTCTTCTGTCTCGTGCACCTGTGGTCCTCGTCGTATGACTGCTATTGAGCCCCAGGTTTCTGTCGTTCAGCGAGGCTGTTAAGCGAGAGTGTTTGCCCCATTTTGCAGTCTTTTTTTGGTCCCCGTTGCTAAGTGAATCCCTGAAGTCGTTCAGTTAGGAACATGGTTGATAAGTGAGTATCATTCACTTTGCTCATGAAATGCGGTCACGCAAACCCGGGATGCTGCAACCGTCATAAATACAGGTAGTCCTCGACTTATAACCACAAGAGAGCCCAAAATTTATGTTGCTAAGTGAAACATTTGTTAAGTGAATTTTACAACTTTTTTGCCACAGTCGTTAAGTGAATCACTACAGTGGTTAAGTTAGTAACCCGGTTGTTAAGTGAATCTGGCTTCCCCATTGACTTTGCTTGTCAGAAGGTCGCAAAAGAAGATCATGTGACCCCGGGACACTGACCGTCATAAATACAGGTAGTCCTCGACTTATGACCACATTGCAGCCCACAATTTCTGTTGCTAAGTGAAACATTTGTTAAGTGAATTTTACTGCCGTTGTTAAGTGAATCACTACAGTTGTTAAGTTAGTAACCATTGAATCTGACTTTCCAGTTGACTTTGCTTGTCAGAAGGTTGTAAAAGGGGATCACATGATTTCCCCCCCCCCCCCCCCCCCGGACACTGCAACCGTCATAAATATGAGTTCCAATTCCAATTTCCAATTTAATATTTGTAAACCGCTCCCTCTCCCCATAGGGACTCGGGGCGGTGCACAGGAAGAATAAAAAACAATAAATGTATACAAACATTTCTTTAAAAAACAAATTAAACCTAAACCTGTGCTAAAATTCCCCATTAAAACTAAGCTATACTAAAAAACTTCCCAATAAAACCCCAGGGACAGAGAGACTATCCTAGGCCGGCCAGACAGAAAAGATGTGTTTTTAATTTAAGACGGAAGGAGCGGAGGTCCGTGGTCGTCCTAATGTCGGGGGGAAGGTCGTTCCAGAGGGCCGGGCCCGCCACAGAGAGAGCCCTTCCCCTGGGCGTCGCCCGCTGACAAAGTCTAGTGGACGGCACCCGGAGAAGCCCCTCTCTGTGGGAGTGAATCGGCCGTGAGGATGTATGAGGCAGGATCCGATCCCGCAGATAGCTAGGTCCCGAGCCATGGAGCGCTTTAAAGATGATAATCAACACCTTGAAGCGCACCCGGAAGACGACAGGTAGCAAGTGCGGCTCGCGCAAGAGCGGTGTTACATGGGTAAACCTGGCGGTTCCCATAATTGCTCGCGCGGCTGCGTTCTGGACTAGCTGAAGTCTCCGGGTGCACCTCAAGGGGAGCCCCATGTAGAGAGAGTTACAATAGTCCAGTCGGGATGTCACGAGCGCATGAGTGACTGTGCGAAGGGCGTCCCGATCCAATAGGGGGCGCAATTGGCGAACCAGGCGAACCTGGTAAAACGCCCTCCTGGCCACGGCTGTCACTTGATCTTCCATGGACAGCCGGGCATCCAGGAGGACACCCAAATTGCGCGCCCCATCCACAGGGGCAAGATGTTCGCCCCCTATGGCCAGCGATGGAGTGAGCTGGTTGAATCGGGCAGCCGCATTCGGACAGCCACTCGGTCTTGGTCGGGTTGAGCCTGAGTCCGTTACTTCCCATCCAGATCCGCACGGCTTCCAGGCACTGGCACATCACCGCTACGGCATCGTTGGGGTGGTTTGGGGTAGATATATACAGCTGAGTGTCATCAGCGTAAAGATGGTACTCTACCCCAAAACCACGGATGATCTCACCCAGCGGCTTCATGTATGTGTTAAACAGGAGAGGCGAGAGGACCGACCCCTGAGGCACCCCACATGTGAGGGGTCTCGAGGTCGACCTCTGCTCTCCTGCCAACACAAATTGCGATCGGCCAGAGAGGTAGGAGGAGAACCACCGTAAAACGGTGCCTCCCACCCCCAACCCCCCCAGCCGATGCAATAGGATACCATGGTCGATGGTATCGAAAGCCGCCGAGAGGTCTAATAGGACCAGGATGGAGGAACAACCCCCATCTCTGGCCCTCCAGAGATCATCAACCAACGCGACCAATGCCGTCACGGTGCTATGCCCGGGCCGAAAGCCGGACTGGCGCGGATCTAGATAGTCAACTTCCTCCAGGTGACGGGGAAACTGTTGTGCCACCACACTCTCGACAACCTTCGCCAGAAAGGGAAGGTTGGAGACTGGACGATAGTTGTTTAATAGAGCTGGATCCAAAGAGGGCTTCTTAAGGAGGGGCCTCACCATAGCCTCTTTTAGGGAAGCAGGCAAGGAACCCTCACTTAAGGATGCGTTGACAACCTCTTGGAGCCAGCCTCGTGTCACCTCCCAGGATGCCAGTACAAGCCAGGAGGGACACGGGTCCAATAAACATGTGGTGGCTCGCAGTCACCCACGTAACCTGTCCATATCTTCGGAAGTAACGGAGTCAAACTCCTCCCAAACAAGATCTGTCTCGTGGCATCCCACTGGGCCATCAATGGGGGCTAACTCATTCTGTATCTGAGCGGTTTTCTCCTGCAGAAAAATCACAAATTCCTCTGCTCTACCCTGTAGCGGGGCTTCCCGCACCCCCTGTTGAAGTAGGGAGCGGGTCACCCTAAACAGGGCGGCAGGGCGGTTTTCTGCGGATACTATGAGAGTAGCACAATGATGGCGTTTGGCCACTCTCAGCGCCACAATGTAAGTCCGTAAATGGGCTCTTACCTGTGTCCGGTCAGATTCAGATCGGGTGGACCTCCATCTTCTCTCTAGGCATCTCTTGCGGCGTTTCATCACCCGCAGCTCCTCGGTAAACCAAGGAGCCAGGGTGGTTCGCCGCCGCAAGAGAGGCCGCAAGGGCGCGACCCGATCCAAGGCTCCCACGGCCGCACTATTCCATGCGGCCGTGAGGTCCTCCATCGGGGCACGGGTCAGTTGTCAAGTGTCCAGATTTTAATCACATCACTACGGGGACGCCATGGCAGTGATATGTGCGAAAAACCTTTTTTCAGTGGCGTTATAACTGTGAATGGTCACTAAACAAATTGTTGTAAACCAAGGATTAGCTGTCTATGCTGGTTGCCAAATATCCAAATTTGCCAAATATCCAAATTTGGCCATGGGGATGTTGCCAGCGACATAAGTGTGAACAACGGTACAAAGCAGGGTGGATTTGTTTTAAATCAAGCCGATTTAAACCATGATTTAAATCATGCTGATTTAAATCATGCTGATTTAAATCACGCTAATTTAAACCACAGTTTAAATCACGCTAATTTAAACCACAGTTTAAATCACACTAATTTAAACCATGGTTTAAATCAAGCCGATTTAAACCTTGATTTAAACCATGCTGATTTAAACCATGCTGATTTAAACCACAGTTCAAATTATGCCGATCTAAACCATGATTTAAATCACACTGATTTAAACCACGCTGATTTAAATCACGCCATTTCGACCATGATTTAAACCACGCTGATTTAAACCACGCTGATTTAAACCACACTTCAAATTATGCCGATCTAAACCATGATTTAAACCACGCTGATTTAAATCACGCCATTTCGCCCATAATTTAAACCACGCTGCTTTAAACCACGCTGCTTTAAACCACAGTTTAAATTATGCCGTTTTCAACCATGATTTAAACCACGATTTAAACCACACTGATGCAAACCATGATTGAAACCACGCCAATTTAAATCACACCGATTTAAACCACGATTTAAATTACGACTCAGGCCACAATTTGAATCACGACTCAGATCACGATTTGAATCACGACTCAGACCACGATTTAAATCATGATTTAGACCACGATTTAAATCACTATTAAAAAAAGGCTTGACTTAAATCAACTCATCCTGGTTGGAAGAGCCACCGCCGTCTCTGTCCCGCAGTTGACTCCCCAACCGTCCCATTCAATGGGACGGCTGGCGACCCGGCAGGGACCCCGCCGGGTGAGGGACGTGGTGGGCAGCAGGCGAGGGGGTGCCCGCTCACGGGCGCTGCCAGGGTGGATCTGAAATGCCAGGCGCCCTTCCAATGGAGGTTCCTTGTTGGGACCTTTTGCAACTTTAAGTCTGAAGGACTTCAGCTCCCAGACTTCTCCAGCCAGCTTGCAAAGTTGCAAAGGTTGGAGACCCCTGCTCTAGAGGTTGTGGGTTGTGCCAGCAAAGCTGGCTGGAGAAGTCTGGGAGCTGAAGTCCTTCAGACTTAAAGTTGCAAAGGTTGGGGACCCGTGGCCCAGGCCCTGACACTGACAGCTTTGCTGGCTGGAGAAGTCTGGGAGCTGAAGTCCTTCAGACTTAAAGTTGCAAAGGTTGGGGACCCCTGGCCCAGGCCCTGACACTGACAGCTTTGCTGGCTGGAAAATTCTGGGAGCTGAAGTCCTTCAGACTTAAACTTGCAAAGGTTGGGGACCCCTGGCCCAGGCCCTGACACTGACAGCTTTGCTGGCTGGAGAATTCTGGGAGCTGAAGTCCTTCAGACTTAAAGTTGCAAAGGTTGGGGACCCCTGGCCCAGGCCCTGACACTGACAGCTTTGCTGGCTGGAGAATTCTGGGAGCTGAAGTCCTTCAGACTTAAAAGTTGCAAAGGTTGGAGACCCCTGTTTGATAGGATTCTTGGCCAAGAGAAGGGAGGTTGCAGAGGACGGAGCCCTTGAGTGACTTGGCCAAAAATGTCCATATTGCAGCATCTGCGGCCTCTTCAGGCTGCCCCACGGAGCTCCTTTTTCACGCCCAACAAACTAAACGATTCAGTTCCACATCGGAAACAGAGAATTCTCTTTAGAGAGACTTTTTTTTTTAACTCCAAAGGCATTGCGTTCAAATAAATTTGGTTTTGAAACATCCGGATGAAATTTTTAAAAATCCCGATTTTTGTTTTAAAAAAATTAAAAAATCATGGTTGTTGTTTTTTTAATCCAACTCGGTCGTTTTTTGTGTGTGCTGCCGTAACTTCAAACAGTCTCTAAACGAATCACTGTAAATTGAGGACTCCCTGTGTGTAAAAGGAATAAATTAAACAAATATCCCCTTCATTTTCTCTCCCTCCTTCCCTCTTTCTCTTGCTCCCTCTCTCTCCTTCTCCCTCCCCCCTCTCTCTCTTCCTCCTTCTCCCTCCCTCCCTGTCTTCTTCCTCTCTCTATCTTCTCCTTCTCCTTCTCCCTCCCTCTCTCTCTCCCCCTCTGTCTTCTTCTCCTCTCTTCCTTCGTTTCCCTCCCCCCCCTCTCTTCCTCCTTCTCCCTCCCTCTCCTCTCCTCCCCCCTCTGTCTTCTCTCCCTCTCTTCCTTTCCCTCCCTCTCTCCCCCTCTCTCTCTCTTCCATCCCCCTCCCTCTCTCTCCCTCCCTCTCCCTCCCTCCTCTCTTCCATCTCCCTCCCTCTCTCTCTCCCTCTCCCTCCCTCCCTGTCTTCTTCCTCTCTCTCTCTCTTCTCCTCCTTCTCCCTCCCTCCCCTCTCTCTCTTCCATCTCCCTCCCCCTCTCTCTCTCTTCCTCCCTCTCCCTCCCTCCCTCTCTCTCTTCCATCTCCCTCCCTCCCTCTCTCCCTCCCTCTCTCTCCCCCTCCCCCTCTCTCTTCCATCTCCCTCCCCCCTCTCTCTCTTCCTCCCTCTCCCTCCCTCCCTCTCTCTCTTCCATCTCCCTCCCTCCCTCTCTCTCTCCCTCCCTCTCTCTCTCCCTCCCTCTCCCTCCCTCCCTGTCTTCTTCCCTCTCTCTCTCTCTTCCTCCTTCTCCCTCCCTCCCCCTCTCTCTCTTCCATCTCCCTCCCCCTCTCTCTCTCTTCCTCCCTCTCCCTCCCTCCCTGTCTTCTTCCCTCTCTCTCTCTCTTCCTCCCTCTCTTCTTCCCTCTCTCTCTCTTCCTCCCTCCCCCTCCCTGTCTTCCTCCCTCTCCCCCCCTCTCTTCTTCCCTCTCTCTCTTCCTCCCTCTCCCTCCCTCCCTCTCTTCTTCCCCTCTCTCTCTCTTCCTCCCTCTCTCTTCCTCTCTCTCTCTTCCTCTCTCTCTCTCCCTCCCCTCCCTGTCTTCCTCCCTCTCCCTCCCTCCCTCTGTCTTCCCCCCTCTTTTTCTTCCTCCCTCTCCCCCTCTGTCTTCTTCTCCCTCTCTTCCTCCCTCTCCCTCTTTCCCCTCTCCCTCCCTCCCGCCCTATCACTCTCTTCCTCCCTCCCTCTCCCTCCCTCTCTCCCTCCCTCTCTCTCTCTCTCTCTCTCTCTCTCTCTCTCTCTCTCTCCACAGCAAGCAACGTCACAACAAGCTCTGGCGTTCGCACTCCGAGAGCGACCTCTCCGACCACCACGAGCCCATCGGCAAGTCGGGCATGGAGGTCAGCAAGAAGGAAATCACCACCTCGGCCGACCGCATCTCCGACAGCAAGTCCTCCGGCAGCCTCGCGGCGGTGCCCGTGGGGATGGCCGGCAGCCTGCACGGGCCCTTGCTGTGCCCTTTGG